>VYXD01012675.1:352291-410953 GCA_013397195.1 Hylia prasina
CCCATTCCTTTTGGAAGCAATCTAAAAAAGCAGGCTGGAACACAATTGCTTCAAGGGCAAAAGAAAAAATAATACCTGATGCTTTAATTTTTGTCACATGGCACTGGTTGTGGAACTGCACGCGCGCACACACACACACGCACCCGGCACTCACACAGGCACACGCACACACACTGCAACCTGCTCGTGAGGAAAAAAGTTTGTTAGGTCAGGAGTGCCAGCGGCACATGAAGGCTCCCAGCTGTGTGTGCAACTTTGGATTTGGTACCCACTTCACGTCACCTTGAATCCTCTGACATCCACCAAGGGGGTAATGTAAGGCATACTTTGCTGGAACAGTAATAATCCATGCTTCATGCTGAAGAGCTGAGTCTCAGAGGAGGACTGGCTTGCTCTACTCCTTTTGGCCTCGCTCCGTCTCACTCAAGGAACAAAAAACCCCAAACAACAAAGAACTGGGAAAAACAAGGAAAGCAAAATAAGACAAATCCCTTTAAATGGACTTTCGCCGTTTCATCAGCCTGTGGTTATCTGTAAAGCTGTGCAACCCAGGTGAGATGGAGCTGACAGGAGATGGGAAAAGGCTGTTTTTTAATGTGCTTGGCGAGATCTCCTCTATCTTGTAAGAGATGGAGTGAAAGTACTGGGGATTCAGCTTCGAGCTGAAGGAATTTTGGTGGGACACCACCCGGCTGGTGTACTCGTGGGACCTGTAACACATGCAGGAACAAACTGACTGAAGGTCTGTTACTTCGGCCTTGTACCGTGGCCGACCATGCTGGGAGTCCTCTTGGATGTGGATAATCATGCTGTTGCGGTTCCCTGCCAGGGACGCCCGTTCCTCGGCATCCCTCCTCTCATCCTCACTGTTCATGGTCAAGAACCTGAGAACAACCAGATTTAGAAATGCCCCAATGACTGTCAACCCCACTAGAATGTACATAAAGCTAAAAGCCACATAGAGAGGCTTCTTTTGAAGGGCCCCTTTGGTCTGCAGGGCCACATAGTCTCCAAACCCTATTGTAGTCAATGTTATAAAGCAGTAATAGTAAGCGTGGAAAAAGCTCCATTCCTCGTACTGGGAAAAGGCTGCTGCTCCAATGCAGAGTGTCCCCATGCAGGAGAAGAAACCCACAGTGACCATGTTTTCCATGGAGACCTCGGTGCTCCTCATGCCACAGCACTTTTTGATGCGTTTCAAGAGGTACTTGACGAAGGTGTTCATGCGCTCGCCCAGGCTCTGGAACATGACGAGTGTCAGTGGGATCCCCAGGACTGCGTAGAACATGCAGAAAGCCTTCCCCGCGTCCGTGCCTGGGGCAGCATGTCCGTAACCTGGGAGGGGGCATGGAAACACAGCACAGTCAGCAGGGCAGGGGAGGGCCACGCTTCCCCCATCATGCAAGCCACGAAAATCGCTCTGACGCCACAGCCAGATCCAAAGCTGCAGGGACACTGTAGTCACACCATCTTCCCATATCTCCTCACCCACATCCCATGTCTGAAGTAAATAAGGCGCAGAACAACAACGTTCACACAGGAGTGGGAAAGGTGAAAGAATGGGCAACCCATTCCACCTCAAAGAGTGTTGAGTCTCCTAAACAAGGTTTTATTGCATTGATTAACTGGAGAAATTTCATGTCTGTTCAGTGTCACAGGCAAAAGTGGAAACTTTCGAAATAGATGGACTTTCCCAGAGTATTTTTGAGAGTAGCTGGTGTTGCTCTGTCCCAAAACCAGAATATAGTGATGGCATCCAAATTTTGTGTCTGCTGACAGCATGGAGTTAACAACATCCACAGGCCCACCAGCCAAAGAAATTCCTTTTCAAACTCTCTCATACTGAATAACTATTTCTCCTAGACACCTAATGAAAGTAACCCATTGTGGGAACACCATGGGAATTTAGGGATTTAATGCCCGTTCTATATTTACTTACTGAAAGAATGAACAACTTACCAGCTTGTGTCATAGTTTTACAGCTTTGACAGTATAGCAATGGCAATTTCATCTGGATGTTAAACTTATCCAAGGACAGAGGATGTACCACATTTCACAGCATGGTTTTCACATGGTAACATTTTGGCTAAGCCTTTATTCTAAATCAAACTGTATGCAAGGGACTATTTTGATATTATAATTACAGCTATTCAGAATACATTGTATTAAAAATCTACATTTCTTACAGGTGAGATTTTAAGAGACTGTACCAAAGTCTCCAAAATGAGATGGCTGGCACCCACTTGGCCATTGTGTCCATTCTCCATCTGGGTACCACTATCTAGAGTCCCTTTACGGTCAGTGAGTAGAACTATGTACTCCACAAGGGCAGTTTCTGTCATGTACACAGAGGTGTCTAGAACAGGTCAGTGAGTTATTCTCAGGAGACAACTATTTCTCTACAATCATTATAACAGAAATCCTGGGACAGAACTCTGTTCAATATTAATATACCGACATTTATGTATCTGCAGGTGTTCTATGTGTCCCAACTCCCATTATAGTCAACAAAAATTCTATGAAAACAGGCAGTAGTGAGTTATTTCACTGATCATCCCAAGCCTGGTAAGATGAAATGACTGTTCTGACTGTTCATTGATCATGTTCATTAGGTCCCCATTAGGCTGACTAGACATCTGTTGACTGCAGAAGAATTTAAACACCCACAGCACTGGCCGACAACTACCTGGAAACAGCCAAATTAAGATATCCTAATCATGATAGTCACCTTGAGTGACTGTCTCCAGTGTAGGTGCCTGCACTGGAGATAATGAGGATTTAAATCAGTTTTCCAGAAAGAATGATGTAGTTTATACCAGACCCCTGAGACATCAGGATACCCATAGATGGCTGGCAGATAAAACACAGGGCATTCAGCAGACCCACACAATTACAGATCTGAAGCTGGAGGACAGACCTGACATGAGATAATACCACTGAGGCAGGACCACTGAGGAGCCCTGCCCATCACCTTCAGACTCAGGTCATGGACCTGCTGCTTTGAATTTATCTAATTCTTTTTCAAAACTGTTGACACTGCACACCTCCTCAATCTCCTGTGGCAACACATTCCAGAAGTTCACTATCTGCTATGTATAAAAGATACCTTTTAATTTCAAGGATATCTCCTTGTTTCAGCTAGGACACCTTAGTTACAGAATTGAAGTTCTAAATCTTCCTTATCTACCACCTTCATGTTTTCACCTAAACTCAGCTTTATCTCTGCTCTCAGCTTTTTCCTGTCTAAACTGAAGCCACAGCCTTTTTAACTCCTGTCACAGAAGTCACATTTCCTTGATCATTTCCATGTCCTTTTCTGGACCTTCTGTAGCTCTGCCAAACCAGTGTTGAGGTGCAGAACCCAGGATTCTGCCTTCCTCTCAGGATGGGGCTTCATCTCAGAGTCTGCACTTTTACTAGAACTAAAATATGAACACCAGACAACAAGAAAACCAGAACGAATCCCCTTCAAAAAGCACCAGGTTTATTCTTAGGTTAGTTGGTATTTGTTGATGGATGGGTTGTAAAAACCACTTTACAAAAGAAGCACAAAGCTCAAAATAGGAGGTTCTTTTTCAGGTAATAAAGGAAAGAGATTCACCTGTTTTACTGAGACAAGTAATCTGTTCATCATAAAAAGCAGTTTCCAAATTACCTGGAAAGGGAAGTATCTTCACTAGATTGATGCTGGGTTAGTTCCACCTGACTGTCCCTCAATAAAGGCTATAATTGCCTCTCATTACTAAGATCAGCTTTTGAACTACAGGGGTGTGAATTAAACCAGAGACGTCTTCCTATTTTATAGCTTTAGTTACAGATGATAAAGAGAGGGAAAGCTTCAGAAAATGTGATTTTCCAGATGGTTGCAGAGATGGCAGTTGGTGGAAAAAAACTTTTACTTTAGGATCTAAAAGAAATATTTGGGGTGACAAAAGGTTTCTTTTGATCTCACTATGTCCTTCTCATTAAAGATATCCCCAAGAAACACTTTAGGGATATCATAAAACATTAATATTATGTGCTTACATGCTATCTCACAGTTGAATTTCTAAGATTTGTCACAGACTTTGTAATTATATATCCCATAAGATACAAATATATCCATATCCCTGTTTCACAGATAAACACCGACACCAGCCAGCTTTAGTTTCTCTCCAATTCACATAAGCAGATAGAAAATCCAGAAATTCTGACTTCTATTTGGCCCCAAGTCATATGCACGTTCCACAATATCAGATAAATGTCTATTACTGTATTTTCACCATAAATCTGGAGTAAAGAAAGAACTTTATTCATTAAGCTGGAATAAGGTTCTACAAATAGATTATTGTATAGAGGCTAGGGTCACAAATTTATCCTATGCAAAATGGCTTTAAGGAATAGACACCCTAGCCACTGCCTTAAACACTCTGAAATCAGGGGTGTGAAAATATACCAAAGACAGACCTAACTCTCCATTACTTAAGCATTGCAGAATCTATAAAGCCCTGTACAGAGGGAAGCAAACTGCAGCAGCACATGTTCTCTGAAATTCAGTATTTTTCAAATCTAAACCAAACCACTGTCTTCTCAACATCAGAGACTGCCTCTGGGAAAAAGGGGAAGGTAAATAATTGCCAGAGGAAGAGGGGCACAAAGGAGCAATAATGCTGGAAAAGGACACAGGTCACAGAGTCAGTCCCCAGGTAGTTGGGTTTTACTTGCATCAAGTAAAGGCAGAAGCAGAAGCAACTGCCCTGCTAGCAGATTCCAGCTACCAAAATTCTTCCTGATTTCCTCTACATGAATGTCACTGCCCTTTAGCAGAGTTTAAAGAGACGACTTTGTGTCATCATGAAGAAACACAAGGCTTAAAGAAAAACAGAAATTTAATGATGGCATCAGGGCTTCTCTATCTTCTGTGGTGAAGAAGAAAGATCGAACAGAAGACCTTAGTACTGGGTACAGGAAATGCATCCCTTAACATGCCACAGAGCTAAGAGTGAGAAAGGTATAGATGGAGCTTTACACAGGACCACACCTAAGCAAACACTACGCATCCTATTCTAGTATAGTAGCTGGTTTGCTGACGTACCACAATACAGCAATGTGACCACAGAGTAGTTTTGTCTGGTTTTTAATGAGAAATCATTTGAATGACCAAGGAATGTCTAAATAACTCTCACCCTGATTGGAAGCAATGTCATTAGTACTCTCCCTCACTTACAAAACCCCTCCTAGCTGCTTAGGCTTTCAAGACAGAGCTCATCTGGGCTGGCACCAAGAAGAGCTTGGCACGAAGAAATGCCAAGTGTTATTCCAGTTCTGGACTGTGAAGCACCAATACACCACAAAATCCATCTCCTCCCAGCCATGGAACAGCTGGGCTACAGACACCAAGCAGAACTGCAGGAAGGTGTAGGCAAGGGAAGAAAAGAATCACACTGTAAGGGCTGGCACCAAATCAGTACTGTTGGGGTCTTCCCTGCCTTTGGTTTTTCCAGGCCTTGTCCATTCTCTGATAAAAAACCCTCAAAGAACATGTGCACCTACATGCAATTCTAGAAGAAAAAAGGAATTCTATTTTCTTGTTTCCCAGAGTATAGCTATAAAGGTCTGAGGGAAAACCACTTAGAACCTTCTTCAATGCTTATTTTTCAATGGTGCCTTTCAGATGAGACACAGAGAGAAACTACTCATTGCAATCTCTAAGAGGTCCAGCTGGGGACAGCCCCAGTATTTTCCTCTGGGTTGTAGAGACAATTTCCTGGTGTACCAGCCCACAACCAGAACATGCAGAGAGACTCTGTGCACAGCTACCCTGAATCCAACAATGACCACAAGCAGATGGCTGAGGAAGAGCACAGGCAATGCTATAGTTACATGTGAGTTTTTCTCCAAGAATTCATGTACCCAGCTTCATTATTTGGTGCTCAGGGATTTCCTAAACCAGTTTTTTCTGGGTTTAGTAATACAAAATGGATTTCTCTTCCATGAGCTTGGGCATTGTCCCTTCAATGTCTTTTACGTTCTGTGGCAAGAAGGTTCATAGAACAACCATGTGTTCTTTAAAAAAATGGCCGTTTACTTCCCTTTCATTACTATCATTTGATGGCCATGGTATCTCCTCCTCTTCAGAAGAGACCAGGAACAATCAGTCCTCATTCCCCTTCTTTGTGTCACTCATGATTTTATAGACCTTTTATCCACAAAAATGCCATGTTGTATTCAGGCCCCAAGCAAGTCTCCCTGACACTTTGCAGCCTCATGTGGACAGAGCAGCTTGCTTAGATCTACATCAGTGATTTTTGCACCACATGCAGCTGCAGGCTACAGACAGGTCTGTAACATCTGTCCTGTCCTCCAACACAAATTCCCTGAAATAACAGTTTTCTTCTAGGGCAAAAAGAGTCTTAAACAAATTCATGCTATTGTAATGATACAGACTGCTCGGATTAAGTAAATCCACAACAAAAAAGAAAACATTATGGGAAAAAATCATGAATACATTCAGTGTGTTACATCTACAATAGTAGCCATCTCCAACATGGCAAGGCAGTATCTACTCTAGCAAACTAAACTGGGCTCAAGTTCTGCTGGAGGAGCTTTAGGTTAGATATTAGGGGAAAAAATTCATGAAAAGGAATATAAAGCATTGGAACAGATTGCCCAGAGAAGCAGTTAAGTGTCACCCAGAATTTTCTTAGCCTTCTAATGTTTCATATTGGAGTCAGTGTTTCTCACTTTCCCATGCCTTTTAACATAAACAAAGAATTGTTTTTTGTAAATATAACCAGTGTTTGCATTCCTTCAAATAAGAGGAGAATGTGATTGATAGTCTGATTGACCAATGTGGTTGAGAGGTGAAAATTTCACCTTCCAATCCATTGTCACCTTGATAAAAGTATATATTTGGAAATTAATAAACAAAGGCCTCTTTTTCGGCTCAGCGCTGCATCTCAAAAGATTCCAGGTCTCTGTGTGATCATTTCGTGTCCGACTGCATCATCTGGATCAGAAGGCTGCGTGTTCAAATCACGTCGGGGTCATCAAAAAACATGGGAATTTGGCACTTGAGGACATGGTTTAATGGTAAACATGGTATTGATGCTGAGTTAACCATTGGACTTGATCTTAAACATCTTTTACAACCTTAACAATTCTGTAATTCTGAGGATGAATTCCACCATCAGCCCATTATGGCTTCTCCTGGAATAACCAGCACTGTCCTAGGCAAAGTCCATGCCTGGCCCACACATGGAGGCTAACACTGGCCAGGGTCCACTGGAACTAAGCACCCTCCTGGTGCTGTTCATGTGTTTATTTCTGGCACTCAGTGTGTCATCTCTGTTGACCTCTGTGTCCTACAAAACACAGGAAGGTCCTGCTTCACTCAGTAGCACAGACAGAGCCTGCTTGGGTTTTCTGAATGTTTTTCTGCATTGGGCTCTGTCAGAGATTGAGATAGGTTTGTCTCTAGATGTGCACTGGTACCAGGCCAAGTACATGGCCAGTGTTAAAAAATAAAAACTGTAGAGGTGGTGAGTTACTTATAGGTCGTGCTCAGGCCAGAGTGTGTCTGCAGAGCAGCTGAGCCTCATTCACATTCACATTCAATGTACAACAAGTCTTAGATGTCTTGAACCTCAAAGCAATGCTCTACATTATTAATGAGGGATGCTTTGTTTCTCTTAGGAGGAGGTTCCTCCCCTCATTCATCTACACATCATTCATCCCCATGATGGGCATTTGGGCTCTGACAACAGTCCTCGGAAAGGAATTAACTTCTCCATCCCTGTGACTCAAACCCTTCTTACTCATGCTGGCAGCAGCCCAGGCCAGGAGATAATGAAGAGAGGATAATGGCACCTGTTCTTCAGATGGGCAAGTGTAATTCAGATTAAAACATCTTTCTGATGTCACACATTTCACTTCAGAGGTTCATCTACGTCAGAGAAACCGCCACAAGCATCAGGCTGTGTCTCTGCTGGATTTGCTGCTCATGCTTCCAGCTTTCATCAGTGAGAAGAAACAAGGTGGCCTTTGTGGTGCAGATGAAAGCGATTTTCAGTAGGGGTTGGGGAGACACTTCATCTAACTAACTGGTAGTAACTCATTCACCAGGACAAAGACTCTCTCCTGTAAGGTAATCAAGATGTTTACTGCTGATACCTGGATGAGAGCTGCTGTGTAACTACACCACCCTCCTGGCACATGGGCACTGCTGACTGCTCCCTCCTCTCTCCCATGTCCAGCCTCTCCCTGAATCCTGCGGCCTTTCTCCTCAGACATTTCCAGGACCTCTCTTCTCTTCTATCCCCTTGTCAGTTGATCTCACTGTAGACTTCAGGTGAACAATCTCTCTTAGTTTTGCACATCCCCTTCCATCCTCAAAGATATCCTCCCCTTCCATGCTCAAAAGACAGTCTCTAATGTCAGGATGAAGCATGGCACCCGTCTCCCTACAGGAACACATAGCAATGCGTGGTAGTATCATCTCCTGCTGTGTAGACAGGGACATCACAGGAGAGGAAAAAGAATCTGACATGCCCAGAGGCAACCTCAAATCCTAAATCTCTCAAGAAGTTTGGCATGGCCTCTCATCCTGGCTCATCCCTGGTCTGTTACAATTGCTTCCAGGTCCTGGCTGCAGAAGTAAGGTCACGCCGCCTTGGAGATTGCACTCAATGCTTTGTTTTATATCAAACCTGCAGAAGACTTCCTATTCGGGGTGGCAGGGGTGCAACAGGTTTCCACTGTTTTTTTTCTCCCCACCACAAGGAGAGACTTCTTTTCTTCTTGATCTTGAAATCAAATTTCCAAGGTGTTCAGGGAAAACAGCTTCAAAAGCAGCTCTGATGGGAGAGGCAGGCACAGGCAACATGGAGCAAGGAAATGAGGAGGAAAAGGAAGGGATGGCTTCTCTCTGGGATCTCTGGGATCTGCTGAGTAGCAGGTGAAGACACAGACAAAGCCAGTCTTGCAGGTGGAAGACCACTCATGCACTTTGTGAGTGGGGACAGACAAGTGTCTGGCCTCAGGAACTGCCTCTGCAGTGGCTCCTGCAAGCTCACCAGGGATGCTGAATCTACTGCCTGTCAGCACAGTCAGCAGCATTCCTGATGAGACTGATAACTACTGCTGTCCCTCATTCCTCTACGACATTTCCTCACTCCCTCTACTATTCTGATCTGCAGCTACCCTACATTATCTCCTTCCGTATGGAACCTGAACCTCTTGCTCTGGAGCATTAGTGATAGCAATTTTTCCCATAGCTTCTCTTCCAGCCACACCAAGTTGCAGTAAATACTGGCATGGTGAATGCTCTGCATCACCCAAAATGCCTGTTGGCATCAATTCCCAGCACTGACCATTACTAGATGTGGCTAAACCATGTTCCATTGGAAGACTCAACTATAGGAAAAGTACCAAGAGTGCTTGGGCAACTGCTTAAGAACACAGCCCGAATTCTTAGAGCCTCGATGGAGCAGGAACTGAAGCTATCAACTGTAACACCATTCTGGGTAGTCCTCTTGTGGGTGGCACTTAGGAAGACAGTTATGTTTCTTACATTGACTGAAATTACAGGGATCCAAAGGCAGAAATTTAGTGAAACACAGCCATGCTCATTTCTGATTCAGGGTAGGACTTAGGACTTGTGGTTTGGCTGGTTTCAGCTGGAGATCACATGCAATACAGTCGGATGTTCTCTGTAAGAAGTCAACCCTCTTGAAGAGATTTCCTTTAGATTCTCAAAGGACCAAGGCAAATAATGTGTCCCAGTCCCTGCAAGGCTCTCAGTAAGGTCATGTTCATGAGAAAAGTTGGAGAATTTGTTTCAGAGTTTCTCAGACTGCTTAGGCTGCACTTTTCTCCTTGTTCCCTGCCTGGACTCCACCACTAGCATGTACAAGGGATGGCCTCTCCTCTTCCTTGCTGGATGCCTCCCTGGGGAGGTGAGGACACAGATCTATTCAGTTCCTTGGGCCAGAGCAGTTGGAGGTGCTCCTGTCAGAGGCTTGTGCCCAGGTTGTTTCAACATTCCTCCAGGTGGAAAGACCTAGGGACTTCTTTGCTCCCCCTGGAAAAGATCTTGTATTCCTCCTAGACTTAGACCCCACCAGGACACACCTCCTCTCTTTTGAGACCTATTGTTTCTGCATAATGCAAAAACATAGATTTGGTCACATTTGGCCCTTTCAAATACCCACTGGGTTATGGCAGTAAGGAATAGGTTTATGAGTTTAAACCAAGGCATAAAAAACTTTCCTTTTTCTAATTAGTTCTGTGTTTCTCTCACTTCTTGATAAGGATGAGCCATCTATATCCGTATCTCTGCCCATCTGTTTTTCCTCCACAATAACTTTGAAGCTGCTCACCAATTTCCACCACTTAGAAGAAACTATAATGTGAACTTGATAGTGATCTGTTCTGCTGGGCCTGCCATCTGGCCAATCTGTGAATACACATAAAAGGGCCTAAAAATCAACATACACATAGTGCAAGCTCAGCTGCAGCTGGGATCAGCTCCTTCTCTGGCCAGTTACTGGAAAGAAATAGGAGCTGGAGGTCCTGCAAGGTGGGATGAGATGTAGAGGCATGGGAGAGAACTGCAGGAGTAAGATGTCTCCATCATCTTATAAAACAGCCTGTGATCTATCTGCCTGCAAGGATGAAGATGCAAATCAGGGTTCAAGAGAACTAGGGATGTTTTTGAGTTCACAGCAAACCAGGCTTGACTACTGCTGCTCATCAAGGAGCATCTTGTTTCTAGCAAAAGACAAAATGCGGAAGATGTTGCTTTAAAAAAAAAAAATAAAAATTGAGACTTCTCTATTTGCTTGTGGCTTTTTATTGTTTTTCCTTTGAATGTGAATATTTTCCTTTTTTTCTTTCTGTTTAAAATTTACACTAGAAAGCAGTTTACTAAAAATGTAAATGAGAGAAAGTGGAAAACTTCAAATAGCCCCATGAAATCACAGTCTTCCTGCTCATCTATCTGACACAGATCTGATTATCTCAAACCTCCTCTTGTTGAACTTAACCTCTATTTTTACTGCTCAGATAGGAGATGTCTGCAGTCCCTGGCAGTTCTTTTTAATAAGGCAGCGGAGCAGCTGAGGTAACTTCCACCTGGTTTACCACCTCCCAAGAAATCAAGGATGCCAACATGCACCAGTTCATTTTGTACAGATAGAGCAGTATCTCAGCTCATCCCTAAAATTTCCTCTGCTTCAGAAAAGAGACTGGAAAGAGAGGAGACATTCCTCTCCAGGTCTGTGAGGAGACAACCATTTAAACAGCAGTGATTCTGGTATACCAGATTTGTGTCTGGTGTACTGTTCCCGACTCCTCCCACAACCAGAAGCTCTGTGCTGGATTTCCAGCTGGGCAGCAGTTGACAGTTGACTTTTGAGTCAATGTTTGCCCATGAGTTCTATTTTTGACTGTCCCTGAACTCTTTTCCTCCCCTTCCTCCTCTCTGATTGGTTCTCTGAATCAATCAGAGGACTGACCTGAGGCTCACATCATATCTAGTCCCAAGAAAAATCATGCCCAGAACAAGTTCTCAATCTGAAGAGAATTGTCGCAACCACTAGGAAAATACTTTATCAGGTCATGTTGTCCATTCCCAGAGGATGGCATATGATTCTTCCTTACAATATATTCTCCAGGGCTTTGTCCAGTTTTGTTTAAATGATTGAAGTAACAGGGTTTCTGCTCTCACCCTTAGGAAATTGTTGCCCTGTCCAGTAGATCCAGCTATTAGGAAGTTCTTTTTTGATACACAGCCTGTACTTTTCTTGTTCTATGCTGTCTTTTATCACACTGCTCTTTTGTAGCCCTCAACCCAACAGCCCCATTTCTCTCTATCATTGCTCACTCCTTTACCCTTCTTGGAGATAGTCACAGCTTCATTCCTTAGTATTAGTTATAAACAGAGCTCTTGGAGGTAGAGTCCTGCAGCAAGAAAGACAAGAGACATTCTACAACATATATATATGTACATATATGATTCAGATTTTGTCTCTTGAGAAGCAGCTCCTTATATGATCACTTTTATTGTACTCATCTGAAATCACTCTTGCTCTTCAAAACCTTTCAGGATCTTTGCTAGAGCTGTGCACAGCCCTTCTAGCTGCAGAATTGCTAATACTATCCTTTTTGCATATATGGATGTGACTGACCATCACTGTAACATTAGGTCCTCACTGCATAGCAAACTTTTCCTGATGTTGTCATTTCTTTACATGACAAAGGCTTTTTGTACTCCATGGATGTGATTGCAATAAGCATTTTTTCCTTATTCACCTCTATAAGTTGACTCTTGGGCAATTTTAAGTGTTCTGTAACTGATTTTTGTTGCCCACAGTTATTGGTAATGACCTGAGTCTTCTCCATGAGGTGAGAAGATGAAGGATTCACCACCTGCAGAGCTGGCAGGATGATCCGCACAGCACTCTCAGGGATCAGGGGGAAATACATCAGGAAGAAGCACAGGGAATCATGTCTTAACAAAAGACCAAAAATTAATGGGTTTCTTCTACGTTGTGATGATAAAAAAGAAGCATGAGAAACTTCTGATTTCCACTTTATTCAAAGAGTTAGTTATTTTCAAACTGCTAGGTCTGAGTCTTCGCAGGGTTAACAGGATCCTGCTCTCAGCTCTCAGTCTGACAATGCCAGGGCTTGAGAAGCTGTATCTGAACAAAAATCCTATTAAACAAATATTACCAAAGGCCAGCACAGAGCAGAGTGACTGAGATCATTCACGACATAGCACCCACGTCCTCTGAAGCTGTGATGTCACTGTCCAGTGCAATTCAGAGTAATGTTCATAAATCTGTGTGACACCAAATGCTGTCAGGGCTGGTCTGGTAAAACACAGCACACCCAGCAAGAGACATGGGGTGACATTCAGGAACGTGGTTCAGATGTTTTTGCACTGAAGTAATCACATTTTTCCTTTTACAACTTTCCCCTTTATGCAGGTAAGAGACACACAAGAGCACAGACAACTTGCCATGAGTTTGCTCATGTATCTATTTCAATTTTGTATTGTTTCTACTGCAGATTTTTCCCATGCAGGAGATAAAAAAACAGTATTTTTCCAACTTTTAAAAAGTATTAATAGGTCCATAGTATTTTAAGCAGATTCTCCTTTCTGCTGTTGAGAAATCAGGAGTTTCTCCCACCTAAAGGGCAGCTAAAGGGAGGGTTAGTTATTCCCACTGTGCTTAGGTTCAGTCCTTGCTAGAAAAACATGCCAGCAAATCAATTTAGAGACATAAATTTGACTAAAACAGAGAAAGGTCTGATCTAGACAGTTATACAGACACAGAATTTCTTCTTCCAGGGAAGTCTTTGTATTGGCAGGTGAACACTCAAGTGTGGAAGAACCAAAAATTCCTTTTCCCTCTCCTTTGTTTGTGATTCTCTGTCCCCTAATGACCACAATAAGAAATTAGCCAGAAGAACACAAGTTTTCCTGCTTCTAGAACTTTGCAATCATAGATTTCTTTACAGCAGTTACAGCATTTATTGCACCCTTCTCGGAAGAAAAGCATCACCAAATATATCTTCTGAATGTGGCTGGCTGCAGTTTTGGCCAAGGGTATTTTCCCTGCAGATACTCTAATTTTGTGGCAGTCTTATTAATTGAAATCTGGCTTCAATGATTTAACAGCAAAAGTCACTGGAATCTGTCATAATTTGCCCCATTACATCACATGTATGAGCAGTGATTCAATTGGATTTATAGATAGATTGGACATTGAACACAGTACATGGTTTTAATTAAAAATAAAAAATATAGATCAAATGCTTTGGGTTCAGTTTCTTTTAAAAACATACATTTTTTTTCTCTTGCTATTGTTCCCCCAAAAAAATCCTTATACTTGAAAATACAAGCAAAGAGAGATGCCTCAATTATCCTCTACAAATTTTAAAGTGTATTCTGTCAATTATCTTTGAAAAACTGAAATCATTCAATCAAAACTTCTGTGAGGGGAGAAGTTCAATTCTGATTGAGAAAGCATTTTTTTGAAGCTGAAGGCAACAAAGTTAATGGAAATATATTGCCCAGTGGTACTGTCCTGTCCAGCTTTCCACTGAGCCAGTACTAACTTTGAGGCACATCTGCCCTTGCACTTTGAAGACAGAAGAGCTGAGCTAAAACATGAAGGTCAAAGTTTTGCAACGTTGTTCAGCTTTGGCTATGGGAAGATTTGCTGGAATTGCTGTATCAGGGTAATTGCACCAGCCTAACTCACTGGGCTGGCACTTTCAAATGAAGCAACCTCATACATTTTTCTGATAGCAACTTTGATCTTGCACAAGCAAGGACACACCAGGAGCATAGAGACCTTGGTACCTTTCCCCAGCAAGACAAAGCCAGAAGCATTTCTCTGTTCCAGCCATCAGAAACTGCCCAAGGAAAGTCAGGAAATTGAGCCTAAGAAATATTAAACCTAGAACTTGAGCTCATTGTGCATTGACAATCTCCTTCGTAAAAAGACAGAGGTACACCTCAGTTTGGGCATTCATCTCCACTAATCAAGCTGTAAGGCTGTCCCAAAACTCACTGCTCTTACAGCTAAAAATTTTCCTGTTTTCAATCCAAACTTGTTCAAGGTCTGATTCTCTCATGAAAGTTCTTAAACTGCAACCCACCCAGTTTGCCTTTCCTACAGACTAATAAAGATCAGCCATATCTCACCAGCCCAGTTTGTTTGTTTGTTTGTTTTCCCAAGGAGGAATAAACCAGTCAGAGTTAGTCTGTTGCATTAGACAGGGTCACTTTGATACCATTTTGCACCTTTCCAGCTTGAATTCAATTTTCTTGTACATCAACAACCCAAATTTAGATACAGAGCCACAGAAACTCAATGCTGCATTTGTACAGACTTCAAATTGTATTTCATGCAACTTTAGACAGCTCTTGTATACAGCACTGACACAAAACCTGAAATTACGTACTGCATCTCAAACCTACCTGTCCTTGGTTCGTAGCTAAAAATCCATAGGATCTTATTTTGTCTTACACTGATGAAAATAGAGTAATTTGTCTTGATGTCTGTGAACTTACAGCACTGTAACTCAAGTACATATGAGTTCATGATTTAACCAGGGACAAGCATGTGAGCTAAGCTCCATGTAGCATTAAACAGATGGATGCTAAAAAGAAACTTTCCATATACTGCAAGCATCTCTCCCATGAAATGACCCATGAAAAGCAGGACAGGGTTCATATGCACTACCGAGTCTTGAAGCTGACAGACATATCCCAGTTAGTTATTCTAAAAGTGAATCTGTTCAAACTCCTCAACAAATTTCCAGTGCCTAGGAAATGCTTTTGCTGAGACCAATCTGAGCTCTTTCACCTCCCCTTTTTTTCCTTATTGTTTATAGACATCTACCTTTTCCCCACCAGCCCTGATAAGCACAGCAAGCATCGAGATTGCAGTAGGCAGTAGAGTGAGACACCATTTAATGCACCTGACTAGGCATAATCAGAGCCATCCATCATTTCAGTTTTCTATTCTCAGCCAACAGGAATAGTCAAACTGAGTGGGAAGAAATGGGAACTCATTTAGAAAAACTTCTTCAAACCCCTTACCATTTATCTTCTGCTGGGTGGAAAACAACGACCTACTATATTATTTTAATATCATAACCAGTGTTTTTCATTTTATTTCATCACTGAACTCCTCCATACAAGGTGGCTCAATAAATCAGACTGACAAAGTACTTCACGGAAGATTTCTGAGCAGTCATAAACATCATTTGCGCAGTTTTTATACCTGAGAACCTCCATTGTGATCCAGGACCCTGCAGTGGCACGGACTATATAAATGACACATGAGATGGTTGCTAACTATTCACAATTCTGCTCTGACACACAGAATTACCATCTGCACCTTCCAAGCATGAATACCAGAGAGAAAGAAGGCCTAGTCATGAAGAATACAGATCAGACTAAGAGTTTAACATCCCCCCCCAAAAGGGCTTTCCAATGAGAGAAGCTATTAATCTATTCAACACAATAGAAAACCTATTTAGAAGGGTTATTTCATAAAATCACAGAATGGTTTGGGTGGGAAGGGACCTGAAAGATCATCTCATTCCAATCCCCTGCCATGGTCAGAGACATTTTCTACTAGACCAGGTTGCACAGGACCCCACCAAACCCGGCCTTCAACACTTCCAGGGATGGCCATCCACAGCTTCTCTGGGCAACCTCTTCCAGTGCCTTACCATTCTCACAGTGAAAACTTACTTACTAATATCTACTCTACTAATCTACCGTCTTTCAGTTTAAAGCCATTCCGTCTTGTCCTATTTAAAACTTCTTCATAATAAAACATCCTCCAGAACTATTCCTGATGTGATTTAGGTCTCTATTCCAGCTTCACTTGCAGGCTTTGAAGCTTATATAAATAAGGAGCAGCACTGCTGAGGGTCTACTGGAGACCTAAGCGACTCCACTTGTCCCATGCATCTACAAGAGGCCTGTATTTGCAGTGGGATTTATTTATCATCTCACGTTTGTCAGTCTGGGATTTGAGCTGTAAACACATGCTCAATTTTGGACTATCAGTAAGTTTATTAGAAGAGTTTTGTGGAAGTCAAGTTTCCTCAACTGCATATTTCTGGGAATCAATATATATTATCATGTGGTGGGTTGACCTTGGCTGGCCACAAAGTTGCTTTCTCATTTCTCCTCAACATAATAGGGGGAAAAATTAGGATTGAAAAATCTGTCTTGTGATGAGGACAAGTTGATTGATCAACAGTTACCATTCATGGGCAAAACATGCTCAACTCAGAGAAGAGTAATTTCATTCGTTGCCATTTACTCTCTGATGAGGTCAATGAGAAAAAAAGGCAAAACCAAAACCCCCTTATCCCTAGTTCTCCCTTCTTCCCATTCTCAGCTTCACTCCTTCATTCTCAACTCTTCTCTCTCCTCCTCCTCTCCCAATCTGACATGAGGAATTGGGATTTGGGGTTGTGGCCAGTCGATAACACTTTATCCATGCCACTCCTTCTTGCTTATACTATTGCCCTTTGCCCCAGCACAGGGTCCCTCCCATGGATATAATCCTTACCAAACTGCTCCAGTGTGGGTCCTTTCTCTGGGCTGCAGTTCTTCAAGAACTGCTACAATGTGGGTGTTTTCCACAGAGCACAGTCCTTCAGGAACAGACTGCTCCATTGTGGGTCCCGCATGGGCCACATGTCCTGCCAGCAAACCTGCTCCAGCATGGGCTCCTTTCCATGAGCTGCCATTCCTGCCAGGAATTCCTGCTCCTGTGTGTGCCTGCCAAGGGCTACAGCTTCCTTCAGAGCAAATCTTTCTGCTCCAGCACAGGGTCCTCCAAAGTTGTCAGGGTGGGTTATCTGCTCTGGGAGCATTCTCCAAGGGCTGCAGGTGGATCTCTGCTCCCCCGTCGACATCCATGGTCTGCATCAGGGCAAACTCAGCTCTGGCACCTGGAGCACCTCCTCTCCATCCTTCTGCACTGACCTTGGTGTCCGCAGAATTGTTCCTCTCTCATATTCTCACTCCTCTGTCACAGATCTGTCTGGCATTTTTGACCCTTTCTTATATTAAGGAGATGTCACCAGCATTACTGATGGGCTCAGCTTTGGCCATGGTGGGTTCCACGTGGGAGCTGGCTGGAGCTCACTGTCTCCAACATGGGGACAGCTCTTCTGTGTCCTCTCACAGAAGCCACCCCTCCAGCCAAAACCTTTCCACGAAAACCAAACACAGATCAATAGCTATTTTATATTTGCTTGGTTGGTTGCTTACAACTCTTGGAAGTAACCACTTCCCTTTCAGACTTGCTGCTTTGCTCATTCATTTGCCTTGCAAAACCATAAACAGCTTGATAGAGCTGTTGTCAGCAGCTTCAAGTGCTCACACTGAGTCTGAAGCTGTTCCTGAGTCCTGAAGACCTCTGAATCCCCAGCTGTGTAACAGCAGCAGCAGCAGCATTACAAACCTGGCAAGGTTTCATTTATCTCTGCAGAGGACCAGCTCTCAGCTTCAAAGAACCTGTCCCAGGGAGAAGACTCCAGTAAGCACCAGCACAGCTACTGGGTAATCAAGCTGCTTTTCTTTCCAAGCAGAAAGGGACATGGCCTAAAGACATAAGCTGAAAATTTCATTCAAAACAACAACAAAAAACTCTTTGACTATACTGAATCAGTGTAGTCAGTGCATCAGGCTTCTGTATTCACTGGCCTGATTCTCCCATCAGCTCCTTTCAATTTCATTTCCACACTTCTCCCATTTTGTTGGTCATACCCATTCCTCTTCCTTGCCTGCTCCAATAGATCACTCTATTGCTGCTCTCATGTCATCACCCTACTTGTTTTCATTTGCTGTTATCACCTTTTTTTGGTTCTGTTTTCCTCCTCTCTGTCACCCACTTTCTTTCATTCCCATCTGCCCCTTTTTCATTCTTCTCTGTCTAACTACAGCAAACACTCGCCTCCAAAGGCAATGCACAATATTTAAGAGAACTCCATAACCTGTAACCACCCTATGCAACAGTTCTCCTGTGATGATAATTGCCAACTATAAACCATCAGCCTTATCTCAGCCGTCAAGATTAATTCTGGTGTGGGGCATTATAAAATTTGCCCTTCTTGGTAAAGCTGCTGGCCTTTAGTTTCCACAAGAACACAATTAAATGGCATTTGTGCAGTCAACCTACAGCAAATTTAAGAGGAGACAGACATCAGGAAGTTATTAGATTAGGAGGTAAAACAACTACTCCTTGGTTAGATCAAGCATTCAAACACATTATATAATATTTCAAAGGCAATACTGGCAAAATAAAACCTCTCAGGCACTTTGCCTCCTTCCCTCCCTCCTTATCTAGGCTGTGAGGAAGCACATATCATGATAGTAAATGAGGAAAGTCATTACCAGACCTCCAGATTTTGGGTTTGTTCACAAGGTTACTTGTGCCATGCTGGGTTAACTCAGTGGGGACTCCAGAGCACAGGCACAGCTTGAAGTCCTTCCTAATTAAATACACACACATGCACCATAATCAGAGCTCTTTCTTCACCCCAGGGCAGGATCTTTGGCTCATATAAGTCAGCAGAATGCCCTGAGGAGCTACTTTGATTTATATTGGCTAAAAATCCAGTCCCAGAGCCTCTGTGCACAAGAGGATGTTTTAGAATAACTGGTGAATATCTGGGCTTAAAGAAGCCTTCTCACACATAGGTTTACACCCTGAAGATAGGCACTTGTAAGTGCATCAGTCGTAGCTCAAGTTTCACCCCTTCTTCAAATCAGCTTTTGTTTAGAGATGGGCAATGCTCTGAAGCTGGTGTCCACAAGCTCTATCCTGCTGGGGCAATCACCCCCTCATGCAGAGATACAGTCCAAAGGAAACAAAATAAAGCAAATTTGTTTGGTTTGCCCTACTTTGTCTTCACAGATGTTCCCCTAATCATTGCATTTGGCATGATTTTGGAAGAAAGGTATAAAACATAAACCAGTTTCTACTCATGTATTTTTTCCCCAGAACCTGCGACAGGGTTTGCTCACATAAATTAGAAAAGTTAAACAATTGCTCAGCACCTTCTAAACACCTGCACAGTGTCAAAAGTTAAGCATTAATATCACCATCAGGGAAGCAGGGATCCTAATGAGGTTCTTCTTCAGAGGAAAGGAGGTGAGAGACACCAGCTTTAGGGTAGGATCTGCAGTCCTTTGGAGTCTGTCAAGGCCAAGTGTCCCAGGCACTCAAATCATTACACAGTGAAAACACATCCTCTGGGAACCAGGTTCAGCTTTTGACAACCCACACAAGGTTTACGTGTGAATCCTGCTCAGCATAGCTCTGCTTCTCCACCCACCCACAGCCAAAGGAGCAGACAGGCTTAATTTACTGCTCTTTAAAAACAGATGCTGGCCTTCAATTTATCTCCATCAAGAGAAAAAAATACCCAAGCTCCTCAAATGAAATGCCCTGCAGGATTTTGCCTGAGCAAATGTGAGATGGAGATTTGACAATAAAAAAGACATTTCATTTGTCTTATTAGTGGCTGACTACTGTGGAAGGTGTTCAATCAATTAGACTGATCTTGGCCTCCTGAATTATTGATAGAGAGAGCTGGATTACACTCTAAAATGCTTTTAGTTTAATTGCCCACCCATCATTGCTTCATTTTCCTTTTCTTATGTATATAAATTTGTTGTTGTTGTTGTTTTGTTGTTTAAGCAAAGCAGTTTGCCAGCAGCTGACTCTGGCACTTTGCTGCTGTTGGAGGGAGTGAGCGCCGAGGCCTCGGAGGGTGCAGCGGCCAGGGAGAGGTGCCAGCATCCCCAGAGACCAAGAGGAGCCTGGGGGGAGAACTGTGGCTTCCCACAATGACAGAGACATGCAGGGGAGTCAGGGGGGCTCCTTCTTCACCTCATCTCCATTCTGTGCATATTATAACTCTTGGTCCTTTCCCATTCCTTTATCTTCATACACTGGCTCCTCTTCGCTTTCCGCCCACTCTCCTTCCCTTGCCTTGCATGCAGAATCACAGAATCATTGATCTTGGAAAAGATCAAGTCCAACCTTCAACTAAGTACCATGATGCCCAGTAAACCCTACCACAAAGTGACATACTTACTCGTTTTTGGAACACTTCGAGGAATGGTGACTCCACCACCTCCCTGGGCACTGTTCCAGTGCTTAACCACTCTTTCTGTGAAGAAATTTGTACACATATCCAACTTGAACCTCCCCCTGGTGCAACTTAAAGGCACTTTCCCTCGTCCTGTTACTGGTTATGTGGGAGAAGAGCCCAGCTCCCACCTGGAATGCAATAGAGCACAGGACTGTCTTGGCCATGGCACTATCCCCAGCACCACCTGGGTGCCCAAATGACTCTTCTTACCCCATCCTGACCATCATGGTTCTCCCCAAAATTTCTTACCTTTCTTTGCTCATTACGCCTTTCCACCCTCAACATCTTCCAGCCTCCTCTTGCGCCCCATTCCTCACCAGCTCTTAGACACTGTCCTCCATTTCCCAGGCTGTGCACATCATCTCTTGCTGAGGCATAAGGACACCAGCAGAGACAGAATCACTGTGTTCAAGAGTGCTCCATATTTTATAGACTAAGAACAGGTTAATTGCCTTTAAAGCATGATTCCCTGCTACTCTTTTGCAGGCTAACGTAGAGTAGTGAGAGAAGCACAAATGGAGTTATAGAAACATGGAAGTTTTTTCACAGTGAGAGAGGAAAAAGGAAAAGAAGGCTGAGGAAAGAGCAAAACAAGATGAGATGGGAAAGGGCATAAAAAAGAGATTAAATGAGCAGAGCAAAGAGGGGAGAAAGAGAAAGGACAATATGAAAAAAGAGGAAAAAGAAGGTAAAGTAAGAAGGAAATAAAAAGATGAGGGAACTTCGCCCACTGAAAATGGCAGATATGCAATGTGGATGCTTGAAGAACAAGAATTCCAGATACCAGCTGTGAAATAGTATTTTTGTGACAACAGGAAGATGATATGGTCGGTAGGCAGGGTTGAGAGATATGATCTGAGAGGGAAATAAAGGCAGTAACCAGAAATCTGCAGAGCAGATGGATAACACAGTACCTCATACGGGTTTAAAAGATGATACCATGCACATAACAGGATCCATCTGAATATAATTCATTTTCCAGGAAGTCATTGCAGATCTCTGCCACTGGATCCAGACATGACATGAGATCTCTTGGAAACCATTTGGAAGATAAATTCTGGGAAATGTGTCATTTTTCTTTTTTCTAGATGGCAAGTGAAGAATTACTGAGTGATACTTTAGCTCAGGCCTTCCTGGATGTAACAGGCAATTGATATTTTTCCCCCTAATATAGCATCAGAACCTGCAAAAAGCAATTTTATCTTAGACTTGGTTTAGATCAGCAGTGAGGACACTGAAAAACTGCTTGATCAGATGTTCACTACTATTGTTGAAATTAAAAGAAGGATAAGCAAAAACAAGTATCCAAGTCCTTAAATTCTGAAACACAAGGGTGAATAATTAAAGGGATTAGTAACTGAGTCACTTGGTATTGAGAATACAGAGATGGTAACAAAGGAGCTTGAGATTTCTCCATGACAAATTCACAAAGAATACCAAGATTAGAGTATAATAACGCTTACTGCAATACATCTTGCAATTTATTGCAAGATTACAGTAATACTTATTGCAAGGCAAGAATTGTCAGGGACATTTAAGAGGAGTGGGAAAAGGATAAATCAACAAACCCATGTCCAAGTTTTTATATGTAAGAATAATATGACAATAGTCCAAGAAACATTAAAACAGGAGAGGATTCTTTAGATATGTAAGGAAAGAAAGCAGCTGGGTAACAACGGTAGGATGAGTATGAGCATACATTAGAATAAAGTGTTGCTCTTGTTTCCACCAGCAAGAAATTTAATTACTGGTGGTAACAAGTCCTGAAAAAATGCCCCATGTTCCTAAATGTATAAACTAAATGGAAGGAAGGAAGGAGAAGAAGGAGAAGGGAGAAGGGAGAAGGGAGAAGGGAGAAGGGAGAAGGGAGAAGGGAGAAGGGAGAAGGGAGAAGGGAGAAGGGAGAAGGGAGAAGGAGAAGGAGAAGGAGAAGGAGAAGGAGAAGGAGAAGGAGAAGGAGAAGGAGAAGGAAAATTGCAGGTGTGTTTCTTATTGTACTTCAGAGAGATTAATTAATATACTCCACAGGGAATCCCTCATGAAAATGAGGAATCTCAGATCTCAGCAGGCTGCAGACAAGGGAGTGTGGTTGGACAACTGGCAGAAGTGCCAAAGCCTTGCAGGAAGGAGGTCCCATCTCTGCAAGCACATGTGGAGTTACTCACAGTGGGTTGATTTTAATTAATATTTCCATTACTGGGACAGAAGCAGGATGCCAAGGATGAGATGAGCCAGATAGCAAGCCATCAATACATGTGCAGTAAAGGAGGGGTCTGTGGCTGATATCAGTTTTGATATCAAGTGAAGTTGGAGCACTGGGGAAGTTTGCCCAAGCACCCTGAGCATAAAGAAGGTTGCTTTGAGGGGCTGCCAGCCCCTTTCCAGGGGGTTCCCATTCTGCTGCCACAAAGAGACAAATCGTGTGCAAACAAGGAGATGCTTTGCTTACATCAAAGCATCCAGAGAAGGATTTCATTCACAGTAAATCTCCTTTTTCAGCAGTGGCAATTGCAAGGGCCTGGGCTGTTCCTGCATTTAATTCCCCTGATTGCCATTAGTCCCATTTTACCCTGTTTTAAGCACAGAACTGAGTTCAAATGTCCTTTGAAACTACTGCACTGTCTCCTCCTTGTCTCTGCCTGAGTTTGATCAATGCTAGGACACCTCCTAAGAGATTGTCTCACACTGCACTGACCTTGGCCACTGCCTTGGGCCAAGGAACATGCACCCTGGTAACACCACCAGACTTGGGTTAGCCTCAGTCTTTCTGGCCCTGTTACACCCCAAGGGTTGGTGCATGTTCACGTCTCAGATCCTGGTGTATTCCCAGTTCCGTACCTTCTTCATCGCAGAAGTGCAGAGATGCAAGTTGCCTTGTCATGATGAAACTTTCTGGAAGCAGAACACTCTCTGCACTCTGAATTTGAGGGAGGAGTGCAGGTATCTGTGGGACTAAAGCCATTTGAAATTTTGGGGGAATATTACATTATAGCATATCAGATATATAACATACATATAATATATAGCATATCACAGCAATTATATGTAATAGATAATATATTATATATATTTGGGCATAGTATATCCCAACTTGGACAGATGGGCTCTTTTCTGAGTAAAAAAATTGCCAGATGGCCAGGCCCAGAGAGTGATGCTGAATGGAATCACATCCAGTTGGCATCTGGTCACTTAGCAGGGTTCTTTGAGGCTCAGAACTGGGGCCAGTCCTGTTAAATATCTTCATCAATGATCTGGACAAGGAGATCGAGTATAACCTCAGTAGGTTTGCAGATGAAACCCCACTGGGCAGGAGTGTTGATGTGCTGGGGGGTAGGAAGGATCTGCAGAGGGATCTGGACAGGCTGGATTGATGGGTCGAGGCCCACAGAATGAGATTCTGTCCTTGTTTCAGCTGGGATAGAATTCATTTTCTTTCTACTAGCTGTGAGAGTGCTGTATTTTGAATTTAGTATGAAAATGTTGGTAACAGGCTGATGTTTCAGTTGTTGTTAAACGGTGTTTGTCCCAAGTCAAGGACTTTTCAGTGTGTCTTGCTCTGCCAGGAGCAGGTGCACAAGAAGCTGGGAGGGGACAAAACCAGGACAGGTGACCTGAATTGGCCAGAGGAATATTCCACACCATAGAACATCATGCCCAGTTCATCAGTTGGGAGAGACTGGCTGTGAGGCACTGGTTGCTGCTCAGGCACTGGCTGGGCATCACTCTGTGGGTGGCGAGCAACGTTGTTGTGCATCACTTATTTATATCGAGTGCTATTTCTCTCTTCCTCTCCATTTCATTACAATTAACAATTGTAATAATTGCAACTTCATTACAATTTTTATTATTATTGTAGTTGTTCTTATGATTAGTGCTATTATTATGTTTTATTTTGTTTCAATTACTAAAGTGTTCTTATCTCAACCCATGAGATTTACCTTTTTTCCTTGATTCTCCTCCCCACTGAGGTGGAAGGAGCTGGGGGTAATGAGCAGGAAGGTGTGGTGCTTAGTATGGGGTTGAACCATGACAAGGTTCAACAAGGTCAAGTGCCAGGTCCTTCACTTCAGTTACAAGAAGCCCCTGCAGTGGCCCAGGCTGGGGGCAGAGTGGCAGGAAAGCTGCCCAGCAGGAAAGGCCCTGGGGGCACTGGCTGACAATGGCCAAACCTGAGCCAGCATGTGCCCAGGTGGGCAAGGAGGCCAGTGGCCTTCTGGCCTTCTGTGTCAGCAACAGTGTGGGCAGCAGGACCAGGGTGGTGACTGTCCCTCTGTGCTGGGCACAGGGGAGGCAACACCCCAAATTCTTGGTTCAGTTTTGGGCCCATCAGGGCAAGAAAGACCTTGAGGTGCTGGAGTGTCTCCAGAGAAGGGAACAGAGCTGGGAAGGGTCTGGAGCACAAGTCTGATGAGTAGCAGCTGAAGGAGATGGGGTTGTTCCACCTGGAGTAAAGGAGGCTCAGGAAGGACCTTCTGACTCCCTACAAGTCCCTGACAGGAGGTTGTAGCCAGGTGGGGGTCAGTCTCTTCTTCCAGCTAACAAGTAACAGGAGGAAAGGAAGTAGCCTCAAGCTACTCAAGCTACCATGGTGGGTTTAGGTTGGGTATTAGGACACATTTCTCCACTGAAAGGGGGTGGTCAGGCACTGGAAGAGGTTGCCCAGGGCAATGACTCAGTCACCATACCTGGTGGTGTAGATGTGGCACTTAGGGACATGGTTTTGTGTTGGGACTTGGCAGTGTTGGGTTAATGGTTGGATTGGTAGAGGTCTTTTCCAACTTAAATGAGCCTCTGATTCTATTAATCTAGTGATAAAGAAAAACCTGAATGAATAAATGCATGTTTGATTGAAAATTACTTTTTTTTTTTTTTAATTGAGCTTTAAAGAAAATGAACCACATTCCCCCATGCATCTTTTAGAACTATGACTCCCTTCTTACTGGTTTGGGGTTGAATCATTTTGTATCATGGGGGAATCCACACACAAATATACATTTATTTTTTTAGCATTTAATTTGCAAACCGAAACCCTGATCTTGGCACAGTGCTCCAGCAGAGTTCACTAAAGGATCCCTCTGCAAACCCAGGTATAATGACTGCAGCTTGGTGTCACCACATGGCAGTGCAGCCCTGCCACTCAGACATCTCCTTACAGGTGGAGCACCCCAAACACCCCTGTCCACACTCTTACCCTGAGAGAACACAGAGAAGCCTGACACAAACCTAAACTCCTCCTTGTGCTCAGAATATCAGTGCAGACATCCAGGAGAGGTTTCCATACACAGAGCTACTGCCAAGCATTTTCCAAAGCATATCTTCATATTACTTAAACTATTATGGCCATGACCCAAGGCATTTCCCAGGGCTCAGAGAACAGCTGAATGCACTGAGCACACAGACCATTAATCCCAGACTGATAATGATCAGTTTGAGCATCACAGCATACCAGATTCCCTACATCCTTGGTCAGGGTCTCTGGCTGCTACCACACTATATATAAATATTACCAAAGCTCCTTTTGCGTGAGCAAACACAGAACAAAAAAAAAATCAGGGGAATTTTTTTTTTTTTTTAAATGAGCACCTCTAGTCCTTGTGGAGAAAATGAGGAATACACAATGGATTGGCATTGGGGAAATGGTGCAAAGAGACATCAGGACTCTGGGGAAGGTCCAGGATTTTTTTCAACACCCATTATCTGCTCTCTCACAGCTTTGTGCATCACCCTCCCAGGATGCTGAGGGGAGCAGGTGTGTGCCATGAATGGGAGCCACCTGGGACCATGCTGGGCTGTGCTCCTTCAGCTTAATAGTCCCTGTCACTGCAGTGCCTGGATGGGAAAGCTGAGTTTGATAAAGTCCCAGGGGCTGAAAGGAGGTCTTCTCCTGCCAGCCTTGGATTTTTCACTCACCCTCAAAGTAGATGAGTGGAAATATCAGAGAAATGAATCTCTTACCTGCACTGCTCAATGAGGCTTTTATGATATTCCCTGTTCCCCTTGGAGAGATGCTTAGTACACTCTGGAGTGCTGAGATACATTCATTTCCATTTCCAATTCTCTTTTATTTCCCATCCATCTCCTGGCTGCTATAACTACACACTCTCTTCTTTCTGAAAACAAAAAGCCTTCCTCCCCCAGCCATTTCTTCACAAAATGCCTTCCAGTGACCCCCAGCTGGCTGTTCCAAGTTTCATCAGCACACCTGGGGTAGGAATGTAACTTTTCAGATTCCTCTTCCTCCATCACCTCGAACAACCTTGCACCTACTTGTACTCGAGCACCTCGTGTCTCCACTGCTTCCAGCCCCCTTTCCAACAGAGACATGGTTTATTGTCCCCTAAGTAGCCCTTCACAGTTCCTCTTCTCAATCAGCACTGGGTAATGGTTTCCTAGGGATCATAATACTTAGCAGCACAGTAATTGAATGATATTATTAACAGCAGTAGCATCTGTGTTGTCTGTTTAATTAACTGGAGAGCAAATGAGGCCCTAAGAGTCATTAGTCTGATCCTTTATTGTTTTTCTAATGATGTGCTCCTTCTTACTTGATTATTGGCTAAGGATCCCCTTTACCAAAAAACACATTTTTAATAAAATAATACAAAACAACTCTCTACACTCCTGAATGACATATATTACTTTCAAGCTACAGATCAGGTAGCCGTAAACTTCGGCTCTAAATACTCCACCACCTCTACTACTTCCTGAGCAGCAGAAAGGAAAGAGGAGACACCATCCCGTGTTTCAAGGAATGAAAGGGCAAAGCTCTAAACATATTTTACTTTTTACTGCTGAGAAACTGATAACAAAAGCAAAGTTCACCCTGCAGTCATGCCTAGGGACTCTGTAGGGGCTTAAGGAGGAAAGACCACCTTTAGAGACTCCTGGGGGGGGGGAAGAAAAAAAGAAAATGAAGAGCTACAGTATCCAAGAACTGATCACAACATTTCATTCCACTTCTGCACTGAAAGGGATGAGGACCAAAGGAAGCACACATACTCTCTATCCATAATTGGGCTGAATTAATGGGCAGTCTGACAGCAGCAGTTCCCATTGCTCCACTGGGAAGCTTCTTGCATAGATGGGGCAGCCACTCCACAGCAGCCCCAGCACTCATGCAACCCTGCAACCCTGTCACCACAGAGGCAGGAGTCGGATGTGGAGTCATCATTCCCTCCACACCCATTTCTCAGCCATCCTGGTCGGATGTTTGGGCTGAGGTTCATTGCCTGACAGCTGGTTATTGGCTTCTCTGCAAGGGGCATATGGAAATTTCCACGAAGATGATCCCAGCTGCAGTTATTCAGCTTATCAGGAAGCATGGGCAATTGGCATTAACCAAATTAGGAAAAACTCCCATCTCAGACAGGAAGGAGATCTTGCTCCTTGCATGCCTAAGATATTTGCTCCTGGAAAGTCTGTACGTTAAGCTGAGCGGTAAGGGATGTCGGATTCAGCCATATACAAATCTGGGGACATACAGTGTTGTTCCAGATCCTCTTCAACAGCCAGGTGTGAGAATCTTAACACTGAGTAGCTTTTCTTTACCTTGTGAAGCTGGTTAAGCCCTTCTCTGGTGTCCACAACACAAACCACCAACCCCTCTCTGCAGCAGATGGCTCATGGAGGCTGCAAATGAACATCTGCCAAAGGCTGTCCTCACACCAGCATCACAATAGCACCTTTGTATCCTCCTGGACTTGGGGCCCTGACTCTCCAGCTGCTAATTTGGAGACCATTGTGCTCAAACATGGGCCTTAGGGAAGAGAGCTACTGCCTCCTTTGATGTCATCAATCAGCTGCACCCAGATGGAGAGGAAGGGCTTGGCTCTGTGGTTTAGTTCAGGTTTAGGTGTGGTGCTTGGGAGGTACTTTGCTACTGACATTTGTGGGTCTGGGAATCAACATGAGATCTCTGAACATCAAGTCCATGCTCTGTTCCAAGTCCCAAGTGCATCTCACTGCACAACACCATCAGTATTGAGAGGACACAGCTCGTGAACGTCACACACAAGTGTCCCTCACCATGCAAAGTGCTCCAAGAAGACCCCACTTGAGCAGGGAGGTTGGACCAGATGATACCACTGAGGTTCCTTTCAACATCAATAAATCTGCAGTTCTGTGTTTAGGATCAAGGATGAGGCTTTGACTGCATCTATAGAAGGAGAAATGCCTGTAACTCCACGATCTCAATGCAAAATCCTCCGAGTCATTGCCTACTTATCTGAATTGTCATTAAGGAGAAAAATAAACCCATTTTCTCCTCTGATGGCCTCATTCAGTTCAGTAGTATGTTTCATCAACCAACTTCTTCTTGCACATATTAAATAAATACAGAATGAAGAATGAGCAGAAATGGATCCTGGGGCATTAGAGAGATTGGGAAAATGACTGTGGCTAAGAATAAATAGGCACATCAAATGAGTGAGGAAAAAGAAAATGTAATGTCTCTTGTCACCACTGGACCTATCCATCTCAGGACAAATTCACAGCTACTCCAAGATTTGCAGATATAAAAATGGGTTTGTTTCTTGGGAAATTTCTCTGGAGCTCCAGGCTGATTCTTCATGAAACCAACTTCCTAGTTAGAGACTACTTTTTTTAACAGTTACAGACATTTCTGTCTCTGACTTGTTCACCTGGAAATTTTGCTTCTTGTTCACAAGGGACTTATTTGTAATCCCTGATTTGCTGCCATTCTCTCACTCCCTGAATCGTGGTGCAACAGCTGTTGGCTGACTCCTGCTCAGTGCATGAATGAAAAATAAATGAATGAACACATGAACTTGTGGCCTCCTGTAAATTTAGAATACAGCAGCTCCTTCATACTGATTATAACAACAGGCACCATAAGAAGCCAAGAAGGCTGCCGTTTGGTGGAAGTTGCTGAAGTGACTGCTGAAGAGACCTCAGACATTTCTTCATTTGGGTCTTGAGAACCATTACACATCAAATATTTTTGAAAAAGTGTTTAAAAATATCTCCAGAGCTGCGAAGTAAATTTGACAGGTACAATATCTCTTGTGATTCAGATGGAGATGGAGATCCCTAACCATGAAACAGCTTCCCAGCAACATTTTGGGTACAGCAAGTTCGAGTACTCATTGGAAAAGGATAAAAAGGAAAAGGATATAAGTTGTATATGTATATATGAGCTTCAGATAAGGTACACTTCAGACAAAAGCCTAAATGATAAGAATAATTTATTTCAAGTCAATCATGAACCAACTGACTACAGAGTCTTGCCTTTCCAAGTCTTCTCTTTATTGCCTCCATAAATTAGGAAGAGTGGTGTCTGTCCATCAGTAAGTGAAAATAATTGTGGGATCTCTGAACAGCAAGCACTGGACATAAAAATGCTCAGATAAACCCTGCTGATTTGTGATTTTTCTCATAAGAATCTTCCTTGTGATAGCTGCTTGGAAAGCCATCCCACTGGATTCTCCCAGCTCTTCTGTCCATATTATTTATGGACAAAGTACCCAGAGATCCTCACAACACAGCTTCACATGCATTCATATCCCACCAGACTTGCTCACAGATTTCTTTCTCCAGATGTCTATTGCCCTTATCCCTTCTGTGCACTTACCTAGTCACAAACTGCCAGCCAAGTGCCACACATCTCCATGGGAGTTTATTCTCCAATGTAACACATCTGACTGCAGATTTCTCCTGTACTCAGCCTGGTTTTGTTTGAAACCTTCCATAATCTCCCCTCCCATGTAGCCAAATCATTCCCCCCTTTCTTTGGTTTTTGCACCCATTAAATTCTTGTAGCTAGATAACACAAGCCCTTTAACTCATCCCTTGGACATGCTCTCCAGATTTAACCTGTAACTAGTATTTTACAGTGCCTTCCCAATGAATTTTTTGTGCATTTCCTGGTAATCCAGGGGTTTTTATATGGTAATGACAAAAGAGGTCTGAATATCTGCCCTTATTCTATATAAGTGAGGAACTCCCTTTCTTAATAGGGTAAAACACGTTCAGTCTCATCCTTTTTTTTCTTCCTAATGCCTGTACTGGTGATTTCTTCTCCCCACTCTGCCTGCAGGGAGTGTATCACATTTTATATCCTGGTCTGAAGCCATCTACCTCTTTCCTAGCACCTGCAGCATAGCTGGAGGTCATGCCAAGAGTCCAGGGGGATTCACACACAAGCTGGAACCTCTAAGTTCATCTGTGTATCACCTTTCCAGTTGCATTCTGCAGAGTTAAAGACTAAAGTGTATAATGAAAACAGGAATAAACAGGAAACAATCCAGCTCTGTGGGAAGCATCCAGGACAGTCCCCTAGGAAGGTGCATTCAAAGGAAGCCCCACTTTCCTACCAATAATGAAACAGGTGGCCATGCCACACACTGTGCAAGAGCCCAGACATTGCCAACAGGCAGTGCAGGGAACCAGAAATCCGGGCTCACAGTCTCTGCTCTCCACATGAAGCCACTGAGCAAAACTACATAATCCACTTAAGCACAAGTCTCATTTCATGATATCTGGATGTAACAAGGTAGAGATCAGGGGCCTCATTGACCATTTTTGAAAGGTGCATGGGAAAGAGTGACTGGGTTTTAAAGGGTATTCCTTGCTGCATTTGAAAGTGGTCATAATTAAAATGAGGAGAGAGCAATTTGCAACACAAGAAATAAATTAGGCACTATAAACACTATACTGGAATCTGCAGGACTTTACCCAGCTGGAGGTTGAATTTTAGGTAATTGATTTCCTGAAAACCAGTTCTTTGCCAAAATTACTATTTCACTGGCTGTTATAGGCAAACAGATAATTCAGCATATTTAGCAGATCTTTTCAGGTATGTCTGTGGGCAAGGGGATCAATAGAAAATAACCCACTGATGCAGGTCAGGGCTGAGCCCTAAACTGTGGCTGTGCCATGGAGTGTCACCTCCCATTCCCCACGTCACCAGAGCTCTTCCCGACTGACAAATTAGGGACAATGCTCTTGCATTTTCTTGTGTTTCAGCTGGAAGGCTGTGTCACATTCCTTGTTGCTCCTGGCCATGCAGGACACAGCCATCACAGCCTGTCGAACGCTTCACTCTCTGGCTCCTGGCAGTCTGATCTTCCCTGGCCTGTCTCAGAGAGGGGCTCCAAACCAAGTGAGGACAACGTCTGACTCAGGATAGGGAAGGTCAGCCTGTGTCATGCCACGCTGATGACGTTGTGCTGAGGGCTCCTGGGATGACATTAAATCAGCCAGCTTCTTATTTTATTTGTTTTTCCAGGGAGAAATGTCTGGCAAGGGATAGCGAGGATGTTTTGATGGCTGAGCATGATCTCTGCTTCCTCCTGGCATGTTCTGGCTAGCCGGTTTGGCCACCACTGATTCCAAGTCTGGCCTGCATGTGCCCTATCCATTTTCTCCCTCCTGCCTCTTTCTTTCCTATCTGTCCCTCCCTTTCCCTTCCCCTTTTCACAGCAAGCTGTGTGCTCCTAGAGAGCTTTCCATGCACACAAGACAAGCACAAGTGACTTTGAGCTTCCTGAGGTCATTGTCCAAAAGGTTTCAGCTCCTCCAAGATGCTGCAGGAAAAGTGGCCATTTCCAAACACCAGTGCTAGCCCCCTGTGCCCCTGAGCTTTACTGGCCACTGGGCTTGCATGGGCAAACCCTGAATCTCCTCACATGCAGAACACTGACTATGATACTTTGGTATAAAACCTTGAGGCAAATACTGCCTTTTGAGTAGATGATTGATCTGTTTTCCCAATAGGGGTGTGTCCCATTCCAGGGGATTTCAAAAGGACCACCATTTTGCTAGATGACCAAATGGGCTGATTCCTCAACCAAAGGATCACCAACTCCTTGTTTACAACAGTTTGTTTTTACAAAGCAGGCACTCTCAGCTTTTCATTTAGCCTGATGGAGACCCTGGTGCAGCCTCCCCCGAGTTCTCTCCATGTCCAGCCAAAGACACCAGGCGAGATCAGGGTGAAGAAGATGAGGCTACAGCTACATTCCTATTCCTGTCTCCTCTACCACCTCCAAAAAGCACTTCCAAGTCTGTGGTAACCAGAGACAGAGATGTCAACCTTACAGCCCCACATACATACATACCTACGTTCATAGCTGTATAAATACATATATATACATATATATGCATAAATAGCTATAAATACTGTAGGAACCATCCTTGCCACCAGCATCCTTCTCTCAACAAAAACATGACTGGTTTTGTAATGAGCTCAAAGTCTACAGTAAAACATTTTGCTGCCCATACCACCACCCCTGTATCTCAGCAGCTCTGAAGCAGGAACAAGGCTGCTGTGTAGGGGGGAGAATTGACAGTGAATGAAGGAGTCTGAGAGCCTGTGGCAGAGTCAGGAGCAGAACCCAAATCTGACAATTTTGCTGGCATTTAAATCACACAAGTATTTCCTTCCGTTCAGCCACAGCCTAATTGTCTACTAAGCTGGTTAGCCTTGCTTTTTGCCCATGTCCTGACTCCAAATGACTGTCTCTTGCACAAAGCAACAGCATCTATCCAGCTTGCACTCAGCTTGCCTCATCTGTGCTGTTATTCAGGCTGCTCTCAGCGACTGCTGATCTCACTCAGATTTACCAAATCATTTTGTAATGCTGAGTGCTCTTTGCTTGGTAACCTCACAGCTGTCTTGGTGGGAACAGATTCAGGCCCTTAATCTTTGCTGATATACAAGCAATATTTTTCTAAGCCCAATGCAATGACCCCCGTTGTCAAGTACCAGCCACTAGGTTCTCTATAACAGAAGAAATGTCTGTCCAGTGAAAAACAATCAGTTTGCACATAAAGTCCCCCAAAAACTTAGCTGTGTGTTACCATAAAGTAGATTTGGATTTCTACTCCGCCTCTACACAGGAAAAGCTGTAGTCACCTTTCTGCAGCTCTACCTGCTTAGAACTATCTGTGCTAGTCCCTGTTGGCACTATCTGTGTCGCTTGCTACATCAAGGGTGGCCATAAGACAAAATCCTCAGTGCTCAGCATTCTTGCCAAAATCTGCCAAATATTGGGATTAACAGCCACAGAGGGCCATGGCATACATGCTGTCACTTTTAGTCATGTTTTTTTAGCAATGGCCTCCAAAAGCCACAAGCATAAGCCAAGGCCCTTTAGGCCTGGGGCTTTGTGTGTGCTAGAGCATAATTTGGATTAAAACACATAAACTGTGACTGGCACACACTGACAGATGTTGGCACATGAGTAAAGAAATGACTACTGTTTTCATAGGAGGAAATATATTTTCCTGCTTTTAGAAAACCTGAGCCAGCTAAATCAGTCACCAGCAGCACTGACTGCGTGTGAACTTTTATCTCAGAATCACCAATTCACAGAATGATTTGGGTTGTAAGGGGCCTTACAGCTCATCTTGTTCCAACTCCCACACCACAGGCAGGGGCACCTTCCACTAGACCAAGGTGGTCCACTCCTCATAAGCCTAGCCTGGAACAGCTCCATCATTCAAGATATAAGAAGAGTTTGGGGAGCAGTATTGCTGACTGAATGTTAAGCACAGGGTTTAACCTGCCTGGGCTAACACACTCCCATCACATGTTTTTGGAGTTTGATAAGTGCTGTCACATGTTCACAGGAAAGTAGAGACACAGTATTCACATATTGGCACAGAACTAAATGACATGCAAACAGGATCAAGTCCCACTAGGCTGTAAACTGGGTGACCTCTCCTGACACCTATGGAAGTCAAAATTTTGCACAAAACAGGGGGGAAAAAAGGCAGGTCTGCTTCATTAATGTGCTTCTAGTAGTGCCATTATCTGATAGTACTGAGAAGCTGTCTTAATGTAAAAACACTTCTATAATGGGTAGTCAATATTCTGTCTGGTAAGCTGTTTTCCTTTATCTATGGATAAGCATTTTATGTTCCAAAACTGAGTTGTGGATGCCCCATGCCTTGAAGCGTTCAGGGGCCAGGTTGGATAGGGCTCTGGGAAACCTGCTCTAGTGGAAGGTGTCCCTGCCCATGGCAGGGGTTTGGAACTAGGTGATCTTTAAGGTCCTTTCCAACCCAAATCATTCTATGATTTTATGATAGATTCATAACCAGAAATGTTTTTGCTGGCCTAGAAATTAGTCAGCTATAGCTCTAAAACCTGAGCTCATCCACGGAGCTACAGGCTGTTCTGCATGCTCATCAAAAGATGTAACAGGAGGTAAGAGATTGATTTCAGCACCTACCATGACAAGAGGACAACATTTAATTTCCCTGACCTCTGATGAGCCAGATTTCTTTCCCTGTCATATAATCTGCAATAAATAACCCATCAATCCTTTCGCTGGGTGGCTGCTGCAGAGCTGCCCAGTTTAACATATGCACTTTACTGTCCCTGTTGTATCATTTCACATTAGTCCACATTTAAACCATATTTTCCATTGAAAATCTCACTTGGAAAAAAATCCCTCACATCTCGAAATCTACATTAGCCACCGTCACTGACTCATCCCCCTGCGGCAAACACAAACTTGTCCTGGATAATCCTGTCTCATCTCCCTTTCATCTCCATCACTGTGCTCCCCTGCCCTTCTTGTTAACCACTTCACTGCTGCCCTCAGAGTTAACTTTTGAGTGTTAGATTGAATAGACTCTCGAAACTGGCTGAAGGGTGCCATGAGTCAAAATAAAAAGTCAAAATTTAGTATTTCAGCAGAGGAAAGGATTATCACCACCATGCATTCACCAGCTCACTGCAGACCTACAGAATGGTTTGGGGTTAAAGATGATTTAGTTCCAACACACTTGCCGAGGGCAGGGACACCTTTCACTAAACCAGGTTGCTCAGAGCCCCATCCAGACTGGCCTTCAACACTTCCAGGGATGTCACCAAAGTGAAAACCAGAAGCAGCTGCTCTAGGTAGTGCACAAGGAGAACTGTGCTTGGCTTTGACCAGAAAAAAGAAAGAGTATTTTTTTTTTTTTTGCCACCTTTGAGCAGCTTTTAGGACACAAACATATCAGCATTTGGGAATCCAAACCCATTGCTGCATTTCTATCACTTTTGATTTTATCAAATATTTTTGTTTCATCAAAATAGAAGTATAGAATGAAAATGCTATATGATCAGAAATAGAGATATTTAACTTCTTCTGAAACAGGGAAGGTACTTTTTTATCACTTGCACTTAGCAACTTAATCAGTGTTGAGAGTAATCCAGGTTCCCTGCCAGGCAACCCACTGAATTTGCCTCTAAACACAATCTAATTTCATACCAAAATTAAATATGACTTGACCATATTTAAACAGAAACTTGAGTCAAGTTTCTCTTCCATGCCTGCAACAGAAGAGGAGAAAGTGGTGGATGAGTAGCTCCAACTTCCATAGACTCCTTCAGCAGATCACTTAGCTCACACTGCATCGAAGACAAAGATGGCAAAGCACTCACATCTCCCTGCAGGCATCAGATGCTTCCTCCAGCCCCTGGAGCCCTCCCTGGGCAGAGCAAGGAGGTGGGGAGGAGTGGGGAGATGTGCCCTCCTTTTTGGAATGGGCATAAACTGAAAAAAGCCTCCTGGCAGATGAGTACATTAGTGAAGCACAACTTACCAAGCAGGGGAAATGCTTCACTGAGACAAATGCAATGTCCCTGAACCTTCCCCGAGAGTAAAGCAGCCAGCATCAGGAACAGCTGTTCACACCAAAATGTTTTCCACTTCTACCCTAGGTAACCTCTGGGTGATCACTGAATCTTGCCTTGGTGCTGAGAGAGGATGTCAGGGCCAGGTCCAATACATTGTGCTCTACATGACTGATAAGAGACTTCCAAATTGCTTAAAGTAGTAATTTGATGATAAAAATCCTAATAATATCCTGCTCCCTTCAACCTCAATACACTATAATCTTATTTAACACATTGGGTGGAGGGAAAAAAAGAAAGAAATCTCATAGTGAGCAGGCAGCAGTGGGAATGTGGGCTAGGAAAGGATATTACAGTATCACTTTGGAGAGCACCATAAATAAATCTTCACCCGAGATGGGTGGGCAGATCAGTGTGGTGCTGCACACAAAATTGCACTGTTCTACAAGACAGTGACTCATCAACTTCTTCACTTCTGATAATCATTCCAACCAGGCTTTCACTGCAGCAAGGAAGGGAAGCCAGAGAAGGCAACCATCTCTGAGCCTGGCTAGAAAGCGTGGTCTGGCTGTCAGAGCAGAGAGCTGGGACACACAGGTCTGGATCCTCCTTTGATCGTTTTCGGAGGGAAAATGTGGATGGTGTCCAAAGGACAACACCTGTGGCCAAGCTCTTCAAGGCTGGGCTCCACAATACAAGAGAGACATGGAAATACTGGAGTGAGTCCAGCAAAGGGCCATAAAGGATGGGAGTGCTTGGCACAGAAGAAGAGGCTGGGAGAGCTGGGACTGTTCAGCTTTCAAGAAGAGAAGGGTCAGGGAGAATCTTATCTATATGTATCAATATTTCACAGGAGAATGCAAAGAAGACAAAGACAGACTCTTCTCATTGGTGCCCGCTCACACATTGGAACAAAGTGTCATACAGGAAATGACATTTTAACATGAAGAACTTATCTACTATGAGAATGGTTACCCCTGGAACAAGTTGCGCACAGACTCTCCTTCCTTGGAGATATTTAATTTCCATCTGGATGTGGCACTCAGGAACCACTGTCCAGCTGGCCCTGCTTGAGCTGGGGACTAGGTGATCTTCCAAGGTCCCTTCAAACCTCCATGACACTGATTCCACAAGTCTCACCCTAGTTCATCGGCTGTTCAAGATTCTTAATATCACCTATGTGTGAAATTAGATGCTTAAAAGCAGATACAAGTTCAAATACGTGGTAGGCCTCACTAAAACCAGTGTATTTACTCAGGTGTCCATAAGTTTCTGAGTTAAAGTCTAGCCAGCAAAGCTATGGAGGTTGGATGTGTAGAGCTCATTTAATTTCTCTCAAAACATATTAATTCAGCATATGACTCAAAGGTTTCCAGTGAGGACCCATTAGTCCCTGTAGGGATGTTCTCTGGAGGCTCTCCATCTGGCAGAGACACCCTCTCAGACCATCACTCTCCCCACTGGATTACAAATTGCCAAGGATTCCATATGAACACTTTCCATCGTGCCTATCACCATAGTAACCAGGCATTGTTCAGGAATACATATTCAAAGCAACCCCCTTACTGTATATCATGGACCACTCTGATTTTCTGCTGCAGACACCTTCACAGAGAACCAGGTAGATTGAAGACTCCCAAGACAACCTGTTTGTTTTTAATTTATTGCCAGCTTGGGTTTGGTCCCTCCTATACAGCTTTAACAGATCTCAGTTCTTTGATCTACACTAGGAAGTTTTTAGTTGTTTTTTATTTATTTTCCTTTACCTTTTGGCTAATGAATCTAACATCTCCTTGTAGAACTGGCGAGGCCTCCTCTATTCCTTGTGGAGTGCTTTTACACTCAGGTTTGGGTAGGACTGCAACAGGCAGAACCAAGACTAATCCTCCACCTTTGCAGACTCCTCTGTGCAATTCCCCTGAATGCATTATTTGGGTTGGCTTGTTTGTCTGTTTGTTTAAGTCATTTCCCTTAAGAGAAACATCACTCTTTTGTCTCTCCACAAGCCTAGACAGGTAATTGCAGCTCCACAGAGCCCAGGATAAATGTGCATTCTGCAGCTTTGTTATCATTTTGTTTCCCCCTTCCACAATCTTCTGTTTGTTTAGAACAAAGAGACACTGAAGCCAGTTGGTGGCTCCCTATTGATTTCCAAGGCCACTGGGTTAGGCCTCCATTTCCCAATAAACTCCACACTCCAACTGTGCATCTCCTCAGGCTGAGAGCTAAATCCAATCAGCCTTTCCCCATTTGTCTTTTTCACCTCTTTCTCCTCCAAGATGACAACTTTGGAATTAGTCCTGCCAATACATAAACCAGAAAAGGACATCAGGCAGCCAGCCTCTTAATTACCAGCTTTTCTTCCTCAGGAGTAGCATTGACCCCAAGGCTCAGGAGGTTCCTGGGAGGAGCTGTGCTGTGTGGATTAAGGGGAAAGCTAAAACGAGGGCCAGCCACCCTGTTTATAAGCATCTGCTGGCTAAATCACAGCACCCTAGCAGGGTGAGTGAGTTTTTTGTTATCCATGCTTCCCCTAAAATCTCTCTTGGATGCAGCACTCTGTATTTACCACCTAGAACCAACCTGTGGGGTGTTTTATGGCAGTAGGACCATAAACCAGGACTTTGGCTGCAGTGAATCCTCTGAGCTCAGCTGAGGTCACACAGTTATGCCACCCCACACCAGCTGAAAACAGCTTAGATTTTAGTGTGGCCTTAAAAAGAATTGCTCTACTCCACACCAGGGAAATGATTTCCCTGTGATGAGAGTTGCTAGGATAACCCTGAGGATTATAAAAACATAGATACATTGTGATGTTTCCCCCTCCACCACCTCATCTGGACATCTCCCATCATTACCACTGATTATTGTTTTTTGAATTTTCCAACCACTATTTCCTTCCTTTTTTCTGTCTCCCACACAGCATTTCTTCTCTCTTGCCCACCTGCACCTTCTACTAAATGAAGAAGGAGAATTTGACCAGACAGAAGCACGTAACACAAACCCTGCCACTCCTGCTGCCATGCTCTTCAGCAGACGAATAGGGTAATTAATACCCAGAGAAAGAGAGAGCTAAGCACAACAATACATATCACTTGCTCTGGAAATTAGGATCAGCATTTATACATGCAGAAAAGCTATTTAAAGATGTTCACAGAAGCTTTATGGTTGTCTCCAAGCTCAGGAGAGCTCAAGTCATGATAAGTAAAGCACCTGGATTTCCAGGTGGGAGGATGCTAACCTAAATCCAATTTTAATACCTCTCTATAGTGTTTGAAGAAGAATTTCTCTGTAAGAAAGCATGTACACAATGAAATTTAGATGATGGGATAGGAAGAATTCCTCAGCAGACATTTACCTTCTGCAGCTCTAAGGCCCATGCAATAATTACCCCACAGCTCTCACAAGCAGCATCACTGTCTCTTGCATTCTGTAGGACCACCTTGGATCCTGCATGACATCCAAATCAGGATTATCAACAGACAATATTCATTCAAATTACCCCACCAACTCTGCTAATTAAAGGTTCTCTTTGTCAAAAGCAAGGAGAAAACAGGTGAAGACCCAGGCAGAGAACCCACATGAACCCCAGGGACAGCATCAGGCAAGGGGAACTGAACCACAAGAGGACAGAGACAAGAACGTGGCATTGCCCAGGAATGATCTACAGGCTCTGTGCAGCATGAAGCAGCACATGGAAAGCCAAGGAGCAGCTGCTCTTTAGCTGCAGCAAAGCACAGCAGCATGAGTTGGGTTGTCCCAAGGGATGTGGGGAAGGAGGATGACCATCCTGGTACACTGATGTTGAAGGGAGCAGTTTCATGTCACATCTCCAGACATAAATCCAATTTAAAAGCTTTCCATGCCTCCATCACATATTTCTGCCTGCCTGCCTCCATCCCTTTTGCTGCTACAAGATACACCACAGTTCCTCTGTTCTAGCACCCACGCTTTTAGGAGGACAAGTAAACAAACATGTTTATAAAAACAAGTCAATCACACCACATGACTTAAGCATAACCTACTTACCTTTCCCTCACCTTTAACACAGGCATATGCATTTTTAAGCTAGCTTTAGCTAAAGCTGAAAGCTAAAGCTATAAAAAAGCTATATATTAAAAGCTAAGGATATGTAAGCTTTCCTATATCTTATTTGTTAAAAACTACCAGTTCCAGTGATCCAAGCACTGAGATCACATCCAGCCAACACTGAACAGGCTAGAAGAGCAGTAAATTTCCACATTCAGTTCTTGGTTTGGATGTTCATTGGCCTCACACCCTTTGCTTTTGAATGGTGTCTATCTAGATCATCAGCTTTTCAGACAAGCAGCTTTCTCTTCTCATCACCATGAAACTTGCTTGCCCTTCAGCAAGAACACAAAGGGAAGCTCTAACTCACAGTTATGGATCTGCAGCACGAGGCCATGTCCCTCCTGTTGACATACTTGTAAATGCAAGAGAGAATTGTACATTGTCACAGAGCAAGAGTTCAACCCTAATGCTGCATTGCCGTGAAGGAACCTTGCTTCTGTCTGTAGGAAAACCTTGAAAACTGAAGGAAAAGCCAAAATCAGATGCTCATGATGGATATTAAGTGCAATCATACTGCAGGAGCAGGAAATTTTGCATCCTTGGCCCTGGGTCTCAAGCACTGCACATTGGGACAAGCTCTCAATTCCTGGTAAAAACATTCCAGAAAGGAATAAAGGTTTTCTCTTGGTAATTCCACACCTTCCTTCTTCTGACTTACCAAAAATAAGTTGGTAAAATAACTACTGCACAGGTGGTCAGGGCATCCTATGGGGGAAGTATGAATCAAAGTGTCAGGAACTCCTGAGTGAAACTGTGCCTCCCTGAAATAGAACTGAACATTCACAATGTCAGCACTCTAAGGAAACAATCTATGCTTTTTTTTTTATTTATTTCTAGATTGGCAGAATGAAAGACTGGGAGATAGTAAGGAAAGACCAATATTAGTAGGAAGTTTTACATTCCTGACAATGAGGGCACATGCACATGTGGCACATGTGTGACGTGGCACATGTGGCACATGTCTCTCTGGTCTGGCTCAGTTATGTCCCCTCTCAGAGCCCAAGCACTTCAAGGCAAACATCGCCAGCCAGATGTTTCCTGGATCCCTCCAGTGACTCTACACAGTGCCTCTAGGACAGACTGTGCTCCTCTTCAAGGCTTATTCAGTAAGCCCACAGCAGCTTTATACTCAATTAGCAAAGAAATACCTCTGCAAGGCAATGTGGTCCAGTGCCACCTCCCCTGGCTTTCTGGGTTTGCACAATTTCCTGCAGTTTAGAGTTGTCCTTCAGAGTAGTTCAAAGGCCAGGGGTATGCTGAAAGTCCCTGCACAAGGTATTTCCAGGGTGCTCTGTGGTGGGTACAAAATCAATGCTTCTGGCTGCCTCCTGTGGCTGCCCCAAAGGTGAGCAGAGTGGATGGGGAGGTGCAGTTTCAAAATGCCCCATCTCCCAGTCACCCATCATCTCTGGGTTACTGACATGGTCATTACAGCTTATCAAGTCAGTGCATGCCTAAGGAAAGCTCTGAGCCACACATCCACACACGAGTGAAATCTGCAGACAAAAACCATCTTGATGTGATTAAGGCTGAAGAGCAGTGATTGCCTTCAAACAGACTCTTCTTTTTTCCTAAGGTTTTCGAATTACACACAATATTTCTAAAGGGGATTTATTAAAAGGAGAGACTGATGCCTTTTAAAAACATGTTCTAGGGACATTAGAAAGTCCTTATCATTACTAAGAGAATCATTCATTGGAAAAGAATGTGGTTGATTCATTTTAGAAATTACCCATGATTAAGGATTACTATTTTTGGATCATTGCTGATATGAATTTGCATAAAAGCCCTGAAGTAAGGCTTATTCCCCACAGAGCACCCCAGAAACACCTGACCTGTCCACAGCACATGTGGATATTAATTCTAAGCATGACATGAGACACAGTGACAGGCAGGAGGGGAAAAAACAGCCTCTTTGAAGGGTCAGGCTTCTGCTTTACAGCCACAGCTGGACTCTAAGAAAGCTGGAATCAGTTGCTCCCATTGAATTCCTTCATGGTGTGACCAGGAAATTTTCTGTGCCTCAGCTCCCCAGTGATAATTGAAGGCTGCACTTCCCCGACTTCTCAAGGAAAGGGAAGATGTGATCTCTGTGTCACATTTGATCAGTGTCTTAAGTACTTATTTAGCATCCAGATAGAGCTTCCTTGTCCTGTTTGCTACCTCTGCCATTAAGAGTGCTGTGGAAAAAGGAGGTAAGGCAAGAAGACAGCAGGTGACTTCTCAGCACCAGCTGGAGGACTCCAATTAGTGTAGGGCTAGACCAGCAAGCACCATTATGGGAAAACAGGCAGATCAGGTGCCTCAGGCAGTCACATCTTAACATGCACATCAAGTGACTTCAGGAAAAAAGAGAAAAATAGAGAGCACATGTTCAGTTCTTCAGCAACTGATCCCCACTGGTGGCACAGGGCCCTGACATCTTGCTCACAGCAGCAGCCTTATCCATCAGCAAGCACCTCACAGCTGCCTGGAGCTTGTTGTCTCTCCCATCCCAGCACACGTGTGTGCACAGCAACATCCCAGCCTGTGTCATCACACCCAGGAGTGCCAGGTCACAGGCATTCCCATGGCATTTTTCAGCTTTACAGGGAATTCATTTTGCAGTTCTTCAAAAAAAAATAGATCTGGAGTTTTGCTGCCCAAGAGCTGGGATGAACAGACATGCCCATGTTTCATTCCCAGTTTCAAATGCTTCAGACAATGAAAACTGCAGTCACAGACAGGCAAAGCCTCACACCCCTGCCCAAGCATTTCAGATTGGTCTGGGGCACCACACTGGGCAACTTCAAGACAGCCTAACCTAGAGCCCCAAACTGCCAACAAATCTGAACCCTGTGCAGTTTGGAAAGAGACAACCAATGTTACAATCACTGCAGAGTGAAGGTGATTTTGTGCAGAGCAGCGCTTGTGAGCAGGGTGGTATTTCCACAGCATGACATCCCTTTCCATTCCCAGTTTGAGATCCGTAAGTATCTTGAATGTTCACAGCCCAAGACATTTCCTTTCCTTTAGAGTACTAAAATTCTAGATCCTGAAAGTACTAAATCCTTAATTAAATATATATACACATACATATATACATACATATATGTATATATACATATATATATGCATATGCTTATGCATACATATATATGTATGCATAAGCATACATTATAAAAGTATACAGCTGCCACCAAGAAATACTTCCCCCACTGAGGTCCACAAATTTAAAATACAGCCTCTGTCATGCAGCTTCTGAAGAGTTCTCCTTTCTGAAACAAACTGCCTTTTACTGTCTTTGTAGTTCTCTGTACTCATTACTTCATAAAAAGGATTAAAATACAAAAAGCAAACCCAGAAAGCAGCAGACAAGCTCTTCCCTTTGAGTATTAACCCTGTAAAATATGTAATTTTTAACTTATCTTCTTTCCCTATGGATTAAATTGCAACATTTTCCCTCAAGCCTGTAAAGAAAAACTACATGCTGCTGATTGCTGTCATTTTTTTCCTATTTGCACTACAATCACTTTTAATCATTTACCAGCAATCCTGGCTAACTGGAGAGATCCCAATTTGCTGGAGGTTAGCAAATGTGATGGTCTTTTATGAGAAGGGGCAGAAGCAGGATCCAGGAAACATCCGGCCTGTCAACCTGACTTCAGTGCCAGGGAAGATTATGGAGAAGCCCATCTGGAGTGCCATCATGTGACATGTGCAGGACAAGCAGGTGATCAGGCCAGCCAGCATGGGTTTATGAAAGTCAGGTCCTGCTTGACCAACCTGATCTCCTTCTGTGATCAAGTGACCACCTGGTGGCTGAGGGAAGGGCTGTGGATGTGTCTACCTGGACTTTAGTAGAGCTTCTGACATCATTTCCCACAGCATAGTCCTGCAGAAACTGAATTCTCATGGTTTGGATGGACATTGTCTTCACTGGATAAAAAACTGGCTGGGTGCTCAAGCCCAGAGAATGGTGGTGAACGGTGCTACATCCATTTGGCAGCCACTCACTACTGGTTCCTGGTGCCCAGGGCTCAGTGCTGGGGTCAGTCTTGTTTAATATCTTTATTGGTGATCTGGATGAGGGGATCAAGGGCACCTTCACTCAGTTCACAGATGGCACCCAGCTGAGCAGGAGTGTCGATGTGCTGGAGGGTAGGAAGGCTCTATGAGGGGATGTGGCCAAGCTGGACTGATGGTGTGAGGCCAGAGGGGTGAGGTTCAAGAAAAGCAAGGTCTGAGCCCTGCCCTTGTGTCCCAAGAAGCCCCTGCAGTGGCCCAGGCAGGGGGCAGAGTTGCAGGAAAGCTGCCCAGCAGGAAAGGCCCTGGGGTGCTGGCTGACAATGGCCAAACCTGAGCCAGCATGTGCCCAGGTGGGCAGGGAGGCCAGTGGCCTTCTGGCCTTCTGTGTCAGCAACAGTGTGGGCAGCAGGACCAGGGTGGTGATTGTCCCTCTGTGCTGGGCACAGGGGAGGCAACACCATAAATTCTTGGTTCAGTTTTGGGCCCATCAGGGCAAGAAAGACATTGAGGTGCTGGAGTGTGTCCAGAGAAGGGAACAGAGCTGGGAAGGGTCTGGAGCACAAGTCTGATGAGTAGCAGCTGAGGGAGATGGGGTTGTTCCACCTGAGTATAGGAGGCTCAGGAAAGACCTTCTGACTTCCCTAAAACTCCCTGACAGGAGGTTGTAACTGTAGCCTCAAACTGTGCCAGGGATGGTTTAGGTTGGGTATTAGGACACATTTCTTCACTGAAAGGGGGTGGTCAGGCATTGGAAGAGACTGCCCAGGGCAATGACTCAGTCAACACCCCTGGAGGTTTTTAAAGGACGTGTAGATGTGGCACTTGGGGACATGGTTTAGTGCTGGGACTTGGCAGTTCTGGGCTAAGGGTTTGACTCGGTGCTCTCAAAGGTCTTTTCCAACCTTAATAATTTCATGATTCTTTGATTCTACCATTCTTTCTCTCAACAAAAGGGTGATCAGACTCCATACAGCAGGTGGAACAGATGAAGCATTAGTTCATCGGGTGTCATTAGACACATCATTATTGTTGGACACGGCTTCCTCCACCCATTCCTTAACTCAGCTGAGCAGGCTCTTCACTGTTGTAAGCCCTGCTGTGTCCTGCCTGTTCAGTTGCTAGCAATTATGTCCCTGTGTCGAGAGGGTTAAATTGAATGCAGAAATCAGCAGTGTGTATGAAACCTTTCAATCAGTCCTTTTGAGCAGCACTGCCTTCTGCTTGGTTATACTGAAATTCATGTTGGCAATTTTTATGGTTTATTAGGCTTTTATGGAGTTGTTTTTATTCCTCACAAATCTTCATGAACCTGGTTCTGGGTGGAACTTGTTATTAAACTCTTCCCATGCTGCAAATTGAACTTGGCCCTTGTCTTTCTGTCCCTCCTCTACACCACTGCTGGAGCTATGCCTCTGCCTTCTTTCTTCCTCTATACTCACCAAATCCCATTAATAGCTTCTTGTAATGCATTTTTTTCAAAAGCATCTTGAAAATCTAAATTAACTGTATTTGCCAGTCATCCATTATCTGCTCTGCTCTTAATCTTCCCAAAGAAATTGAGGGGTTATTAACATCAGACACATAACATTATTTGCATTCAGGTGCTGCAGCCTTCTAAGACATCACCAAAGATTAGGTGGCAATGTGCTAAGCTCTGCTTACACCGAGTGAAAGCCCACATCTCTGTTCATGATCTCAGTAGATACAGAAATGCCAGTGAAAGGAGTAATCTCTACCTTGACCAGAAAATGTGAATGAAAGCATGCGTGATTTTACCCTTAAAATCCACAGAGTTTTGCTACTTTCAACTTATATTTGCCCTGGTGTTTGCCTGCCTGTTCTTTAATTAATTCCTCCATTATTCTTTCAGCAACTGAAATAAGACTGAGAAGTCTATGATTCTTTGGGTCACCCATAGTTCGTATTAAATAGATGGATACATTGGCCTCTCTCCAGTTCTCCCTAGTCATATTATTCATCATAAATAGTATTTATTATGAATAAAGGCCCATTTTGGTTAGCAAAATGTTTGGGATCCATCCTGATTTTCTTTAAATGTATTGATTTTTTTATAAGCACTTGGCAAATAGACTTAAAGATGCTCGCAAGTAATTTCCTTTTATTCTTTACTTTTAATGGTTGGTTCCTTGTTGGTTCCGACTGTCGACAATCTTTTGTAACAGTTTTATTTGAGAAGCAACAAACTACAGTGGAAAATCATTGATCAATGATAAATTGATTTAAAATAATTTAAATTGATAAATTGAAGACTGGAAGATATCTTCCCATATCCTTTGGGGCTCTCAGCACACTTGCAAACAATATTAAACAAAGCATAGCGAAATCAAGAGCTCAGTCACAAAAACCCAAGCCCACTATTTTAATTGCAGCATTATTCTGTTTCTCCAGCTGCTTTTGATGCATGGATGTGCATTTTCCATGTGATACTGAACTGCTCAGCTCTCTCAGAATACCTCGATTTTCCCCACTGCCCTGATCTGTGCCTCTTTTCTGGGACCTGGTCCTTAGGAACTAAAGCTGCACCCAGCCAACTTCACTGGGGTACAGGAGAGAAGTGCCCATGATGTGTTCCCTACTGAGCAGCAGCCTTAAAATCCCGATTTGTTCCAGTGCCATATTAATTTTGGCTCCCTTTCTCAGTCTCTCTGTTGACCTCCCCCTCTAATTACCCTATTGGCAAAGCGTGAGCAAAGAAGGAAAAATTCTCCAAAATGGGATCCTGGATTACCTGCATCCCCAGTGTCAGGAAAGTCTTTTAGTTGCTCTGATGTGATGCAACTGTGTCAGAAACACTCTGCCTCACAGAGCTCTGCTTGTGGGAATAGTTCAATGACACTCAGAAATTAAAACTCAGAAGAGGAAAGGGATTCCCTCCCACACACTTCTTCTCACCCTGTCACCCAAACGCTTTCCAATATGAACACAGCTTTGGAGTGAAGATTGATGCAAACAAGTAATTGAACTCCTCTGCAGTCTGTGTACTGCCCATGATCACCTCCCTTTCACCTTGACACTCTAGTATTTAGAGTCCTCACAACCAGTCTGGAACTGGGAAGAAGGAGATGAATCAAGAGTTTATTAACCCAAGCAGGAAATGAATTTGAAAATGATGCATCTCTTGGAAGCCTGTAAAGCTTTATGAGGAGCCTGATCACCTCTGCATGAATGAAGCCAGTAGGAGGGGTCCCCACTGCAATAGCAAAGGGATCTGTGGTTTCTGGCTGCCTTGCAACAACACTCCAAGTCAGCAGTAGGTTGTATTTCACATTCATTTTTTTACATGAATTCACCAATAAATTGGGGAGCATATTACCACCTTCAATTTATTGTTATCGTAAATTTTGTGGTGGCAGAATGGAACAAAACACGACAGTTAGGGACTTCATCTTAGGAAAAGTGATGTTGTGCAGCCTCCCTCAGTACTCCCTTATGGCAAAGCACAAAAGCTGAAGGGAGAGGGGGAGAGAAAGAAATATGGAAGAAGGGGAAATACTTCGTCCTGTTTCCATGCTGTTCACTGCCCCATTAAATCTAAAATCCTTTCAGGCTCTGATTTATTGCTATTTTATGTACCCAAGTTTTCCCCTGACTTCCAGCAGTAAAATCTTTGATGTTTCTGGTCGCACAGTTCAACAGGAGCCAGACAATCCATGCTTTTATTAGCCAGTACTCAATCAGCATGTTTTAGGAGAATTTTCAGATGGATATCTCACAACTAACTGTCTGATTTACCCTGCGAGCAGATGCTCCATCTTTCCCAAGACAAACAGCTGCCTGACCATTATGAGGGTTGGAGGCCACTAATCAGATCCCAGCTGGCTTGGGCTGTATCATTCTCACCCATTTACCCTTCTGTCAGGCAGCATGGCCCAAATCGCCAGTGCCAGTGCCTCGCACACAGTTGAAGGACATCAAATTCTCAGTGCTGACAAGTTCAAGTTGCCAGCTTTGGCCCCAAAGCATCGTCTGGGTTTGGCTTTTTGTGTCCCAGCTTGGTGATGCACAGAGCTCAGGAAAAGGGGGGCCCAGAGGTGTGAGACAAGGAACTCCCATTACTTCTACTTTCATTCTATCAGGGAGGAAAGGGCTGCCCAGGGGCAAAGTTCTGAAGGTCCTGCTCAAGTTTTACTCTTTACTTACACTGTCTTCAAACTGGAAATCTAAGGAGGTATGTAGGGGGGTCAGCTCTCTTCATGTCTCTCTCTCTGCTTTTGTATAAGCAAATTTATACCAGATTAGGTTTAAAATAAGACTGACATATGGTTGTCATGGGGGTTACAGCTCACAGGGGATGGTGGGTTGTTAAAGGAGTGAAATAGCACTCAGCTTTTCACTGGAGGACTTCCAATCTCTATAAACACCAGGCAACCAGACCTTCTGACACCAGGGAGGCAGAGCTGCTTTGGAGGGGAAGAAAAGCACCTCTAAAACTGTCAGGGCAAGTCAGGATCAGAAGTCAGAGGAAGACACAGCTGATATAATTTTTAGCCTGGTGCTACAACCAGTCTTTGGGACTGACATGTTGGGAGATTCCCAATTTTCCATTGGGCACAAACCCAGGGCATAGAAAAGACACATGGTGTAAAACCTGTATCCTCACAGGAATTTTTGAACTCCTTAGGTTAGTATTCACCTAATCAAGAAGAGCTGGAATATTCCCTTCCTTCAGACAAAAAGACACAAACTCAGCAATTTTATGAAGAAGGAAAAGCATCAATGAAGAGAATGAAATGCTGAACAGTTACAAGGCCACTGCTATGCCAAACAGATATATGACATTTCACCTGATGTGGAACTGGACAGATTAAGGACCTTTTAAGATTAGATGCATTCTTCATGTTTCCAGTGAAGCCCACAGCTCAGCACAGAGACCAGCCAGCCCCCAACCTCCTGCCAACCCTCCAGTGAGGCCTCAGCTCTGCACTTTCAGAGCAAACAGATCAGACACCCCACTGTACTCGGGATGACACCAAGTGCGATGCAAAGACCAGCAGATCCTAAAAGAACACTGCAGGGAAAGCTGCCTGACCATCAGCACACAACTCACCTTCTGCTGAGACTCAATGTCCCCTGCCTGGCCACGGCATGACAGGCCTAGAGGACTGAGGTCAGTGTTCTGCAGTCTGACAGTGGCTCAGGATGTCAGCTTGTGAATTTGCCGTGTTCTATCAGCACCTCCACCAGCAACACTTCACTGCCCTAGCCTGCATTAACCTCTTGACCTAGAAGGGACTTTTGTCTTTACTGTTTCCCTCTCATCAAAACTCATTTCCCATTATTCCACTGCACTACATGGTGTCAGTAGTTCAGATGTCTCCGGGAGACATCACTGGAATTGCAGATATTATTAAGCCACTGCTGGGTCAACTGCAACGCTGCATAGTGTTTCAGTGGTGCAGAAAATGAGTCAGCCATGTTGAGCTGCTATTTTGGGTATGCTGCAAAGCTCCAAGCAAGTCCACATGGGATGGAGGTTGTTAGTGTGTCCCTCAGATAAGGACATTGCCACTGCCCAACCTGAGGTGCTGCCAGGTGCCCCCACTGCAAGGAACTTTCTCTGTCAAAGCCCATTTACAGGAGAGAGCACAGTGAAACTTCACTTCAGAGAGCCTGTAGCTCATCTCCAGCCTGCATATCCTCATCTTGTAGTCTGGACTAGCTTGATGTTTCCATGTGGAGCTCTGGCACCTGAGATATCCTCTACCAGAGATTTCTTGTACAGAAAAATATTGACATGGTCATACACACCTGTAGTTAGGTAGATGTTATTCCTTTTGCTAAACTGAGCCCTTAGTTTTACAAAGAATCATAGAATGGTGGAGGTGGGAAGGGACCTCTGCAGGTCATCCTGCCTCCCTCCCTCACAGGACCAGCCAGAGCCGGCTGCCAAGTCCAATGGCTTTTGAACATCTTCAAGGATGGAGATTCCACAACCACCCAGGCAGCACTTTGTCAGCATCACAGTAAAAAAAGTATTTCCTGATGTTCAGATAGACCCTCCTATGGTCCTGTCACTGGGAACCACTGAAAAGAGCCTGGCCCTGTCCTCTCTGGTGTTTATACACCTTGATGAGATTCTCCCTGACCTCCCAGCTTTCTCAGCCTCCTCATAGGAGAGAAGCTCCAGTCCCTTAATCACAATTGTGGTCCTTCTCTGGACTGTTTCCAATATATCTGTGCCTGTACTGGGGAGGCCAAAAATAGACACAAGACCCCTGAAATTATCCAGGACTCAAGATCAGCCCCATTTGATTACGCAGCAGGGCCAAATGAGCAACTGACCCCTACAAAACCACCATCATTTCCCACTGTAAACTATTCCTAAATCTTCCCATCCTTTCATCTCTTAGAGCCAATGTTACATCCTGTGGCTCACAGGCTTCACAGAACAATTTGGTGTGTGAGTCAGAGGATTAGAAAATTCTTTTGCCCCCATCCTACAGCTTCAAGAGAAGTTGAAGTTTCTGAAGCAGATTCAGGTATCTTTGTGCTTTGCATTTACCAGTTTCTTAGAGTCACTTTAATTTTGTTGGCTGAGACCTTGGCTTTGTTGTGGGTACCAATTCTTGCACAGATGCTTCTTTTAAATAAAAGGGCACCCAAGACGTTGGCAAGTCTGTAATTCTGTCATCTGACATTTAAATCAAAATCAATCTTTCTCTTTGCTCGTTAAACAAAGATAAACAGAAAAGTGCTAAGGTTCTCCAAGTTTTTAACCTAGGTGGGAGGAGGACAAATCATGACTGTCCTTGCTTTCAGGAGCATCAGCTAACATTTCTCCCTCCAGTCCTGGCAAGCTTCCCTCCACCCAAGGAGGCAGAGGTATGACTTTAATACTGAACCTACCCCAGGCACTTTCCGGAGCCACAGGCGAGGCTAAACATATGGACTGGATGCTGTTTTCACGTTAGCACACATAAGGATTAACCTCACCAAGGTCACACAGAGCCTGAGCTCCAGCAGACATCTCCATGCAGCTATTTGATGCAATACCTAAAGCACCAGGAGGAATTACAGCAGAACAGGACACTGGGTCTTCTATGGGAGAGGCAAACCCTTCCCAGAGCTGCTTCAGCATGAGAAGGGGTGAGGCATCCACAAGCTTCAGTCACAGGCACCAGTCTGTTCATTTTTGCACTGGATTTGGTTCAGGTTTTGGTATGGATGAAGCTGTGTCTGATTTAGACTCCTCTCATTTTGTCATGTCAGAGAAAAGCAAAATAATTAAGACCTAGGACTATGCAATGAAATGCCAGTCACAGGACAAAAACCAGTATAGCTGCCATGATGGCTGCTTTCACTTTTTCCTGTTCAGAGCATTGGTAAAATGCTATAAAAACAAACCAGCTTTGTGACTTATACCACCTTTTGTGCCTGTGAAAATCATGGTACAAGGTGAGAACCAGGTTACCATGAACTGATTTAGAAAGAATTCTCTCTTGATTGCACAAAAGATGGGAAGCTGCTCACAAACATTGCACTAATCAACACCCATCAGATTTATTAATGTCTCTGAAGGGTCTCTAATTTTGTCTCACCATGCATTTCACATTTCCCTTTTTCCTGGAATCCTAAAGCCTCCAAGAATATTACCTGTCACTCACCTCAAATCTATTTCCCCATAATTCAAGGCTTGTTCTGTGCTTTCCTGTAACCCCAGGCAGTTCAAGGTTGAATTCTATAATGACTCTTCTCCAGTTTAAACACGTCTGACACCTTAGTGTTGGTCCCCAGGTTGTTTATGTCTGAATAAAAATGTGTTCAGGCACGTTACAAAATGAGAGGATTTGTGAAAAATACATGAAGTCTAGAACAATGACATTTGGGGGTATGTTAATGAACTGGTCTGATAGCAGGAGACCCCTCTGAATTCTTGTGATATCCAGGAAAATAATCGTTATCACAGGAATCTCTTCTCAGCAAGAACCTCTCTATTGTAAGTAACAAAGGTGTAACTTTACATATTCCCAGAAGTTTGAGGTCCACCAATATCCTGTAGTTCTACCCCTTACCCAGACATCTGGCCCTCTTGGGATTTTAAGGGATTTTCAGTGTATCTTTTTTCATGAGAAAAACATTACAGATCCTAAACAAAAACACTGTTTTGCAGAACAACCCAAATTCTCCGGTCCAAAAGGCACAGACAAACCCAAGGCAGCACATGACAGTCTGCATAAATGTTTCCTTCCATGGAGGCATTTTTTGACATATTCTTAAAGGTATTGTGGGATCTCTGAGGCTCAGGATTAAATCTGACTATCTCCAGAGGATCGTACAGTGGACTCCTGGCTGCTGAGACTGTCTTTGTCAAACCTACCAACAGAAACACAGGGCTGAAGGTGTTTTTTAAAAGTCATTTTAAGAGGTGTTTACTGAGCAGAAATCCAGGGGAATTGACTCCAAGCAACTGGCACAAGATTTGTGCCTTCAGATCGCCAAGTGTAATCCTTACAGAAATGGACTAACCAGATACCCCTGGCAGTAAGGAGGCTGAAAAATGGCCTGACATGCATAACATGCTAGAACTTGAGTATTTATTTATCCAAGAGTAAAATCCAGGAGTAAAAAAACATAGATCTACTACAGATCTCAACAATCAGCTCCAAAATTAATACATGTGTCATACTTACATTATTAAGGAAAACAGATAAACTATTCTCTCCTGGTCTGTCTCTCTCACATATGTTATTTCTTCTTACACGATTACAGGGAATAATCTTATTATGACGTTTTGACTGAGAGCCTGAAAATCTCAGAATCTCTAGTTACAGAGTGTCAGCAATTAAAAAATGGCATTCAGTTGCTCTGAATATCTTTTACTCATGCTAAACAGAGAATAAAATAGTTTATTTGGTTGTAGGAAGTAATTCTATGAGGGTAAAATAAAATAAACCATTTCTCAGCACCAACTCTGCTCTGGACTGTGTCAGAGCTGGTCCTGGGTTGGTATGGCAGCACTCAGGGAAGACAAGGATCAGGAGAATTTCTTTATGGCAGACCTTGCTCTCCATCAGCACAAGATTTAATTCAGCTTCAAGCCTTCCCTCGGAGCTCAATGAAATCTTCGCAGCCTGAAGCAGATGAACTGCTCCATTTGCCCGAAAGCGTAGCTGTGACAACATCCTTAAAATCTTTACAGCAACTGTTCTTGAAAGAACAGACCATGTCTGCCCTCAGATTACCAGGGGGGATCAGCTGTGGGCCTAATCCCTCTTTTGTACCAGCAGCCAGAGGGCTGAGACTGCAGAAGCCCCATCACAGGGGTCACCTCACAGTGGCTTGAAAAGGCTGGTACAGAGAAACCCGACTGTGCAGGTTCCTCTGGTCAGGAGCCAAGCTGGAGCTCTTCCAGAGAGCACTGTGGAGAAAGCTGGGGCAAGATGGGAGCAAGGAGGAGAATTCTGGGGGAAAGGGGGACACACCAACCTTGCTACACGCAAATGACAGAGGTGGTTGGTGCCTCTGAATACAGCCAAACCCCTGAATGCAGTCAAAACCCCAAATCCCAAACCCTTGCCCTGTCTTTAAAGGACAATTAATCCCACCTTCAAGCTGGAACAACCTCTGCCCATGCCTGACACTGCTTACAGCCATGCAGCCACAGGAATGGGAGCAGGAGACACAGTGGCAAAGCCACTTAAATAGAATAAATATCGTTAATATGCAAAGGAAATGGTTGGCAGGCTCTAAACAGGAGAGGCGTTCTCGTGTGGTAATTGGGCTTGGCTGCAGCTCACAGCATCACACCCAGCCTGCCTTGCTAACAGAGGCTTTGCTGGTGCAGATAAAATGCCTTCACTGTGCAACACATAACAATACCCCAGGCTCATAATTCAATGGCTGATAAACCCAGCTAAGCAGGGCCTTGGAGTGAATTGTTCTGAACATCAGCTGATTTTGCCACTGGCCAGTTCATCCAAATGCAACGTTATTGTGCACAATTACTGTACACACAACAGCATTTCATCTCTTGAGTTAACAGTTACCACTTTTGGAGGTATTTCTTCACTCCCACCATTAACAATCCTCAGCAAGGATGCAGGAAGGCAGGCAGTGGGTACTGCCACAGTTAGAGAAGGAAACAGCAGTTTTAAGCCAGTTGTCTGTAATGACCCAACAAAAGAAAGGAAAGAAGGAGCTAAACTAGAAGGATTTCCATCCCAAAACTACTCACTGAACCAGACTGTCAGGTCAGAGTCTGACCTTTCAGCGAGGTTTGTCTGTCCCTCTAAATGCTTATAGAGGGAATTTAAAGGCAGGACAATACCAGTGTGGGTACTCTGGCAGTTCTGACTTCTCACATGGCTTCCAAGAGAAACCTCCTCCTTTCAGCTTTTGAGAACAAGTTTTAATTTTGCTGCAGGTGCAGGAGGCTCTTTTTACAGGGAGGGACAGATTTACTGGAGCACAGAGCAGCTCTGGTTGCCCCAGTCTCCTTTCCTAGTCCTCCAGTCCTGAGACAGGACTCCATGGGATGCAGTTGTAAGGCCTGTAGTGCCAAAAATAAAGATGATAAGGTAACAATGCATTAGTCACTGACTTGTGTAAGAAGCCATTATATATAAATTGGGGGATGAGAAGCTGGGGAGCAGCTCTGCAGAATGAGACTTGGGCTGGTGGCAAATTGAATGTGAGTCAGCAGTGAGTCCTGGCAGCCAAAAGGTTCTTCATGGACAGGGTGGTCAGTCATGGAACAGGTTTCCCAGGGAAGTGGTGATGGCACCAACCTAGTTCAAGGAGTTCAAGGAGTGTCTGGACAATGATCTTTCTCATATGGTTCAGTTTTTGATAGTCCTGAGAGGAGAAAGGAATCAATGGTCTTTATGAGTCCTTTCATAATTGAGATAGCCGAGTTTATTCTAAGATTCTGTGTCAGGGCAGGTACTTCTAGGACTACTGATCTAGGACTACTGTGTGGGGCTGGTTCCTACTGAGAACTTGGGGTGGAAATTAGAACATGACTCACTGATACTCCTTATTGAAAGAGCAAACTGCAAGACTGGTTTAAATTTCAAACATAATTTTCACCTAACACTGTAGTAGCACCCTTACTAGAAGGAGGGGGAAAAAAAAAAATAATCATCAAGCCGCTTTGTTTGTCTTTGCTGGGATTCACTATTTAATTTCCTCTTCCCACCAAACATCGTTTTGCTGAAGATACTAAAAATTGTCTCTTATGATTGTGATAAAGTAGTGGCACTTCTGAATAGTCAAATCAAAGGAGAAAAAGAAGAGAAATGAATCTGTTGATGAAAAATTGAATGATTCAGACAAGGGAATTGATTATTTAAGTCAATTCCATCAGAATGTGAATGTCACTGTTGTTCTTCAATTTTGCTTTCTTTTATTGAAAACTTATTGTCTGTAAAGCAAAAAAAAAATCATTATCCTAACAAAATATCAATTGAGACTTAATTCTGCATCATTCCTGTGGATTTCTTTGGTCTTTTTGAACACGCTTTTTTACTACATGCTTAGAAGTACTTCAACATATATTTTCTCATGATTCTTGTACTAAAACCTGCTTGAGTTAGAAGAGTGTATCTATCTAAAACATGTATTTTTCACAGTGTTTCATGCTTTTTACAGTCTTTGAGATGAAAAGTATTAATGCATAATTTTCTTATCCTGTTTTATTAAACATCTTTTAACCAGAATAACATATGATTTGTACTTACACATTCAATGAGGTACAGGAGTTGGGGTTTTTTTTTCACAGTCATTACACAGGCCAAGTTTAACTAGATATTGGCTAATGAACAGCACTTTTTGAAGGTAATATATTATCATGAATGAGATCCACACATACTGAAAATGTTTTACTTGGTATAATCGTCATTTTAATCTAACACAGCATTGCTGATTATGATATTTGGATGATTTCACCACAATCTATTTATTTCTTGTTTACACATCACTGCCTGAAAGTCTGTTAATTTTTTACCATTTACCAAAAATTCCGAAAATATGCTTTAAAGAAGAAAAAGCAAGGCACTCCAACTCCATCCCCACTGAGCTCCATGGTTACAGAGAAGGAGGTGGGTAAGAAATGCAAGACCAGCCAACTTCAGATCACTTCTGCTCCAGTAGACATTTTCCTGCAACAGATGTCAAAGCCTCTCTGATGTCCACCAGTATTATTCTGCTGTCCAGTAGCTGCAGTGAGCCCCCCACAGGGCACAGCCTTCAGGGGGCTGAACTGACATCAAAAGCAGTGGCTGAAGAACATGCTCCAGCACTCAAAATTCCTCCATAACTCCCACTGATTAGAAAAACATCATGTGCCTACTCTTTCATGCTGATAGAGAACCTCCCAAGAGCATCTTGTAGACTTGCCTTGGGTGGCATGCACAGCATGGGGCTCCACCAGAAAATATCTCCTTGCCACATGGATCATGCAAGTGTCCTGAGAACGTTTTCACTGGCAGGGTTACTCATCACAGCTTGAGCTCCCCAGATGGTCTCACACTGGCTCCCACTCTGCCTCAAATTTAGATTAAATAAATTTACTATCAAGGGAAGAAACTCCTCACTGGACAAGAAGAAACTACCCCAAACGCTTCTCCCTGCCCATTAAAAGCATTTAAGTAACTTAAATCACATTGGATGAGAGATTTCAAGGCTGCGCTCAAGCAGAACAGGTACAGTCAGACTGCATAAAATGGAGAGGGGAATACCAGAAAATAAACCTTGGTAAGTACATAGTCCATTATAAAAATCTAGCCCAGGTGCCAAAAACAAATCCAATAGAGAATCCATCAGTCTGTGCATGTCCCAGCTGAATACATAACATTAAAAAGGAGGAAAGATTGTGTCTACGGCAAAGCAAATAGAAGCTGAGAAAGGAAAATGCCACCATTCTGAAATGGAAGCTCTTTACAAATAAATTGACACCCCCACAGCTCCCCAGCTGCACTTTGCTTTCTGCTCACTGACGTACCAGGACTTGGCCAAGGCCCTGCTGACAACATAAAGATTTCTCTCTTCTCCTTCATCTCAGCAAGGCCAATGACTCCATCTTAATGTCACTCTAATGTTAACCAAATACAGTAACACAGGCTTGGGAGATGAATTCTGACAGTGGATTAGCACCTCCTCCTATAATCCTTCACATCAAACCCGTGTAATTTGAAGTCCCCCTACAAAGCACCAGTTTAGGGGTTGTATCATCCCTCTCCTCCACAGCACCCACTGGGTTGCCCTAAAAAAACCCTTAAGGCTGACCCTACAGTCCCCATACTGCAGTGCAAATGATACTGCTATTCTCTGCAGCTCGTTTTTCTTTATCAAAATAACCCACCCTTTTGGGGAAGAAGGGAAAGAGGAGTGGGATGGTAGGAGGAATTGATCCAAAATTCCCCAGCAAAACCAGAAGAAAAACACAGGCTTAATCAATCACATCCCTCAAACCTGCAGAAATCCTAACAACCCAGCCAGAAATAAGCGTTACCTAGAAACATGAGAATGCACTCCCAAGAAGTGGGAGTTTGGTTTGGCCAGGAATCCAGAGTTAATACAAACATCCAACAGGAGGATGCACAAAAGGACTAAGCACAAGTGCCCCTCTTGCCTTCTCCACCCTGCCTCCAGTGATGGCTTGTACTGAACCAGGCAGCCTAAATGACAAGTGTCTGTTCACTCTCAGCCACTGGAAAATCTCTTTTAACTTGAAGCTTCTCCTACAAAAGCCAACACCAAAAATAAAGCAGACAAAATTGTTTAATATACAGTTTGAAGGATTTTATTTACTTTCCCGTTTTGTGTTTGGGTTTTTGTTTGGTCAGGGTTTTTTTACTGTTATCCCAGAGTCCACAACAGATTTAACAACTGGTTGACCAGAGAGAACCTGGGGGTGCAGGGTTTTTTTGCATTGCAGGTGGTAATGGACACCTTATTCTGCAAATAAAACCCAAAATAAACTACAAAAAAAAAAAAATCTACAAAGCATCCATAGAGAGGGGAAATAGAGGAGGGAGCACATTTGTGCTGAAGATCAGAAAATCTTTGCTTACCTATGGCTTTATTGGGGAGAGAAAGAGAGGGGAAAGAAGTGGGAAAAATAAGCAAAGAGGTTTTGAGAGGCTGCCGCTGCGGGCACGGAGCGGGATGAGGGCAGGGAGCGGGATGCCGGCACGGAGCGGGTTGAGGGCAGGGAGTTGGATACCGGCACGGAGCCAGATGCGGGCACGGAGCGGGATGAGGGCAGGGAGCAGGATGTGGGCAGGGAGTTGGACACCGGCACGGAGCGGGATGCGGGCAGGGAG
>VYXD01012675.1:410964-439317 GCA_013397195.1 Hylia prasina
GTCCTGGGGCGGGATGAGGGCAGGGAGCGGGATGCCGGGACGGAGCGGGTTGAGGGCAGGGAGTTGGATACCGGCACGGAGCCAGATGCGGGCACGGAGCGGGATGAGGGCAGGGAGCAGGATGTGGGCAGGGAGTTGGACACCGGCACGGAGCGGGATGCGGGCAGGGAGTGGGATGCTGGCAGGGAGTGGGATGCTGGCACGGAACGGGATGCCGGCGTGCCTCTGGGGGGAGCTCGGGAACCGCGGTTCCCCCCCCACGGCGCCGTCTCCACCTCGCCGTCTCTGCCGTGAAATTAGGAAAGGAAAGGAGGGGAACGCAGCCTTCTGCCCCTTTTGTCTCTTGCTCGATTAAAAAAAACACAAAAAAACAAAAAAACAAAGAAAAAGAAAAAGAAAAAGAAAAAGAAAAAGAAAAAGAAAAAGAAAAAGAAAAAGAAAAAGAAAAAGAAAAAGAAAAAGAAAAAGAAAAAGAAAAAGAAAAAGAAAATAAAAAAAAAAACCGCGTCGTCTCCCCCTAGAAATTCAGTTCGCAAATGCAGGTATCTGCTTGACACCGTTTTGTCAGCTTGGTTGAAATAGCTAGAAAAAGGAGGGCTGAGCAAACCCCATTCAGCCCCTACAATGTTGCTCTCAACAACAGGGTCTCTTTTGGGTCCTATCTGTTGTGCCCGTGATTGAGATCATGCACACGAGGACTGAGGCACCCCATGGCACCCCAAGCACAGTCATGCATACCAGCAGTGACACTGAAGTTGGTGGCACATTATCCACCAGCTCCTGTATCATCTCTCACAGCCTCAGGAATTTTGAGTGGCTTCTGAATTAGTCAATCTCAAATCTTCTTCCCTAATCACTCAGCCTCCATCCCATCTAATTCCATCAATATTGTCACTGAGGACTAGAGGAGCATGTTCATTTGCCTGGGTGACACAAGGTTCCTTGAACACCTTTTACTCAGAAAAGTCTATAGGGAATATCCATTAAGCATCCCCTCACAGAAGGGGGGAGGCAAATCTGTGACCCTTCTATCCCCAAAGTCCTTGCTAGTCTGTGGGATTAACTCTGATGTTAGTTAAGATGAGTTTGGGAAAAGCCATGCTTCCCAAAAGCAGAGGAAAACAGGAGGTAGTTTGTTCCTCCTCCACTTCAGCCTCAGCTACAGATGTGGCTTTTGGTTCCAGAAGTCTCCCATTCATTGTGGCACTTTCTGATGTAATTTCACCACTCTTGCACTCACACTTTCATCAAGAAAGGCAAAATTAAAAACTTAAATCACTGATGAAATATAACCAGCATGAATGTCCTGGTGAAAAAATTAAATGCTCACTTGTGATTGTTTTTCCTGAGTACTCCCTGGCCCAGAAAGGGAGGATAACAAATTGAATGCGATAAGGAACTCCAAAGAAAGGCACAAGAAATTATTTCAGTGTCAGAGAGAACTGGCTAACAAGGCGAGGTTAAATCAGCCAATTACACATACTCTTGGACTAAATATAACCTATGCTGAGGACTTTATAGCAGCCTCTAAATGTTGGAAAGATGCAAACACTTTACTAGAGACATTAAAACTACCATGAACTGATGGAATTTATGAAATACCAAAGGAAATATTAGGAGCTGTCTCCCAACTCTGGGTTTATGCATAAGTGTAAGAGTCTGTCGAGGAAAGCGATCTTTCCAAGAAAAAGCAAAGATTTAACTTAATGAAAATGTAGTCTCTAAGAACAGTCTGACATCTGCGAGGATTCAGCCGGAATCAGCGGAGGAACCTTCAGACTGCAGCTTCACACTAACTGCTTAACATAGCACGTTTGCAAATTGTAATGCTGCTGTTACAACTGATACTGTGCAAGTTTTCAGCAGCTCTACACTAAGGGAGGAAAAAAACATAGCCTCAACTACAAAAGAAAGCATCAGTGACAGATCCCTCACTGAAGGCTTTTCATTCTTTTTTCTAATATTTATCCAGATGGATTCACAGTCCCTTTCTCTTGCCCCTGTGATCCTCTGGAAGGATCATTAGGGGTCTGAAAACTATCACAGCTGGTTAGGAGGCAGCTTTGCAGAAAAGGACCTGGGGTCCTGGTGGACAGCAAGTTGAAGAGGAGCCAGCAGAATGCCCTTGCAGCAGCTAGGGTTAGCAACACCAGTTGCATTAGTGAGAGCATAAGGGGAAGATCAAGAGAAGGGAGAGCTGTGTACGCAGAGGTGCACTGCAAAACAGGAGGCAATGGTGTCAAATTGCAGACAGAGAAACTCAAGATTAAGGATCAAAATCTTTATGGCAAACAACAGGGGCAGAGAAGCTGTGCCATCTCAGTTGGGTAAAAATCTGCCTTGGAGATGATCAAAACACAACTGGATAAGGCTCCAACCTAACACAGGACTTGGGCTAATTGGAGGAGAGGCTTGGACTGATGCCCAACAGAGGAACCTTCCGTCTTAAGCCATTTTGTGGTTCTACATAAGGAACTTACTTGAACCAAAACAGAGCAAAATCAGAAGCAAGTGCACTCAGAAGCACAAAATTGATTTAGAACTGTATCAGAAACAGCCCTAGGAAATCAGTCTCCTTCCCCTCCCCACAAAACTCTTAAAGATCCCAATATCCACCCAAAATCTGAGAGGCACAAATGGAAATCTAATGCCACCTTTGCATGCTCACCTTTGAGAATCACCCTCCGAGCTGCTGCCTTCAGGACACAGCACTTCCCAGCCTGTATTGTACAAGTGGGAGTTCCACTTGTACAGTACAACCCTCCAAAAAGAGGAATACCTGCAGACATACATACAGGAGCTTTCCTTCTTCTTCACAACAAAATAGGCACAGCTGCATCAGCTTCCTACCACAGTGATCTTTGAACATGAGTGCAGGAACCAGGAAAAAGCAGGTAAGTCAACAGCTACCACCGTGTCAAAGTGAAAAACAATCCCTTTCTCAAGGCGGCATGTGCCAAATTCGTTTTTCTGATTTTGTTCAGAGGGACAGGATTTTACTGTCCTTAACAGAGTAAGGTCTCTATGGGGGGGGGGGAATGAATCAGGATCTAAGCTGGCTCACGTATCACCAAAAAAGATGCTTCCCGTGTGCTGATTGCAGGATATTACTGGAGGCAACAGTTGTGAGGGAGAAAACACTGCTTTATTTCCAGAACCCAGCTAAGTTTATGTGGTTGGCAGTAGGGAAAAATAGTATCACCACTGTTGCCTTGAAAACAGAGCAAACCCAGCCTAGAAGTCATTGAGGGGGAATAAACTTAGAGTCCCAAGATGCCTTTTATAGAAGCACTTTATCATGGATAAACACACTTTGGAATGAGGCACTTTTCCCACTCCACCTTCTTTGTGTCGATGTTATGTTTCTACCAGGAATAAGGAGCTTCTCACGGCTNAAACCAGCTTTCGCTGAGTGCCCTCATCCCTACCTCACCAGGGACATTTCTGGAGTCTTTATGGCTTGAAAGCCAACTAAAAGCAAATGACTCCATATCATAACCTGGTCCCAACCCATCAGAGAGACGAACTGTCAGGCTCGTTCGAGTTGGCTGAGTCACAACATCATTGCTTTCATCTTCGTGATGAATATCAGGGATAAAAGAAAAAGCACTACAGTTACATTATTCCTGCTCACAGAATATTGGAAAATGTATTAAATTACTTCGCACTGGCTGAAACAGAGTACTTGGCTCCCTGGAGTTTTTTTTAATGAAGTTCCTACTTCAATAGCCATGGGTATGTTCTGGGGGAGCCCTAATCTGCTCATCAGGTCCCACCTGCCAGCTGCCTCCCCCTGTGTCCAGGAGCCCTGCCACTGGATCCACAGCTTTTAAAACAATTTCTTAGACTCCTTTCAGAGTTGCCCTGGATTACAAGTGGTCATAAAAGGTAACTTCCTCGAGCATATATAATGACGATACAGATATTCAGATTACCTTCTGGGGCTGCTCAGCAGTAACAACTCTTCCAGGAGCAGTCATTGTCCTGCCTACACATATCTAAAACTAATTTGTGAGGACATACCTCTTCCCATCACTTGAAATGTACAAGGCATTCACTCTTTTCTCTTTCTCTCTGCCTGCTTAGATTTTACCAAAGAATGCAGAACTCAGAGTGCACTTCTGAATTCCCACTGCATTTTCAGGAACATATTAAGGAGCCTTCACTCATTTTAGGAACAAAATTGACTGCACTGGGATTGTACTTAACTTTAGGTCTAGAAAGAGTTGCTGCTTCTGCAGGGAGACAGGACACACAGCTGTATTCCCTTGCAGCAACAAGGACAGATATTGAATATACAGCCATTTCATAGTATTTTTTAGTTAAACTCTCAGTTCAGTCCTTGCTCCCCTGCTTAGGAACACATCACTTTTGTCATAGAGCATTCCTTTGGACCAGGACGAAATGTCAGGCTGAAAAGCACCATCATTAGATTGAATTCCATTCACAAAGGGCTTGATCCCACCATCAAGCTTCCAAAACCACTATTTCCTTCCCTATCCCTTGAATGTGTTCCTCACTTTGCATCTTGCTGAGCAGAGTGATAACATGAATCTCACCCAAGTCTATCTTTACTTCCAGATGAGTCCCTCCACTCCCATTCTCTTTGGAGCAATGACAGGTACAAAGAAGGACCATGCCAGAAAAAGAGACCAATGTGAAAACCAAGAGAAACTCATGCAAACACCATCACAACTGTGCTGGTAAACCCAAGCAGCCACATTCTGCCACAGTCCTATTAAAGCACTGCCATGGCCTTCATTACTCAGGAATAATAAGTCACAGGGCAGGAAAAGCATTCTCTTACACTAAGATTAAACACTCTCAGTTGTCTGTAAAATCTGAAGCACAGGTTTTTCTGGGAATATTATGAATGTCTCAGGCTAGTGGCCAATTTTAGGGGCTATTTAATGGTTCAAGCAAGCATTAACTGGCACTTATTTATAGCCACCACTGTTCACCTATTATGTGCTGTATTAATCCTTCAGCATCAGAGCCCAGGTAGAAATTCTATGAAATTCATGCAACATAGGCTAAGGATCAAAAAGGCAGATTGAGACAGTGGAGGGTTTGGAGGGTTAGAAGGGGAGCAGTTGGCTTAAAATATAGTTAAAAAAAAAAAAAAAANCATGAGGAATGAGTCTAATTAGTGAGTGCTACAGCAAGAAAAAACAGCCTGCAGAGCACAAGGCTACTTTTTTCCCAAGACTGGCTCAGACCACTCTATAGCTCCTCCTCTACAAACTAGATTCTTCCCTCTGTGCTTTGTTAAGTAGGCTGATTTTTATGCTGTTTTATTCCTGACCCACAAGCCAGCATAAAGAATAACTGACAATAAGCTATCTTTTTGATTATTCTGTTGTATGAGCTGGAGATACTATAAAATAAATGCCATTTATGGCCTGTTTGTGGCCACATGAGACTCCAGGCATTTCTCTGATGCAAGAAAGATTCCACCATGCTCTCATGCAGAAGACCACCATTACTGCCTAGCACATAATGGGGCATTTCTGGTTCTACCTGGTATCAATCAGCTGCACTATTCCAGACCAGCTGCTTCCTCACAGCTCAAAGCACTTTGTAGTGTAAGCACTAACACAGTAGAGCAATAACTTGAGATGATAATTTAGGTTGCTGCTCTTTCTTAAGTGTCTGGATTTTTACAGGCTGTCTGCCTTAATTCTCTCTTTCCCATTACAACCTCTTTGGGGAAAATGAGCATGAATTTGTAAAAGAAAAAAAATCCAGGAATTTGGAGAACAATAACAGGTGCATACAGAAATTGAAATAACACATTAGTTCACTGGATTTGAGTTGGGCTTTTAAATCCCCAGCCAAGCATCTATATATTATGTGCTCCAAAAATGCAGCAAAAGATTAGGAAAGGATTCATTCTGAGGGTAGACTGCACATGCAGGGGAAGAAGGAGGCACTGATAACTATATCACTTGTAAGAAACTGAGACATGGTCAAATTAAGTGTAGAAGCAGACTGGTCCTGGGGCACCAAGTATAGCAATACTTTACTATACACCAAGTATATACATACTTTTTGTCAAGTTTACAGAGTAAAACTCAAAACCTTTTCTCAAGGACTTGGAAGATGTGGTTGCCATGACTGTCTCAGTATTTTATTCAAATTAATAAATTGAGAATCAGTTTAGGGAACAAAAAATATCAAAGACTTCCTCCTCATCTGATCACCATTCTACATCCCTGCTCCCCCCCTTTTCCTCTCTCTTGCTGGATCCTTGCTGATAGAATGGCTCATTTTAAACAACAAATGGAGAAAGGGCTCATTCCCCACCTTCTCCTGCTCCAAGTAACTTCTGTTTATGATCCTGGGGATGTTTAATGTGTGTTAGGTGTTGAGTTGATAAAAGAGTGTTGGCTTGGCTCTGCACACATGCCAAACTGCAGCTGTTGTGACTGGAAGAGCTCAAAAATTCAAGAAAATTCAAGGAAAAAGAAATTAAACAGCAGAGGCACCAGAAGTGTGTAGGTAAACTTACTTGGGCCCCAAAGAGAGGTAGCCCCAAGCAGAGAGACACATCACCTACAACTCAAACCAGCAACTGCAGGGACATGTTGATTTGTCTTTATGGCAGATGGGAGCTGGGAAAGGGAATTTATTGGAACACCCTCATTTTCCTGGGGTATTATGCCCCAGTTCTGGACCCAAGCTCCCAGAGAGTTGTGCCACCTGTTCCAGACCTACTCAGCCTCCAGGGCTGAATGAATATTGAATGTGATTGTGCTGTTCCACCCACAGCATCTCCAAGTCTAGGGGAAGAGCAAGCACACACCTTGCCCATGTCCTGGATGAGTCCTGTAACTAATGTGTTCCCTAAAGAGCGTCTTTTCCCTTTTCCCTTCACATTTCCATTGCAGCTGGCCATGTGCCACAATGGGGAAAAGCAGCACAGGCAGCAGCACACCGAGGCAGCCCAGAGCCTGTGACAAATCACTGCAGAAGCAACACAGCCCTGAGATGCCAGTCAGCTCTGCCATCTCCAGACAAAAGCAACAAGGAAGACAAACACTGAGATATTTCCATTCCACTTTTGAGTTTGCCCTGGGCACTGCAGACTTTTCACAGACTCACAGAGATTGTTCTCTCCCTTATCAGCAACAGGGCTCATCTTTCCAAGCCAGTCAGCCTGGTGTGCCTTTTTCAACAGTAATACCACTAAAGCAATTAACATTTCCTCTTTAAGTTTTTGAGTCAAGGTAAAAGCACTCAGCCTGAAGAGTGTGGCTGCCATCAGAAAGGGCTGTTGTGCTTCTCGAGGGGAAAAGAGCATCCTTAAAGTAGCTGAATACACGCAGGCATAGCAAGAGCTTTGTAACTCACACAGTGAGGTTTGGAAGGCACACATAAACAGGACCAGACTGAGGATCCTGGCAATGGACATGCTAAAAACATGTGAAGGGGGCCAGCAACAAGCCATGGATTTTCCACCCAGGAGCTGAAAAGGAAATTGTAAAGTCCAGGCAGTATAAATTTTTGTACAATTGTAAAGTCCAGGCAGTACAATCTGGTTTTGAGCTGCTAAATTTGTTGCAAGCCCTGAAGCTTTTTGCCTGTAACAAAACAGAGCTAGGTCTAAAAAAGGCGGAGAAGCACTGTGCTACAACACCTCAGATGAATTCCAGGGTCCTGATACCTTTGGCAAAGAGGCCCCAGGAGAGGAGAGTGTCAGCACATCCAAGACAGCAGCCATGCCATGGTCCTGTCAGGAGACATGGCTGTGCCTTCTAGCTGGCCTCTTTTCAGCACGATGAAAAGATTATGCCACATGCCAGGCAAAGCCAGTCATGTGGATGGCTAAAAGTGTCTAACATGGGGATCACGTGGAGTGAGATGCAAAGGAGCAGCTACACTGGGGAGAATCACGAACACAGGCAACCCTACCCTCCATGTGCAGGGCTGACAGTGCCCCAGAGGGCACACAATGGAACATGAGGAACTCTCCATCTCTGCAGAAGATGCTAAGGTGGGATCATAGGAGGAATAGATAAAAAGCCTTTGGCATGAGCCTTGCAGGGGGGCTGGGAGAGAGGGTGACTTTGAGCGATGTGAAAACCTGTCTGCCAGAAGTTGGACTGAGATCCACCAACTCATTCCACACAGCTCCCCAAACAGACACACTTCCTTTTCTTAGAAGCACAGATGCCTATATATATTTAAATCACTGCTCTAGTCAAGGGTTGTACTAGCTGTAAATTTTGAAACTGAGGGGAGGGGAAAGGCACTAAAGATTCCAGTATGTAATTTTCTTTTTTTTCTCTTATTAGATTATACCCTTGTTTAAGAACTAACTGTTCTTTTACTTGGTGTCCTTTTGGCAACCATCTCTACCTAGCAAGACGTGGGTGTGTGCACTCCCCCAAGTTCCCCTGTACTTGCATAGCAAGTTCAGATGAAATACAGCACAGAAATTGTACTCCTGCAGTCCAGGAGCAGGAGTATTTAGAGCAATTAATCACTAAAATGAAGAAAAGGCAATGACTGGCACTGTAGAGGAAGAGAAAAAAAATGTCAACTTAGAGCACTACTGAAACGTGCTCAAAATACACAATCCTGGGAGAAAGCAGCACGTCTGCCTCAGCATTGCAACTGTCGGCAGCTGAACATCACAGGCACTTTGGAGTTGTGCTGCTCACAATCAAAATTCTTCTCCGGGGCGGTGCGGCCACGAGAGCGGATTTGGCCGGTTCCTTCTTCCCCAAGGTAATTCAGCTCTCTCCGGTCACACAAGAAATAGTGACAACATTTAGTGCTCCCCGAGCGTGGTTTAACCTAGAGAACAGCTCCAGAAAGGTTTGCATGGCCCTGCCCCAGGCTGAAGACTGAAGCATCAGCATGTCTGCCACATACTGAAGCAGCAGCTTCCCTCCTTAGGGATCTGTTTCGAAACACCCAGAGCTGGAAGGTGTCCACAAATTCAGCTGAAGTCATTAAGAAACCTCTGAGGTTGGAAAATTAGGATTGCAGATTATTGATCAATGGCCTTAATGACACAGGTCTAGGCATTTCTACATTATCTAATCCTGCTGAGGTATGACTGTTTCCACAGGCAAATACCTCTACAGGTCAGAACAGCACAAAGAGTTTTATGACTCTCCCATCAGAGTTTTAACCTCAAAGTTTGCTAAAGTGTTGGTAATCATTAATAAGAGCTGTGCTGCTAATGAAGCTGATGCTAAAACCAGTGCAGAGAGCACACAAAACCTGTAGGTTCAGGCAAAACAGTGCTGGGATGCTTCAATCCTTCCAGTATTAGAAGCCTGTGAGCTATGTGAACCTCTTATGTTGTATGAGACCATAATACAGATAGCTGTGCAATGCAGATAGCCTGAGGAAAAATGGTAGTGTGTATCTCTGGAGGCTTAAAAAATAAAATACATAGCTTCAGACTCTTTCAGAAAGGACAGTGCATCCTGCATCCAGATCCCTACAATCATACAAGACATAAAGAAAACCCTCAGCCAAACCCAATTACCACCAGCATCCCAGGGAAGTTCAACCAAGTTGTGACTGTTCTAAACTGCACCTGCATAAGATGGGATGTTCTATACCTGCAGGTTACTCAATTTGGGGGGGATATCTTTTTATAGAAGAAACTTTAAAGCAAACCAAGGCCAAGACTTCTATTTTGAGCAGCACAAAACCTCAAGAACTTTGCCCTTTCCTCTCTACTAACTTCTCCTTTTCCCACATCTTCAAGCTTTTCATGACCACACAACCCTGTCCCATCTCTCCCAGTTCTCTTTTCTCATCACCCACTTCCCCATCTGCAATGCCGTTTGTGCCAGCTGTGACTACAATTTTTTGGCTTCTTCAAAACACATCTCCAGGCATTTTTCCTCGCAGCATCTTGGATACAAAACATGTCCCTGAACTAACCCACAAGCCCAGCATCTTTCTTGGGATAAATTCTTCATCTGATCAGTGATGGTGGCAACTGAGAGCAATTAGCAGAATATAACTGCTATTATTTTCCTCTCCCTTCATCCTACTACTTGTTACACTGTAACCTGTCTCAAAGCAACAGAAATTTCTCTAAAGCATAGACTTAGTCCTGTGTTTTACAGGTATTCATCAAGTGAAAATCAATGTGGGTCAGTACCTCATGAGTCAGCAGGCAGAAAGAGCAGCTTTAATGGCCATGTATATCTATCTACATATGACAGTAGCTTTCATTAATACCTCCACATGATGACTTACTTCCTCAGGTGTAACAAGAGAGAAAAATCTTCCAAGGGATGTTGGTGTGACACAGAGATGAAGAAGTGGATTACCAAAGGATTTGGAGTTACCAGGCACCTGTACTCTTTTTTTTACAAACTGTCCTGAAAGACATATTTTTCTCATGTTCTTCAATGACTTCACACTCCAACCAACCTGTTTTCTAAACCCATATTTGGCAGATATGAGGCTCCTTGGCTTGGAAAGCAGCCTCCTAAGTGCAAAGCTACTTTTGAAAATGGAGCTTTAGTTCTGTGGTCTTCTAGACACTTTTTTGAAATTACTCTGAATTTCGTGCTGGTATGGAGCCCAGTGCAGCAGGGCTTGAATCCAAGGACAGGACCAATCATCATGACTGGGTCTCAGTTTCAATGAGTGGCAAATCAGAAGAAAACTGACATCAAATCCAATTGCACATATAGCTGCGCTATTGTCACTGCCAAGTGGTGAGGTACATGATTCAGCACATAGAAGTTCACCTTCTTCCCAGGTGGGTCTTACAGTCTGTGCTGAATGTGAACCATACCAGCAGCAACCCACTTCAGAGGGCTAAATCTAGCAGAGGATTGGCTGCAGAGGTTGTGATTTTGGAGCGCAGATGCAGTCTGGCACCTGGAAGGCTTCAGAAGAGAGCACACAGACACAAAGGACAAGGTTGCATGTAAGGTGGGAGCCTTCATTTCATCCCACATCAGTGGCCCCCAGTCTTTTTGAAGGAACCCTCAATGATGCCAGATTTGGTGTCACTCTCTCACCTCTCCCATCCCATGCTAAACTCCAGTCCATTGCAGCACTGCTTCCCTACCCTTTCCCAAAACTACTGTGTTGAATGGATCTCACAGCTCGAGCTCAGCTGAAATGAGCATTGGGTGATACACACAGCAGGGTGACAGCTTCTGCCCTGACACACCCTGTCATTAGTGTTGTCATGGTCATGGCCACCAGCCAAACTGCATCAGCTGGCCCCTGACTCCTGTTCCCATTGCACTGGGATCAAAGAAGAACCAGCAGCCAAAGCTACACCACCTCCATATCCTGAGTGTTGTCAGCTCTCTGCCAGGCCCTTGTGCCCAACATAGCCCCCAGACACCTGGAGACCTGAGCCTTGTGATTGTGCTCAGCTCCAGGCTTCCCAAATACATGCCAAGTCCCTCACACACTAGCCATGACTACCTCCTCATCCCCAAACTTAGGAAACACTCTCAACAAATTTTCCCAAATGAATGTCTTGCAGTCTCAGTGAAGTGGCATCTTCTAACAAAAATACTTCACCCCAGACCCCCATCCAGCTGTGAAAAACAGCTTTACAGATTTCAAAATGCATGTACTCTTGTCCAGCTGGATATATAGAGCAGGCTGACCTTGGCACATGATTTTGCCCCTTGCTTGACACATATTTTAGATTGGCAAATGGACTCAGTCATCAGTCCATTCTCCCTGGCCCCTGCTTTGTTTTTTCTAGTTATTTTAATCCTCTGCTTCAGTACAACAAAGGAAGAGAGTGGAAATTTTCCACTACCCCAGTGTCTGGTCCTGAGCTTGAAGTCTTCAGAGTGACACAGAGATTGGAGGATGCTCTGCAGCTGAACAGAGATCTCTGTTCAAGCAAAGGTTGGTCCTTCATTAGAGCAGCCCACGGGTGAAATGAAAGTGTGGTGACATTAGTGAACACCCTACTAGAAGCAAAGAAAAGACTGCAGACCCACAGATGAGTCACGAAATCTGTCTGTTCCAGTGCTCTAATTACATTGCTCATCCAAGAAAAGCCTCTTTTGGAGCCATTAGGTCAGAATCTGTTCTCCCCTAGCTGTAAATCCCTCATAACTCGGTGAAGTCAATCGATTTGTATTGGTGTAAGCAAAATCAAGCACAGTGCACTTGCACAGCCTTTGATCTTTCTGTCTCTCTCTCTGAACACAAGCTCACAGAATGCCATTAAAGAGACAAGAAACCCAGGCCCCTGGGTCTCGTGCATGCTGCAGGCACTCTGAGCAGTGAGATCAACATCAAGCACTGCACAGAGGTGGAAAAGAAGGCAGAGGAGAGACAAGAACCTTCTGCATCCCCTTTCAGTGGACCTCCCAGAGGGCCTACAGACACTTGTTAATTGGTTGGAGCACATCACATTAAAAGAAAATACATTATCAATCCATCTATCTATCAATCAATCAATCTATGTTTCAAGTAATATTATCTTCTAATGGAAAAGCTAACACAGGGAGGCACAGCTTCTGTGGCTCCCCAGCACACTCAGTGAGCATGCACAGCTTTGCTGGTACATGGCACTAAAACTCCAGAAGACCAAAGACCACCAAAACCAAACATTTCTCCCTCAGGAAACCACCTGAATGTAGGATTCCAAGCAATGGTCCGTTTTGTCCTAATAGTTGTTTCCAGCTTCTTCCTCTCCTTCAAAGTCTCTACCAATGTCCTGTTCAGGCAATTTTACCAATGTCTCCTTGGCAAAGAGCTCTGCACTGTGAATGGAAGCAACAGTCACCATTCAAAAGACAAAGGATGTTCCCTCAATATTAAGTGTATTAGACAGGCAACCAAAGAATGACACTGGATCACAGGAGCATTTCCTCATGTTAAATCTCACTCAGCTTCTACTGAGATGTGCTGCTCTGGAAGAGCATCAACCACCTGCTCAGCCTGCACACTTGACTTTTGCCTCCTGGATAAATAAGAGTACCAAGTTCTCAAGGGAACAGGAGAAGAGGAAATTCTTACAGCAGCCAAGAGCAGCTTGGCTTGAAGGAATTCAATAGGGAAGCCCAGAAGAATAGCTTGAATACTACTGATTGTGTTGGAAGACATGACGAGTAAAGGAAAGCCATGAGGCAAAGACTGGAAAGCATTAGGACATTTCTCTCTCTCAGATTCCGTCCAAGCAGAAGAGCAGCTAAGGAAGAAAAAGCTTTTAGAATGCAGAAAGCTGAAAGGCTGTCCACTCCTCTTGGACATCCTGAACCTAACATTAGTTTTCACAGAGTGATTTATTTCAGTTAGTGGAGATGACTCAAAAGAAAAAAAGAGTTTTCAAGGAGTTTTTTTCTATTAATGTTGTAACACCATTTAATATATATTAGTTTTGTAAATATATTTACATTTCTTTGACTCAGTTAATGCTCTTTTGGGGGTTCAAGGGAAAAATCTCTTCTGTTATTTAACATAAATCTCTTCCAGGCCTTCTGTCCCAGACCTTGCATTCAATATACCATCTCCAAGTTCTGAAATTAGGTCCCCTGGGTTCTACATTTTCCACAACACTGAAATGTGCACAGTATGATAGAGACAAAGACAGAGATATCCGTAATGGCTAATATGGAACTGTATTGATTTTGTTGGTTATATGATGTTTGTTTACTTTTTAAGCCCTGTTTGAGAGTATTTTTTATTCTTTTCGGGCTACTGACATATTTTCCATTTCTTACAGGAGCTAATATCGATGCTACACCATGTGTGTGTTAATTTGTTGGGTGAGTAGGAGGAGATGCTTCCTTCAAAATACAGGCTCTCCAGACCACATTCTGCACACATTTATCTTAGTTTAAAGTCAACAAATGCACCAAAACAACCAAGTTTTGCAGGATTTACTGTGATCAGAATCTGTTCCAGTCTGTCAGGATCCACCATTTTTGTCTGTTGGGAAAGCTGTGGGTGTTCTTTCCCACTCTCTGTTGTTTGAAGGGGGTGGGAACACAATACCACATGGGAATAAAAAAGCAGCTTTATGGTGAACTGATATATGAACAGGAATTAACAGGGTGGTGGGAAGGGGATGAATCAGCCAGTCCCAGGGAAGACAAAGAAATTTTTCAGACACTACCCTGGATCTCACCCACTCAGACACAGCATCTTTTCTTGGCCCCTGTGATACATCACTTCTTCCTCTCATAAAAACCTAGCATTGCAGGATCAAGCAAATCTATGAAAATGGCCCTGCTAGGAGCAAATCAACTGATCCTACACCCAGCCAGTGATGCATAGTCAGTCCATGAGTGCCAAGCCAGCCCAAGGCATCCAGAATTGCTTCTGTGTAAATGAAGTTCAGACCAACACTGAAGACTGGAAAATATGGAACCCAACAAATGTTTGGGCATCTGCACTTCCAGAATTAGGGAAGGATTCATTTCGAGCTATGGAACATAGAACAAATATGTGGTCATGATCTCTGAGGTTATTTCAACAGCAGGTATCTATGCAACTCTTATGGCAAAAGACCCAGACTTGGAGGTCATGGAAGGGGAAACAGATTTTGAAATGCAAAAATGGAGACTGTACAAAGTCTTAGAGGGCTCTTCTGGAAAAAAAAGAGTGCATTTGGGCTAAAATCTGTGTGGTAAATTATCTGTTCTCCCCCTGGTGCAGGCAAGTAATTCCTCTCACTTTAATGGACAATTTTATGGCTGCTAATAACATTTGTAGCTTAGATAATGACAAGGATAATCAAATCTCATGCTTGAGGGCATAAACTGATTGCTGCAGGGGTTAGCAACAAAATCGCCATTGCCATATATTGCACAGGTGTATTATGGGATAGATTTCCTTCCTCCAATGTAGAAAGGCATTGGTGTCTGCCAGGATAACAGATTGGATGATTGTCTGTGCTATGGAAATTGCTGGTTTGTATGCATGGGATTTAGGGAAAGAGGAGGAACCTCTTTGTTTCAGCATGACAGAATATGCAACCCAAAATGCCAAGTGATCAGGGGCTGCAAGATGAATATTGATGCCTGTCCTAGCAGAACAGCTCTTAAAAGCCAAATTCATCCTTGACCATCACAAAGTCCACTGTCAGACAGCAAACATTGCTGTACATTCAGCAGAGCATTTAGAAACATCCATTGAGTGCATAATCCCAGAAGCTGAGGGTTAGGAAAAACCTCAATAAACCATTTGACCTGATGCAGGATGCTCAGGTCCTCAGTCCATCACTTAGGGCTTACTCAACTCAGCAGGCAGCTCCTCTAGAGCAGCTCTCAGCCACCAGTCCTAGGAACACATGGCTGGAGGGGCCTCAAAAGGTAACTGAGACCATTCAGAATTGAGGCAGGCTGAAGTATACTAAACCCATGTGTTTTGGACAATTGTTTAACCACTTCAGACAAATATCCCACTACTGGCACTCTGGAGGTTCCTTACAGATCATGTAACAGCTGTTTTCACAGCTGGTGATCAACCTACATCTGGGTATGTATGCAGAAAAAAGTTATCAATGTCCTCTTTACAACTACCTTTCCCATGTTTGAAGCTGTTATTATTCTCCCCCTTCATGCATTTCATATAGGCTAAACAATCTCTGTCCACTTCACACTGAATACAGGTTAATTTTTCTTTCAGCATTATGATTTTTCTCATCCTTCCTCAAAACACTGTGTGCCCAAAACTGCACTTAGTTTCCAGGCTGAAGCTTTACCACTCTATCAGCATGATGTTGTAGTACTTGCATCTAGTCAGTTTATATAATTTTTTTACATGTGTCTTTGATATTTTCTTCTTCAGTGTAATTCTGTGCACTTGACTTTATTGAATTGCATCATATTGATTCTAGACCATTTCTCCAATCTAACAAAATCATTTTGTATTCTGGTCCTGCCCTCGCAGTGCTAGCCACCCCTCACAATTAATGTGTGTGTACTCTCTGTTCTACCAGACAAGTCATTAATGGGAAACTTGAATAGTACCAGCCACGGGACAGACCCCTGTATGACTGCATATGTTATGTCCATCCAATCTGACAGAAAACCAGTGATAAATATTGCTGCATTTTTTTATCCTACTGTGAAACTATCTGGTGGCACATTTAGCAGATCTGTGGGTTTGGATTTTCTGCCCCATTTACGCCCGCACATTGTATGTGTTTTTCACACATGTGATAAGCCCAGTCACTGTCCAGTCTCTGGTCCACAGTGTTTGTCCATCCAGACTTTGCACTCACCTTGCAGTTCAACCCAGTCTAGGTTTTCTACTGCAATTATGAGGATTATATTATTATGCAATGCAATTATGCTATTATCATGACACATATGTAATAAATGTCACAACCAACTGATTCCCCCTCCATCAGCTATCTGCTGGAATAAAACCAACCCAGAGAAATCCAGCGTCAGTTACTCATGAAAAATTTGGGGTTGTTCCAGCTTGTCCCTTGTTATCCCTAGGTACTTCCACACTGATTAACAGCTCGGTCAAATATCTTTCTGAAGATCAAATTTAGGTTGACTGAGCATTAACTGCCCATGTTCTCTCCTGTCCCTTTTTTAAAGATAGGCAGCATGTTTGTTTTTCCCTGCAACAGCCACTGGTAGGGCTGTTCAAACAGCAGCCATAAAAAGCTGGTGACACTGCTAACACTGAACAGTTGCTGCTTAGAGAAGAGGTTTGATTCTTATCCCGATATTCAGCTGGAAACAGAATTGCAGGATGCACTGAAAATCCCTCAGAGAAGCACAAACCTTCAGGAAAAAAAAGGACATGATAAACTTACATAGATCCCAAGCAAGATCCAAGGCAAACTTCAAACAGCCTGTGTGGGTAGGGAACCACTAAAAGTACAGGACAAGGCCGGTCCACACCTGGCCACAAGGCAGGATAGAATGCAGGGGTCATTCCTGACAGATGCTTGTCCATCCTGTTCTGCAGGACCAAGCAAAGAAGAGCCCACGGCACCCCCACCAACACATTTCTGTGTTTCACAAGAAACTGCTGAAAAGGTCTTTTTTCTCTGTGGCCACTCTAATGCTTCCTCGCTGTTCTTTAACACTTCCTATTCACTGTGCCACACTCAAGGTCTTCAGGAATAGACCTGGATTTCTGATCAGATCTGAAATTCTCCACAGGCTGGATTCTTGTCAAAGAGAGCGTGGAAATAGTTTTTTAGCTCCTCATTACCCAACCTGCAGTCAAGTCCCAAGTCCCATCCAGTTAGCCAAATCAGGACCACACATGCCCAAGAGCCAGCAACTTTCACCATGAAAACTATTGCTGGATATTTAGAGACAAGCTTGCATCCCGTATCTCTTCTTCTTCAATAACACCAGCCTTTACTGTGATCCATCTTGGGAAAAGAAAAACCTCCTGAAACCTTTAGAAAGAAATCTATGTTATACCAAAATGCCAGCAGCATACCTACATCATAAGGACACTGATTTCAAACATCAGACAGCAACAGCAATGAAGCAAGTTTGAGACTTTATGAAAAATTGTTTCTGATGCCAGTCCAGCAAGCCAAACCAGACCTGACTGCAACTCATACAGCATAAACTATCACAAGTACAGGAGTGTTACTTCTGAATGAAGATATAAAACTGGGTGGATATGTAGTGAGAAAACAAAAAGTAAGCCATTCTGATTCATACCTAGTGTTTTTCACTCATTAAAATGAACCTCTTGGATGTGCAGTACATTCAGTAACTGACTTGTAGCACTGCTAATATGCCTATGTTAGCCTACATCTCTAGGTATCAGCTTATGCTCTTTCCTCTGACTGCCAGAGTGCACTCATTAAGGCAAACACATTGCTACTAAAGTACTAATTGTTTTGAAAAGTGCCCTTTAAATAACAGGCCTTTTACTACTAGGCAGGATGTGTTTTAAGAGCTTAAGCCTTTGTTGCCAAAAGACTGGATGATCATTTATTTGTTTGTCAGATAAAAATACCAGAAATTAACGAAAAGGCTGATAGGGCATCGGTACAGACTGAACAGCAACCACCTCCTTCCTCTTCTTGGCATAGTCATTCCCACATGGAACAGCAAAAGCGGGGAGAAACTCCAAAGTAGAGAGGTTGGGAAAATCACTTAATTCAGTATATCAGTTGAAAGGTCAAGTCGATTTTACTGGGATTTCCAGGTGCTTCCGATGGCACAGATCCAGTGTTGCTGTTTTAACATCAGTTGCCTAAAACCAGCCCATGTCACCTCCAACACATCTAAGTAATAGTGAAAAAANATATTTGGTGTCCAGAAGCAAACAAAGAGTAGATCAGGAACTTTTATAGAGGACATGTTGAAGTTATGGTGAGTAGATAACTTGAAATGTTGGAAGAGACTTTCACTCCCCAAATGTTGGTCTCCAGACTACCATATCCCAAAATACAGGGTTTTTTTCTCTTAGGCAGTCTGAGGCAATCTAGGTTTTTTTAAAGCCTAATATATGTGATGATCCTGAATAATGCTGAAAGAGCATCCTTCTACTGTTTCTGGTCCTCAGCAAAAAATACAATATGCTTTATCCTGTAAGGAACTCTTCTAAAATTCATGATTTACTCTGGAAGCCCAAAAACTCCCCAAAGGCCAGAAAAAATGTGAGCAAGCATTGTGACTTCAAGTCACCTCTGCAAGTACGAGGAGGTTTTCTGATGCAAGATTGTAATGGAGAGTTCAATCATCTTTATTTCATGAACTGTTTTAAAATATTCTTGATGCAGTATCTTACATGACACAGCCTGCATGCAGAGCCTTATGGTCAGGGCTCCGCATCCTTCTGGGTGCTGGAGTTCATTTTATTGCAGTACAATATTTTATATGTATCCAGAGCAAAGTTAAATTAGGCACCAAACTGCAGATTTTCAGAAATTATTACTGCTGCAAACACTGTTTGCACCAAGTGAAGTCAGCCTTGTTTCACCATAGCAGTTCAAACTACCAACAACTAACAGCAACTGTTCATTAGTTCAAGTAATGGAGATAAATACCTTTGAAACAGGAATATTTGACACCTTTTCTTACTGTGTCTGGTCCTGAGAAGTTCCATATGGGTGTGAAATGCAGCAGAGTGACAAATCAAAACTCCAGTGGTTTAGGTTTGTTACAACATTTAATTTCTGACACAGTTCCTATAGTCTGTGTTGGTTTAAACATAAGAGGAGGACATCCTCTCCAGAGGACATCAAAAGAAAAGAGGGTGGAAAAAATAAAATATTCTATCTCCACCAAAAACACCCCTGTAATGTGTTAATGGTAGCACACATCTGAAATTGCTGACATTGTCAATTGTCTTGGGAGTGGATCTTTTATTTCTATCTTCCCTTCAATATGTCAAGAATATCCCTAAACTGGGAGTCTATGGGCATTTCCTTCGAGCTAATCTCCTGCAATACACAGAGAGAGCTGCAGCAGGTTTCATTCATCAGTCTGTGCCCTCAAGCTCTCTGTGAATTTTTTCTGCCTGAGAAAGAAGGTCCTCTTCTCTGATGGCAGAGCAAGGAGACAATCAGCTTCCATCAGACACTTTTTAACCCCACTACCTGCCTGCTTTTCTCTGAAGCTCTTTTTTCCTGCTGGTGCAGGGAATTGAAAGGACAAAGCAGTCTGCTCCCTCCTAATCATCCTAATAAGTAACAAATACATGAGCCCTTAATAGAGAGATTCCTTTCACTGGCATGCCCTAATCACCTCCATAATGAAAGCAGTTAAAGAGGTTATTAAACCCTTTAACCAACTGATAACTGCCTAAGCCTCTTGTGGCAATTGGCCAGGTATTAATAAAAAAAATCACTGAACTCCTTAAAAAGAAAAAAAAAAAAAAAAAACTGCTAAGAAACTTCAGGGATTCTTCCCCTGAAACAGAAAAAAAGTAAGTGCACATTACACTGAAGGGGAAAAAAAAGCATCTCAGTGGATCAGAAGATGATAGATCAGATTAAGTTGTTAACTGTCTGGAAGTCATGAAAGTAAAGAAAACAAACAGCAAGAAAAGAACCACACATCACAAAAAAAAAAAAATCATCAATATTCTTCCTCAAGATTTCTCTTTGCTCGAGTTTGAGGTATGCAGTAGGCATGTTTAGCCTTGCACTTTGAATTAAAAAGATACAAATCAGTATAGATGTCAAAGTCAGCCTCATTATTAAAAATAAATAAATCTGAAAACTACTTTTAAAGATATTTTCCTCTAGTTGGTTTGCTATCGAATATAGCTCCTTGTTTTGTAGAATTCTTGTCAAATAATGGCCTGATACAAACCTACGATGACTCAAAATATTCTCTCTGTTACTTACCATAAACTTTGAATCAGGTCTTTATTTATGGGTTTGGAGTTCAGAGATTTTTTTGGGTTTTTTGCCAGACATTCCTTTATAGAGCAGGTGTCCATACATACACTCACTTTAATAAAAGGAAGTGCTGTAGTTACAACACTAGCAATATCAATTTTAGTTGTAGCTAATCAAGTCACACACACCTGGGGGCTACAGTTAACGTGCTAATCTACCTAAAATCAGTAGATTCCACAGACTATAACCCTGAGAAAGTAATGAATTATAACTATTTTGCATTGCAGCAGTGTCCATGCGTGAAATTTCTGAAGTAGACCATGCCTTCATTCAAAATTATGCAAGAAGAGGAGAATAGGCTTGCTACACACAGCAAACATCTGTTGCAAGTCCACAGTAACCTCTTAGTTCTACTTACAGGCATCAAGGACTCATTAGTTCTGCATCACCAGTAAGTGTCCTTGCTAGCATCTGTTACAGGGGAAGGGGATATTTCATGTGGCCTCTAACTATATCCAGCCAAGGATCTTCAGTAAAATCCACAGCAAGTGGATACCTGATAGCCTAAAGGGCCTTTGACAGAAGACACATAGTAACAACAGAGATAATTAGCCAGAATGGCATATGAACCTTCACGAATTAAAGCTCCAGGTTCTGCTATTACTTCAAGTCAGAAGACCTAGGCTGCAGGAGTTTGCCAGTGTCACCTTGAACTCCTTATTGATTTCTGCTTTTGGTTCATCTCCACTGTTCAATCTGGCTGTAAACTCATGTCAAGTCGTCTGAAAGAGAAAGAAGTGAGCAGTTTGGCAATTAGAAATAGCTCCCAACCTGAATCTTCAGAAAGTCATTTTCTCTTCTTGCCTCTAAATTGAGGATAATTTTTACACAGAGGTGTTGTGAAGATGAATCACCTAATGTCAGTACAGCATTCTGAATATAAAGTGATGTACAACTCCAGCTCAAAGCCACGAGAAAGGATTTCAGCATTTATGGGGAAATATGCCCCGACACTGAAGGAACTCAGCACTTCAGTTGATGGCATTCGAGGAAACACAACATTCTCAGCTGTCCTTCATGCCAGACCAGCAGCATCTGTCCCAAAATTCATGGTGTACAACAGGGAAGCTCTCCATTAATCAGTCTTCCTTTGATCAAGCCTCATAATTGTGAAGCTGTCCCAAGAAAAAGCAAAAGGTTTTTATTATTTTTATTTGAAGCAGGCATAAGCCCATTGCCAACAGCTAAATTTCTTTCCTTATTCTTAGTCATAAACATCTTCTTTTACTCCCAGTTCTGCCCTGTGAGCTCCTGCTTGCCATCCTCATATCAGCAGGATCATTTTCTCCTTCAGCTAACTTCTTTCCCAAAACACTCACCACCAACTCCAGCTTCTAACCTTCACCATGGGTAAACACAGATTTTTCTATTCTGACACTTGCAAGAGTATGTAAGTGGGTTTACTGAATAGAAAAATAATCAATAAGCAAAGACCATAAAGTGGAGAAAATAGAATTTCAAATACTTTTGGGGTGGTTTTTCTCAAGTAAAACAAGTTAACCCAAGAATTACTAGGTCTCAAGATGTAGGGGAAAAAAAAGAAGATTCAGAAAATCATAGAACATACAGCTGATAAAGACTTCAAGAGGTCAGCCAGCTGATAAAGGCTTCAAGAGGTCAGCCAGTCTATCTTCCTTCCCAAAGGCAAAAGCAGCTCCAGCTTATTCATTCCTGAGAGATTTTTGTCTAATCTCTTTTAAAAGCAGTCTCCTTAGGCAGTCGCTACCTGCACACAACCATCCTGATGGCAGGGAAGAGTCTTCTTCATGGTTAATCTAAATCTCACTTGCTTCAAGTAAAGAAAGAAATTATGAAGAGTTATGAGGAAGTGAAAGAACACCAGATCCTAAAAAACTACAAGACACTAATTTCTCCAGTGTTAGTAAGGAGATCGGCAGACACCTCCACCTATCTCAGTGGACAAAGGTTTCTCAATATTCCCCAAAACTGTTTTCCAACTCCTACTATTAGCTTTGCACTGCCAATAAGCCATACTATGCAAAGTTGCAGCTCAATATCATTCTGAGCTGTAATTTTTACTTGTTTATCAGTGATATTTAAAAAGCTTTTGCTTAAGTGCCTCTAGGAGGAATCTGAGGTAACATTGAAAAACCAGTCTTCAAGAAGTCAAGAACTTTATTCACAAATGTGAGCAAAGTAGCCTCAAAGTTTCCTCTGTTGGCAGAACAGTATTCTAGATTTTTATTTCTTTTTTTTTTTCAATTTTCATCAGACAAAGAATATAGTGTGAAACAATCCTGCAGATTATTCTAGTTTTATAGGGGAAAAAAATCCTACACACAGTCCATCTTCATGAGGCTCACTGTAGGAGACCTCCTTCTTGCTTGGGAGATACCATCCATAGATATTCAGGTCCTCATCATCCAGTACTTTCCACTAAAGCTTCGGGTGGCATGTATGAAGAAATTTGTTACTTCAGTGTGTCTGCAAGCATTTGTCTCACCAGAAAATCTTGCTCTCTGCTTTCACCTGAGTTTATTAATAATTGGTTGGCTTAATCTACTCTGTGCTTGCTTGGATTTTTAACAATATATGACCTTCATGGTCCTGGCAAGTCACGAATGCAGCAGTTAATTGACCAAAACATTTATGCCTTTATTCTTAATCTCTTCCCTTACATATCTTGTTTTCTTCCTTTCCTTTCCCTCTTTCCATTGCGGGTTGTCCATCTGCCATGGTTCCCTACTCAAACCTTTTCAATGGACTGGCTCTAACTATTAACATCCATCAAAAACCAAGAGCAGACTCAAAACACCAGAAGCTAATCTTAAAGCAGGAGCAACAGACAAAATAATTCACCTGTGAGAACACTTTGATCTTTTTCTAACCCAGATTAGAGACATCACTGTACTACCAAGTTGGTGCTCTTATACCCATTTTGCAGAAGGGTAAAATGATGCAGAGAAAGAACACAGAGACTCAACCGCTATCCCAAAATGGATTTAAGCATGTGTTTGCTTAGTTCATTAATGCAGGTTCAAACTCCCTGTCAGGACACCATCTGCCATAAGTATGAAATGTCCTCATCTGGATGCAGACAGTTTCTGAGTGTTTGGCTACTCAGCAGCCAACCAGCTGTCAATAGGTGGATGTTCCATTCACCATTACAGGTATTGTATGACATTCTTCAAAAAGGTATTTTATGTGAACAGCTCACTCACTGCTTATACTAGGTTCAAAACTGAAAACAAAAGTCTAAAAGCTAGAAGAAGAGACTAATAATTCACAGCACAAACTGCCTTAATTTTGCTCCCCTTACAGTCACTTCTCAGGAAAAAAATAAATAAATAACAATTTTCAATCTGTTTGTTGTTTCAGCTCATTTTAGAGTGACACAAACAGCTTTCAGTTCTTTACATTCTGCACAAGCCTCCAGAAATATTCAGTGTTTACTAGAGTTTGATGGTGTTAAATCAAGTATGACTATCACCCTTTAAGGCCTAAATGATAAAGCGATATCCATACCAGTAACACATTTTGACAGTGTTGACACCTGCTTATATAGAAGCAGTTTAATGACTCTTATAGACTTGTGAAAAGGGCATTAAAACTTGCTAGGAATCCTAGAAATAAACCTTTATTTTTGGAAGGTGGTGCTTTCATTCATAGTATCAAGCCTTTAGATGAACTCTGTGGCATATTCTACAGTGTCTCTTGTAAAACACATATAACTGGATGAAGAACTTCATTAAACCACTCTTTTTAATCATTTTGACTGTGTAAGTGGAAATGGATATGAATTCATACTAGCTCACTCTGAAACAAGAACAATCCTGAAATGAACGCAGCACCTGGTGAGAGCCAAGAAAAGCTTATTAGCTCTTTTTGATCACCTAAAAACTTTTACGTGACTCAAATGTAACCGAAACTTTGTAGAAGTTAGGGGGGGAAGAAGGGGAGGGAGAGAGGATTTTCTCCTAATTGATTTTAAGAGCAGACTCATTGAGTGTTGTACCACCTGCTGTTGTCAACCTTTCCATTGTTGTGCCAGTTAAAAAAAAATAAAAAATAAAAAAAATTGCATGTAGGGAGTAGAAAAATATGTTTTGCCCCAGGTTAAGAAAAACCAAAACTGTTTCCATATACTTGATTAGCCCTCACCTTTTTGTTTAGTACTCAGCTCGACAAGTGAGCATCACCCACCCAACCACCTGATAATAAAAGACAAATACCATAGATTAGAGGAAATGAGAGACTTGACCAAATCTCAGTGCTTCACCTCACACAGGAGAGTTCCAGGTTTTCATTGTCCCTTCCAAACAGGTCTTTAATGATGCATTTCCACGGGAAGAAACAAGCTGCAGAGCTTGCCCGAGGAGGGGAGTCCGGAGCTGCGAGGACAGACGAGAGCCGAACCCAGACCGAGGGCTCTGCCGGAGCTGTCCCTCCAGCACCATGGACTGGGGACACAACCGGAGCTGTCCTTCCAGTACCACGGACTGGGGACACAGCCGGAGCTGTCCCTCCAGTACCACGGACTGGGGACACAGCCGGAGCTATCCCTCCAGCACCATGGACTGGGGACACAGCCGGAGCTGTCCCTCCAGCACCATAGAGTGGGGACACAGCCGGAGCTGTCCCTCCAGCACCACGGAGTGGGGACACAGCCGGAGCTGTCCCTCCAGTACCATGGACTGGGGACACTACTGGACTAAGACCTTGAGTACCAAGGACACTGCCGTGGATGTCCTTTCAGCACCACAGACTGGTGACACTGCTAGAGGTGTGTCCTTTCAACATGGCGGACTGGGGACATTGCCAGAGTTGTTGTCCCTTCAGCTTCAGAGCTGTCCCTTCAGCCCCACGTCTCAGGGGCAATGGGGCACCTGTTACATGGCCTGGGGACACTGTTGGACTTGTCCCCTGGCAATGGGAGAGAAGCACCAAGCTCTTCCCAGCTACTGATGGGCCATGGCCAACCATAAATGCCTTCGATTAAATTAAAGCCACAGTAGTTGAAATCAGCACAGCAAAGAGGTAATCGCTCCAGACATGTTGCTAGCACGGCAACATCACGGAGTACAATTAAGTTAGACATAAATTAGTCTGCAACTATATGCATATTGCTCAGCTTTGTGGTCCGCCAATTCCTATCACTGTTTTGTCTGAAGGGAAGTTTTGTGGAGATAGAGGTACCCGTCCAGATTAGGCAAGGTCTTTGTTCATTCTCTTTTAAAGGTCAACCTGTCACGATATTTAAGACACACTTGCAGGAGTACCTACTGAGTTCAGCAGGTCCACCAATGCACACCCCGCTGTATGTGCTTCTGGAAGTCTGTCCAGAAGGTTTTAGAGGGAGAAAGATGTATATGAAAGCATACATACAGATTTGAAAAAAAATAACCAGCACAAGAGATTAATATGAACATTTTAGATCACTTCCCTGTACAAGAAACATAGATAAGAACTCTTATTTTTCAAAGAACTTAAAGAAAGTAGAGGGTTTTTTTTCCCATCCGTGAGACAAATTAGTTTAGGATAAATAAGAAATTAAAGAAAAATCTTCCATGCTTACTTTTACAGACTAGCAGTAGATCAGATAACATCATGAAGCCACTTTAGTACTGAAGAGATGGTACAAAAAATAGAAGTGCATTTGGCAAGATGCAGAGAGCAACTATTAATAAACTTTTGAAAGACAGATCAGATATCATCCCAGAGCACAGCTTCCCAAATGAACAATTGTTACAGAATGTCTGTAACTTTCTGCACCATTTTTATTATCACTCTTCCTCCCAGTGGTTCCCTGTTGCTATACACATTTTTAAATTTAAACAATTAATACCTCCCGAAGCACCTCTGCCTACAGAAATGCATTCTATCCTCTGCATGCTGAGGTACTCTGAGCTTCCCAAACAAATCCCAGCCCTCTGAAGGAGAAAATGCTACAACTTCCCATGCAAGTTGTACTTGTTTATGGGTAAAATACCATCAAAAAAGCAAACTACTGTACAAACAGCCCCTTCCACCTGCCACTAACACAGCTGAAGAATGCAGCAAGTATTGCAGGCGGCTCCTAGGCAGGAGTACAGGGCACCGTGAGTACACAGACATGTGTGTGGAAGGCTTGTTGTAACGCAGAGGAGCAGGACAGAGCAATGTTCACTTAGCACAAATAAGTGGCAAGAGAGGCTGAGGAAGAGAGACTCAGTGGTCAAAGGAGGAAGGAGGGTTCTGACATTGTAATGAACAGCGGGAAATACAAATCATCAGCCAAAGCTTCACTGTACTTTATATTCCACAAGCTGTTAATATATGCATTTGGATTAATATATCTAGTAACAGAAAGGTAGAGGAAATTAACACTTAAAAATCTTTGTAAAGGCAAATTGGCTTTATACTGTCAAATGGTCTTTCAAAGGAAATTTTTTACTGCCCCAGGTAGAATATAGTCAAATACAAACATAAGCAGACACTTTTCAAAGGGCAGTGGACAGCGTGTTCTGCTGAAAACTCAGTATCTTCAGGTGGCAGTGTGAAAATTTCTTGTAATAATCCCTACATGGCAAAAAGACCAAGTCCTCCTGTATTAATAAGAGAGCTACTTTTATATCCCATTACATATAACACTATCAAACAGTCACTGAGTTAGAGGGGTCTTTTCAGATCTTCACAAATATTAGAAGTTCTGGAAAAAAACCATTATCAACTGCCTTAGTAAACCCACCTTAAAGAACACTAAATTGTCACAAGCACACCTGCTCACCCAGCCAAAGCCAGAGTTGTAGCACAGTTCTGTGTGCACTCCACAGCCTATAATCACCGTGGTATTTATTTTTATGGCAGAGAAGCAAACTTTGTGACAAATGCATGGCTTTTGCCGCGGGAAGCAGGGAAGTACAAAATGACAGCCTGTGCTTGTGTCCACTGACTGTCCTGGGAAGCGGCACATCTGGCAACCTGGGCAGCACAGATGTGACAGCGGGCATCATTTTGCCTGTCAGACCATGTGCCCACAAAGGGGAAATGTAGACTGTGACCTGTTGTCACATCAGACACTCCAGTTGCAATAAAAACTCCAGGAACACATTGTTAAGTGCCCAGTGTTTGACCACAGCTGTGGGAACCACCACCACTGCCCTTGCCAACACCAAAACAAAGTTTGCAAAAGCAGGTTTATCCATATCTGTCTACATTAAGGGCTTTCCCAGCTGATCCAGTTCCCATGCCCTCACTATTCTCATTCTCTACAGATGCTTTTTGTCTAAGTGTCTCTTAAGGTGGAAAGAAGAGTGTGACAACAGGGTCTTCTTCCCGAGGGGAACCTCAGGAGTGTCACTCTGCCTCTTCCTTCTTCCCCCCTCTTCCCTCCATCCAAGCCACAGCACCGTGGTAGCCACCTGGCCAGTGCCAATGCCCCTAGCCAAACCAGCCTCACTCTTCTCCAGCCCCACACAAGAGATGGAGGATCCATCTCCAGGAGAAGAGGTGCGGGACACCGTCAAGTCCAACAAGTGCCCAAGAAGAGCATTAAATTACGTAACACGGGAGGGAAGCAAAAAGACTCATCCAGCACAGACACCTTTGCACGCCACAGCCTCCCTGCCCCTCTTCTTTTTTTCCAGCCCGGGAAGTTTTTGCCCCAGCTCTGGCCCCACAGGGCCTCCCCGAGGGGAGTCACTCACCGATGGTCGTGATGACCGTGATAGCAAAGTAGAAGGAGCCGGCGAATTTCCACTGGACTCCAGCGCGGTGCGGCTCGGACTGCATGATCACCAACTCCAGCTGCCGGTAGTCCTCGCTGGTGATGTTGTACTTTCCTTTGAGCCGGATCTCCTCGGCTTTGAGTTTCTCCTCCTCCCGCATCTCGTTGTCGGACTCCAGGGCATCAAAGACGGCAGCCCCGACCAGCAGGTAGGTGAACGTGCAGATGATGAGGGACAGGGTCCGCACGTTCTGCCTCTTCATGGCCGCCAGCAAGGGGCGAGTGAGGGGACCATGTCCCCCCCTGGCCGCCCGGGGTTCCGACAGGCCGCAGCAGCTACTGCAGGGGAGCAGCTGCCGGGGGGGGCGGGCGCGCC
>VYXD01012675.1:440790-463665 GCA_013397195.1 Hylia prasina
CGTTGCACACCACCCAATACGCACACACACAGCCTTACACACTCTGAGTGTCACAGACCACGGCCCCCATGCACACACCTGCACAGCCCTACACGCCCCAAGCATCACACCCCACAGTCACACACACCACCATCACTCACCACACCTGCACATCTTGTGCTGGCACTCCATGCCCGCAGAGATCCACACGTCGCAGTTCCACACACACACTGACCTCGACACTGCAGCCACACATACCACAGCCCCACACCTCCAAACTCCCTCAGGTCCCCAGCCAAATGTGCCACAGCATCACACACTCCAAAACCTGCCCACGCCACTGCCCTCCACACAGCAAAGCCCCTTCCCCAGGCTCAGCATATCCCCCCAAGCACAGGCATGCACTCAGACCCATGTCATGGGGGTGGAACTGGATAATCTTTACTGTTCCTTCCAACTGAAACCATTATGTGATTCTATGCTCATTACATACAACCTACACACACAGAGCAAAATGTTCCCAGTGGTTCAGAGGAGCCAGCCTGGCTCCACAGGGTCCATCCCCAGCCCCATGGCTCCTGAGCCTACACCCTATGGAGGCTACAATCCCTCAGGCCCTCTAGCCACATCCTGCCTCTCATTCACCATCCGGTTTCCAGCAGCAGGTGTTACCACAGGAGCCTGAGGCTGCTTTTACGTACTCCCTGAGACAAGGCTGTCCCTCCTGGTGTTGCCTTGCCCATAATTGTAGGCATCCTCCTGTGTTAGAGCTGGGATTTTCAGCCTTACTCAGTGAAGGCTGAGATAGTCCTGATTTCTCTGAGCCTCAGGTTACATTACCTTGGTTTAGGTCTTTCTCAAATCATAGGACCACAGGGCTCATTACTGTAACTTTCCATCTGTAAAAGCAACTCTGTCTCACTGCTGGCTATACACTGTCTAAAGCCTTTGGATACCCTTCCTGAGATGTGAGGGGGCAAAGGGAACCCAGTGCCTTGTAGGTCGATCAGATCAGAAGTCAATCTCCGAGACTGAAGACCTCTGAAAGGAGCATCACAAGCTGAGTGGATGAAACTGGTCACAAGGCCCTTTGGGAAACTCCTGGATGCAGGGAGGAGGAAGAATTTGTTTAATCAGTTCAGCAAACAAGAGTTCACCCAGGGCAAATTCTGAATCACATCACCTGAGAGTTACCAGAATTGTTACAGCACCACATGGAACAAGGTTTCACCTGCCAAAAGAAGCGTGTACAGATCAGCAACAGAGGGAAGGAGGGGAAAGGTGGAGGAAAGAGGAAATATCTGGTTTCGATCAACTCTTTAAATATAGAAGTCTGATTACCTTTGCCCATTTATGATTCCTCAAGGGAGAGCAGGAGAAGACGAATCTATAAATAGTTTGCAATACAGAGAATCCTATAGCAAAGTTGCTGGGAAAGATCAATAGCATGATTCAAGGAAGGCTCCAAATTACATCTCAGGGGAGGGAGGTGCTGAACAGAATTGATAAATGAGTTGCAAATGCTGTGTGTGTTGTGTGTATCTAATTAACAGAGGGTGACTGGGATCAATAGTAAGGAGGGAGATGGTCTAAAAATAGGACTCAGGCAGGGACTGCAACCTGCGGGCAACAGCTTGGATGGAAATGTCCCCTGGAGTAATTAACCTTTAGCTGAAAGTGATGGTTAACATGAGGCCAAAAGTGGGGCCTGTGGGCAGCTGGGAAGGGATGAGGGCTCTGTGGGACTTAGGGCACCGAACAGTGTGACATTGTGGGGGTACAAGCACAGACATGAGCTCAGCCTTCCTTTGTTCAGGCCACAGTGACAAGATGCTGATTGGTGTGGTGCTTTCTGGAGAAATATATGAATATTAACACTTTACTGGGGTTTTGGAACAGAAAATACATGCTGTTCTGTGTACTCACAAACATTTCAACATTGCTTGGAGAAAAGTAACAGTCATTCTTTTAAACATCTATTTACTTCCATAAGAATCTGCAGTTTTCTTCTTTTTTGCTGGCCTTGTTACCAAGGAAGTACCTACCACTCTGAGGACCAGTCTTTGCTCATCCAGACTCAACACCATATAAATATTTGAGCCACAGAGAAAATAACTTGCAAAGGGGAGTGTTCTTCAATCCTTCCATCTACAACAGAGCTGTCAGGCAAACCAAGTTAGAAGGATTGATGTTGGGCAGGATGGTCTATGGCTCAGCTTGCAGGCTCTGCTGAAGTGGCAGGCTTCAGACAAGAGAGAGGCAGAGACACACCCAGGAATAGAAATAGAAATAGTTCATTTGCAAACTGAGTGCAGGATTTGGACCTGGGGTGTACAGCATGACTTAAAGGAAAGGAAACTGTAAAGATTAAGAATCTATAAAATATCTGTGGCAGGAAAGGACTGGACAAGTAAGTGGTGAGTGAAGAGCTTTTCTTTAATATAGACAGAAGTGACTAAAAATTCCCGGATAATAGTTTTCTCCATAAGATTTAAAAAAAGAAAGTATTTTATTCTGCTATAGATGGAGCTACCTAAGGAGCAAACCACATTTAGTCACCTAAAGGAAAGTTAACTCAAAGGGACAACACATAACTTAGCTCTTCTTGGGTTAAGGCTAACTTGTGGGAGAGAACACAGACTGGAAGACAGCTCTGAGATGTGCAGTGGGTGCCCTGGCTGCTGACAGCTCTGCTAACCCAAAGTTGCTCCTACTGGCTCCACAAAAAGCCAAGCAGAATTTGAAATTTCCCATGTTTTAGGTAAGAGCATGTGGGTGCTGTTGTGTCACGGCAGCTCTCCTGTTTTACCTTGAGTTCACTCTGCAACAAAGGCAAGAGCCAGCAGCAAGGCACCTGGATTGTGAGTTGTTCTCCAGTCCATCCTTTGGACCTGACAGAGGTTCTCCTTGAGAGAAATCTAGTGTCTCTCTGTGCAAGAAGGGGCTGAGAGCTGCCAATCCATGAGCCATCTTCCAGATGAGCCACAGGAGTCACAACAAACTAGAAAAGGAAAAAAGCCCCCAAAACAATAAAAATAACTGAAAAACATGATCAGTACTAGAAAGAAGACCTAACCTGTTTATTTTTCAACACAGGGTTATTAAGAAACCATTTTCTTTCTCTGAAAATGGTGGCATAAAGACGACCAGAATAGCAGTTCTGATTCAGGCCAAGGTTCATTGAGCCCAGAAGCCCCTAATCCACAGAGGCTGTACAGGCACAAGGGAGAAATGCAAATGGAACAAGTATGTGCCATTCTTTTTCATCTCCTCAACTACTCTCCCAGCCTCAGACTATCTTAAATCAGTGGATTTTCTGGGTTCTCAGTTAGTTGCTCTATCCAGTGACTCATGATAGATCTTTCTCCCAAGCACTTGTCCTGCCTCTTCCTGAAACCAGTTGATTTTTTTTGCCTCCTCATCAAAAATTCAAGCTAAGGGCAGTTTGGATGGGGCTCTGAGCAACCTGGTCTCATTGAAGATGTCCCTGCCTGTGTCAAGAGGGTTGGTAAATGAAGTGATCTTCAAGGTCATCTTCCAACCCAAACCATTCTATGATTCTATGTTTCTATGATTCTATGATTCTATGATTATATGATTCTGTGATTCTATGAGTCTGTGATTCTATGATTCTGGAAAAAATTCTCATCCTTCCCAAAGATGAATGGATCAATGGATCTGTTATTCAGAGTAGGAAGAGCACGCCTTTTTATCTGTTTTAACCAAGCTTCCTTCAGGGGTCCCCAGGCCCTGGGATCCTCTGAAGGACCACTGGGATCAGAGAACACACTGCAGTTTCTCCATTTCATCAGGGCTTGGTAAAGACTATGAAGTTCAAGAAGGTAGCCCTATTTTTAGCCACTCTTCTCAGTGCAGGGCCATAAAATGATGTCTCCATCTCTACTAAGGAAGAGAGTAGAGGGTAAGGTGAGAGGGCCCATGGGCACAGATGAGCAAGGCAGAGATGTAGCCCTGGCTCACTTTGCCCTATAAAATGTCTTTGGCCCTTTGGGGGATTCCTTTGAATTACTACTATAAAAGAGTCACTGTGCTGAATTTTTCTGTGGATGTTCTTTTATGTGACAGTTCATGGAAGATGGTCACACACAAGGAGTAGTTGTTGCCATGCTGTTCACATGAGAGGAGGGCTGCAAATCTGTAGCAATTCCAAGAGTGAGACTGGCAATACATAAGAAAGACACCGCAATTTCAGTCATTAAGAATCACCAGAGGTCCCCCATAAAATTCTTCCTTGCAATCTACAAAATTCATTCATTAAATGATCTGTCCGTGAATGAAGTCTGTCCTTTACAATGCAGCTGCAGCAGTGAAGTAAACGTAATTTTAAGAACTGGGAAATGGCTCAGTTAAAAACACAATGCCTGACTCAAAACCTGTCTTATCTATAGCCATATCTATCAGTTCTGGTGGCCTTTGGATAGGCTGTTATCATGAATACAAAGATTATGATGACAAATATTAGTGACTGGATTGTAAGGAGCCAGACTTCCCTTTAGTTTCACAGGCTCTCTTCATGTCCTTTGCTTCTGCCAGCTGTGTGCATTTACACAGTCACTCAAGTGTTTGTGGACCATGGGCTCAGTCTACTGAGTGCAGGAGGAAGCTGAGCTGGGGTTACTGGGTGAATGCACCTGTGTCGTTAGAGCAGTAGCTCAGGAAAATGATGGAGGAGGGAACCTTCCCTGTGCAGCTCTCATTTTATTCTTTGTAGCTTCTTCCCATTGATGTTCAAAGGAGTGCAACTTCTGTTGGATACACTCGGGCAGGACTCACGCGATTCAGCAGCGTTCCTTCTGTCAGGAAATGTTTGTGCAGAAGCAGGTAGAACAGGGGACTGGTGCTTTAATTCTTGCCTTCATCCCCCCTGTGCCTGCAACATGACAGTCCTATTGAAAGTAATCAGCAGTGACAGAAAACATGCACCAAGAGTCTCATTGACTTAGGGAGAGGGTGCTTGTATGAAGCAACTTCACATGTGGGGAAAAAAAAAAAAAAAATAATAAATCAGACCTACGCTTTGTATTTTTCCCATACTTGTTTCTTTTCGCAGGGAATTCACTAATATTAAATCCACCTAGGTGGCAGGAATGTGAGCATCTGGTCCAACCTAAATAGTCTCTTCTGTTCTATTTTTATCCTCATGTATCATTTTTATTCTGCAGAGCCTGTGCGTGGCAGAAAGGGTGAGTTCACTTCTCAGTGTACAAGCCGAAGGTCTCTTCCAGAACTGCTGTGAGGGATTTGGAAAATATTTCACTCAAGTGCAGAATTTATATATAGGCACAAAGCTTTCATTAAACATGAGCAGCCACGGGGACAGCATCAGTCACTGATGGTAATGTATGCACGTCTTGTAGGCACACTATAGAGGAGTGAGCTGCTTGGAGAAATTAATGCAGCAAAGGTGTTGGATATGGATGCATTTGTTACTGAATCGACTCCGTCTGCTTCCTGAGCCACTGTGACTTCCAGGTCTATTTGTAGATTACCAAATGCTCACAGTGTGACTGTCACTTTTGCATTTACTGCAGCTGATGCCTCAATGTGATATTTAATGCATGTTTTAAATGAATAATTCCCATACCAAACCTTCCCCTGATTAAGAATAAGTCTTTGAGAAAAACCCTGGCAAGGTAGAAAGGAAGATCCCTGAACAGGTACAGCCCTCACCATCATCACCAGAGATAACTGAGCTGCAGAGCTCTGGGAGAGACATCTTCCTGCAGCAAGGAGTACTGTATTTTGGTGCAACAATTTCTGAATGAATTGGTGGAAAATGTGCATTTCATTAAAATCATCACTGAAGAAGGAAAGCAATTGCTGAGCTAGTGCAATAAGCTGCAACTGTTACTAATGCAATGCCACAGTAAAAGCAAAATAGGAGCTGTCATGAATATTTGCTGTGGAATTGTCCTTTTCTGTCCAGAAAAAAAATTCTTAAAATATTTAGAATGCTGCTGAATGAAATGTGAATGAAATATTCTGGTTTATCTTAAAGAAGTAAGATAAAGTAATGAGCTTTTATCTCCTTGAAATAAATGGTTGATGTATACTCATCCTTTCTATTTGGAAGAGATTGACTGGGGTCTTCCACACCTCCTTCTATTTTTTTTTCCTATTTGAGTACACATGAACACACTCACCCTTCAGTTACCTCCATCATTTTCACAGTGCATTTTTTGTTCTAACATATTTTTTCTGGCCTCCATTCCCACCATTCATGATCTGACTGCCTCCCAGTAATGGCAACTTTTCCCAATCAACGTTTTCCTCCTGCATAAACCATTTCTCTGGTAGGAAGATGAGAGTTTCACCAAAGCTGCAGAGAAAGCCCGTGGAAGGTTTCACCCAGCTACAGCCTTAGCCTAGATGTGACACAAACCTTCATGTCACCTGGTGGGGTGTCCCTGCTGCCTCCACCTGCAGCTCTTGCCAAGCTTTGTCAGTGGTCCATGTCCTGAATATTCCAACATAATCCCTGAATACTCCAATTGTGAGTGCTACTTTGAATTCTACCTAGGATGTCTTAAGGCCAACCAAGCCAATCTGTTGTAGAGCAAGTGGAAGAAAAGCTTCTTCCCTCACTTCCATAGATGTGCTGGGAGTGTCAGCTTTATCTCTACAAATTCAAACTGTGGTTGGACTGACTAGAAATTAAAAAGCTGGTGCTAAACATTGTTATTGCTGTATCTGACTGTGTTGAAATGGAAGTAAGACCATAGCAGCAGCTTAAACCTCAGCTAATTTGATTACATTTAGCTGTGCCAGGGTCTCTTATGGGTATTTTTCAAAATAAATTCCAACCTGTATATACACACAAAGCTAAACTGTTTCTTTGAAAGGAAGATTATAGTGTTACTGGTAGAGGTCAGGCAGGATATCTACTACAGTGGAAACCTTTCCTGAGAAACTTGTAGTCAGGGCAAAGGCAGTACCAGCTCATGGAGACAATTTCCCACCACCTCATATTATCACTTAGTTTGAAACTGGAGGAGGGAAGGAAAGTGAACCTTTAATAACTGCCCAGATCTAAAATCAATTTCAGTGCTCAAGACAGCTTGTAAACACACAATATGCTTTAAAAAGGATTGATGCTGAGCAAAGTGAGGTGTACATTTTCCTGCTGTTGAAGTCAAACAAAGCTCTTAAACAGCTTCCATTTTCGACGGTGTGTGAATGGCCATATTATTAAGAACCTTCCTCTGTCTGAAGATGAGAGATTTTCTTCTCAGCTCTCTTACACACATTTAAATCAGGAATAACCCACTGAGAATTGACCTAGTGTACATTTGTTATGAGAAAAGAATAGAGAAAAAAGAAGTCCTTTATAAAAAAATTCTATCAAGGATATAAATTATGATGATTTACACTTTTGGGCCAAGGAGTTGAGATTCCTTTTAAAACCACAATTGATTGATGAAGCTTCACAACATGCCTGTGATTCAATAAGTACTACACTCAGTTTGCAGATGGTTGCTCTGAAGCACAGCATTGTTATATGGTTACAAGCCCAACAAATGAATTAGTGGCAAAGCATGAACCAAATGCATATTGCTATATCCTGATTATTACAGAGCAGTGTTTTGGGACAGCATTTCTTCCCTGTGGCTGCTCACAACACAGCAAGAATTTCTGTGGTTTTGTGTCTCTTGGCTACCAAAGTTGACAATTTAGCATGGTAGTGCTGCCTTTAAATCTTGGTGTCAGATCTCATCATCCTGAGATCCGTGGTTTTTCTTGACAATTCACAATACCCTTAGGGTTCAATACTGGGCCTGGTATTTTTTAACTTAGTCCTAAATTACTTGGATAAGGGGCAGATGCCTCCTCAGCAAGTTTTCTGATGACACAAAGCTGGGAGCAGTGGCCAGTACCCCAGAGAGCTGTGCAGCCCTGCAGAAGGACCTCATCAGTGGGAGAGGTGGGCAAGGAAGAGTCTGAAATTCAACAGAGGTAAATGGACCCTGCACCAGGACAATGGTAGCCTGGAGTGCATCGGGAAGAGCACTGCCTGCAGGTCAAGGGAGATGATCCTGTCCCTCTACTCAGCCCTGCTGAGACACATTCCAAGTCCTGTGTCCAGTTCTGGGCTACTCAGGACAAGAAAGACCTGGAACTCTTGCATCTGGGCCACTGGAGGACAACAAAATATAATTAAAGGTCTGGAGCACCTCTCTTACGAGGAAAGGCTGAGGGACCTGGGCTGTTCAGCCTCGAGAAGAGATGACTGAGAGGGGCCCTCATCCCTGTCTGTCCCTGTCTGCAGGGAGGGCTCAGAGCAGGGCCCAGGCTCTGCTTGGTGTGCCCAGCAATGGGACAGGAGGAACGGGCAGGAACTGATGCCCAGGAAGTTCCACCTGGACAGGAGGAATAATTTCTTCACTGTGCAGTGACCGAGCAGTAAACTGAATGAGAGGGTATGGGATCTCCCTCAGTGGATATTCCAGGACTCTCTGGACAAAATCCTGTGCCTGTGCTCTGGGATGGCCCTGTTTGAGTAGGGAGGTTGGGCCAGGTGACCTCACTCTGGTCCCTTCCAGCCTGACCCATTCTGTGATCCTGCAATTGTGTGATCCTGTGATTCTGTGATTCTGTGATTCTGTGGTTCTGTGGTTCTGCATTTAAGTCACTGAAGTAGAATTTTGAAAACCATGCTTACTAGAAGGTTTAGAGATGTTCAGCTGACAACCAGGCTCTGTAAGTCCATCCTGAAGGACCAGTCAAAAAAAGGGATGGCTGCCACTGATGGCTCACACAGCAGATGTGCAAGACAAAAAAGATCAGTGATAAGGGCAGAATGCACAAAGAGAGTGGGGAGAATGACAGCAAAGATCATCATGCAGGGGATCTAACCTAGATGGAGGAAAAAGCAGACTGGAAGGAAGAAATAGGAGACTGAGGAAGGCAGTGAACAGAGAAATTGGATGCTGAGGATGTGGGGCTAGGAGGGAGATGGTGTAATCAGTCATTTGACACTGGGCAGAAAAAAATTGCAGTGCGAACTCAGAAGATGTTTATCAGTGTCCACTTCAGCTGTGTCTGCAGCTTTTCCAGCTGTCTGGAGCCTCTGGATGAATCCTCTTGGCATTTTTTCTTGAAGGCAACAAAGTAGAGGAGGGAACAGATAGCACCCGCATTTTATTTTCCTCAGGGGGACAGGCAGTCTGTCATGCAATGTTCCAAACCCAGGAGATTTTTGGGAAAGGCACATTATGTCCAGTGAAGTTATCACTGGCATGATACTGGCATAATAAAGTGGACCCTCGGACCTGAACTCTGTCCTGAACTGAGTGCCTTGATTTCTAAGCACATCTCTTGCTAAGGCTTTTTTCTTTCATGGACATCGCACTGCAGAGACTTTTGCCTGTGCTTACATGTCAAGAGAAGATATGTGAGAAGAAAAAAAAAAGAGCCAAATCTCCACCAGCTCTTCAGTTTTCTGTTCCCAGTCTACCTTAGTGCAGCTGAAGAACCCTTGTATGTGCCAATATTTGAGGGGCATTAACCCTAAAACACTTCCTAGCCATTCTCCTGAAAAGGCAGTTTAGGAGGGAAATTTGCTGATTAAAAAGACATTGCCTGAGATTAATTTTATGCCTGCAGTGGATTCATTTCTCTACTGCTAAACTATAGTGGAAAAGCATCTTTGCAAGTGTCTGCAGATGCCTGCCTGCAAAGCAGAGCTTTGCATAAGCTTAGTAGCTTTTCCCCACCACCAAGCAAGCTGTCTGACTGCAGCATGCAAGTTCTGCTGAATAACCACACTGCTTTTAGGACTTGGTGCCAGCTGAGCTAGACAGTGACTGTTCACACCTCCCCACACCCTGGGGCAATGTTGCTTGGCCAGTGAAAATCTTGTGGTTAGTGGTGGCCAAGCAGCGTGACTGGTGCTGGCCCTGGTTCTCCAGTGTGTGCTCAGGGCACTGCTGGGCTCCTCCTCACTGAACCTGCTCTAGAGGCACATTAAATAACCCACAAGAGTCGCAGGTCAAAAGTCTATGAGACAAAGGCAAATGATATTTCTGGCCTCCTCAGTCAGGAAAAGGAGATGGGGAAGGAGGGGCTTGGCACTTTTTGGTTTTCTCTGAAGATCATGCCTTGGCAAGGTTAAATAATTTGTGGCAGATTGAAAAGACCCATTGGGCAGATTGGAAAGTCTTGCAAAGGCCTTTTTTGAGCAGACTGAAAAGGCAGAAATCTGAGCTCTGAATATGAAGCTGCTTGATAGCTTCATAAGACCACTTACTATCAATCTCATCCTCTTAGCAACTGTATGAACAGCAGGGCACATGATTGAATGTTTTTCATATATTGTGGAATAAACTGCACTCCACTTCCTACTGCAGCAAGTGTCAGGTGTGCAAGATGAAACAGGGGCTGAGGTATGCTCCAGATCGTGGCACCTTCTGCATTTCAAACGCACACAGCACCGTCCCTCACCAAGCTACAGAAGATTGAATTCATTGCACTTTCCAGCACACTGCTAAGTAAAACAGAAGACTGATACACTACTAATAGTTAAGGCTTCTTATAGCAGCCTCATCTGTTATCACATCCTCCACCATCGTTCAACTTCTACTCCCACCTCACAGTTACTCTGTACTCTGTTTATCTTGCTCTTCCTGGCCCTCGTACTCTGTTTGTCTTGCTCTTCCCTGCCTGACTCCATGCCTCTTTCCTGGATTCACTTTGCCTGCTGGCCCCTGATGCCACCAGCTCACACAAATGCTCAGGAAAAATCACTTCTGTCATGACACAAGACAGGACTCAGGATGACCCTCGTGGGGTGCCAGCAGAGGTCTGTGCTCCTGGCTCTGTGCAAGGTGGTGGTGTAGCATGGGACAGCTCTTTGCACTCCTCTGGGCTACAGCTTCTTCACTTATGGGAAGAAGAAATTTGCAATCTTACTCAGGGCTTGATTCTCTGTGTGTCTTGAAGTCTAGAAAATCAAAGCATGGGTTTGATGGAAATGACTGGTTTCACTGGAAGTTTGCATGAGCAGAGACTGAGAATGAATGAAAAGACATTTAGGATTTAGCCCACAGCATCTATTATGAATATGTGATTAAATCCATCCTAGCACAACTTCTGCAGTTAAGGAATAGGGTTGGAGCTCCAGGCCTGACCTGGAGCTGAATCTAGGGGATCTGAGAGAGAGGGAGAATTTAATTCTATGTAAGATCACTATTAACTGACACACTGTCATGATGCTTTAGAGAAGAGAGGGGATGATTACAGAGGGAGAGCAGGAGCCACAAAATAGCATTTTTATTTTTCAAAACCTTCACATAGCTTGGCAGAACAAATGACAACAGAAGTTAAAACAGCACTTTTCAATTTTCCATTCTTTATTTCCACATGATTCTTCTGTGGAACTGCAATTAGGATATTTATTTCCCTGTCTTGTGCTTTTTCAACACAGAATGTCAAATGCTTCAGTAACAGATAGAAGAGCATGGCTCATATCTCCATATAAATATGAGTGCATCTCTGCAGGACTAAATCCAGGTATTCATGATGCTCGTAGACACCATTACCCTATTACCCAAATGTCTTGCATTAATGGATTTTTCCTTGCATCACTTGACTGAGGAGAAATTCAGTGCTGAATTACTACCCTCATCTTACAGACAGGAAACTGCATCTTAGAGAAATTACAACATTGACCGGCTGCCCACAGGAAACCTGTGCAGATCAGAAACCTCAAGCAAAAGCAATGCAGACACAAAGGCCAAATTTGCTCCCTCAAGTACCTGTCCAGCACTTATGGGGACCAGATTTCCCTGAGACTGTTCTCCAGTCAGGCCCACACAGACAAGATTTCAAACCACTACACAATAAACTCAAAGCCAACCCAAAATCTTGAGCTCACAGAAACTGGAGAAAATGCAGCTTCAAAGCTGCCAACATGTCATTTACACGTGCTGGGAATTTGACCCAATCCATTCACTGCATCCAATTACGCAGACAATAAACCACTGAAATTGTCAGATATTATATACCTTTAATGGAAGATCAAAGCAGTCCTCTAGACTGTAAGATCTTGGGGAATTTCTCTCTGCTGGACTGGGAAGAACAAAAATTTTTAATGTGGGGCAAGTATTCTCTTTTTGCAATACTGCTAATAAATTTATTAGAAACAAGGAATTTCTTTTGTAAGGAAACACGTTCTCATGAGAAATTTCTGATGAAGAAACTTTCCTCCCGCTCTGAATTCCCATCAGTTACCATTCAGGATCCCCTGGTGAGGGTGCTGATTAACAGCAACTTTCCCAGACCCGTGTTAAGTCTGGCCAGGGAATGGCAGCACCAGGCCCCAGCTCCTATGATGATTTGCACCTCTCAGATTTTGGGTAAAGGTGTTGACACACCTCACTGCAGTCTACTTACTTCTTGATAAAGACAAAAAATATGGTTTAAAAGAAAAAAAAAAGGAAAATCTGGCTCTACATAAGGTATATAAAGCAGAAGTTCTTCTACCTTCAAACACAGCCAGGCTTCTCGCAGCCCCATGTCCATCCAAGTTCTAAAGGAGCACCAAACAGGGAGTGCTGACACCCCTGCCAAGGCTGGGCACCAACATTCCGACCCTCAGTGAGACCAATGTTAAAATTTCCACATCACATGTTCACTTAGGGAATTTAGATGATTCATATAAAGTCCACACACCTCATAAAGGGCTAAAGCAGACAAAGAACTCAGCCTGTGGAGGAGGAGGTACGTTGGTGCCACAGTGGTTTGCAATTGCAGTGCTTTGGTAATTCTGCCCTGCTTTTGGTATTGAAGGGACTGTGTAATGCTGTTCTCCTTTCTCTCTTAGAAACCTCTCCTGCGCTAACATTGTTGGAAGCCTGTTGTAGCTGTTAGCCTGTCACAGTGAAAGTATGACTTTATTTATTTAAACAAACTAACAAACAAACAAAAAAGAGAGCAAGAGAAAAAGACAGCCTGTGTGCCTGCTTCTCTTCCTGTAGGAATTTGATCAAATTTAGCTTTACAAATGCAGAAATAATTCCATTCAGAAGAGATGTTGTTGTCTGTATGATATCCAGTGCTTTGTTTCAGAGCTGCAGGAAACAGAGGCTCCATTTTTCAGCACTGAGATTCTTCCTGACTAAAGAAGCACATGGAATCTTTTTATTAAACTTCTCATGTTCTCCCAGCCTGAAGGTTTTTCCACCCCTCTCTAGCTCCAGGTCATGTCCTTCCAGTGTCTTGTCAGCTTTCAGATGGTCTCACCTTTTCATTCTGATTCTCCTTTGCATGTGCTCATTAGCTCTCTCCTTCATTCTCAGCAATCTAGTCCTTAGTTAAGGTAAATGTCAACTTTTCTCTCTACTGGCATGAAATGATATTTTAACATTTATGCTCTTGCTTTGCCTCAACTCATAATTAAAATGATCAAATTAGCTATTTCATTAAAGTCAATGGCCAGACTGCTAACAGAGCCCCTCTTTTAGTATAATTTAACATCAGCATACAGTGCAATGAAGGAGCCTAGCACTTAACATATGTCAGCTGGAATAGATACCAGTTAGCTCTGAATCTAACAGAAATAATTTGTCACCACTAAGCCAACAAAGAGTGCTTTACTCTGGTTGCTGCAGTTTAGTATATGGGGCCAAGTATTCCAGTGCCTCCATTCAGCAACACCACACAGTTTGTCTTAGCTCCTGTTCCAGTTGCCTGAATTCATCACAACAGCTGGTATGAACCAACATTGCTTGAATCCACCTTCACCCTCCTGGTCCATGTGGTGCCCCTTTGTCTGCTCACAGTGTTGGTTTGAAGAGATTCAAGGTCAATAATGGAAATCCCACTGTCCATGAAGAGCCAGCACCCAGGACTGTTCTGTCTGTGACCTCCTTGTCCCTGTGAGACCCATCACAGACCCCTAATGCATGATCTGGATAGAGCAGTTGATTTAAAATCACTTCCTGACTCAGTGCCTTGGAGAGATCCATGAGGGTTACAGAAAGATGCTAAAACAGCTGTACTCTAATGAGAATGGGTCTGATTAGTGACACACATGTGCCAAAAATTTCCTTGAAGGGCTGGGTTAGCACACACAGAAGGATAAGGGCTTTGGCATTTAACAGGGTTTTTTAATCTGTGCCTGTGCAGAAATGAATCACTTGATACTGGTATATTCTTGTTTTCTCAGAAATCAACATCTCAGTACTGATAGCAATAACTGAACTGAGTGTGCTTTCTGAGGCATTCAGTGTCCTTTTCTGAGCGTGCCCCATAAAGGGTAAAACTAATTTTACACCAACAAGTCTGAATATTAATGACCATAATGAGGTCTTGCTGTTCTCAGTGTGGGAAAGGGGAGCTGGGACAGAGGGCTGAGAAGGCCCTTGGACAGCTAAACTGGGAGTTCAGCTGCCTTCAGGAGGATGGAAAACTACCACCCCAGTGCCCTACAGCAGCATTAGCAAACCCTGTCCCTCAGGGCTCCAGCATCAGCCAGCAGGCAGAGTGCTCTGCACCACTGGCACCATTAAAGCCCATAACTCTGTAACTGTATATCCCCAAAGTCTATGCTAATCTCATCTGAAAAATCCTCCTTGGCAATTACAAGCATTGCAGGGACTACTGTAAATCACTCTGAAATTATCCTTCTATCCCATTGCCTGTGCTATGGCCTGTGGAGAAGATTTGCTTCCCACAGAACAAAGGCACTGCAGTTTCAGTGGGACAGGGTGGGGTTTTGGTTCTTTACCTGTGATGGTCTAAATGGGAATCTTTTAATGCCATGGAAGTATTGGAAATTGCAGAAAGTCAAGGATATTTGAGACAGGTTCTGTGAGGATTGCTTGCACACACAGTAGTGGCATTGGGGTGAGGGTATTTTGGAGAGGAGAAGAACTTTGCTGCAAAAAGAGGCTTGAGAGACATAGGAAATATACCATGCATTAAATATGTCTGTTTACTCTCTTTACTTTTATGTTTTCATGTGTCCTGTCACAATGACATCTGTGCTGATGAATTTTGCTTTTGGAAGCTAGGATAATATCCCAATGATTAATTTTATAAGTAGCTGACATAATTTTATCCAGGCAGGTATTGCTTCCAGTATTTCATATCTGCTGTTATTGAGGCCAAAGACTTCATTAACTCCTGATGTGTGCTTATAGAAATGATAGAGACAGATTCTTTTCAGGGGTGCAGAGTGAAAAGATAAGAACCATCAGACACGGGTTGCAGTAAAGAAAAATTCTGCTATTTGCAAGGAAGCATTTTTCACCATGTTCCAGCTAAGCACTGGAACAGGTTGTCTAGGCAAGCTGTGATTTCTCCATTCTTACATATCTTAAACGCTGTCAGAGGGAACCCTCAAGCAAATTGATCCAGACATGAGTCTTGCAGAGAATTGGAGGTTGAACTAGAGGCCTCCAGAGGTACTCCCTAATCTACAGTAATCCCTGATTCTAAAATATATTTATAAGAAAAATGTTTTGCCCAGAGTGTTTAGGCAAAGAGCAATACTATTCATTTTAAATGCCATGGAAGATGGATCTGAAGGCTTCTGTACTTGAGCTCATGATTTTCTTCAGCCTTTGAGATGAAGAGTTACCAGGTTCCTTGTGAATGATGTCTTTTGGAAGGCAACATGTAAAGCACTTCAAAAAGCTTAGACAACAAAATATAATTTAATCAATCAGCAGACAGACTCAGAATTTGGTTCCAGAGCTGTTTTTCCAGAAGACTTTACTCTTGGATTTCCTGCCAACCAATGATGGAAAAGAAACAATACACATAACATATGTGTGTAGGCAAAGCTGCCTGACCTTAGTCAATCATACATTCATAGAAAAGAGTTCAAGATAGACACAGTGGCAGAAATTGTTCAGCTTCAGCACATAATTTCAGCCATAACCTATTAAAGCACAATTTGTCTAGAAAAAAAAAAAAANNNNCAAAAAAAAAGAAAAAAAAAAAAGAGAAAAGTAACATGATCAGAGAAATTATTGATGGCAATTTGTTCTTCATGTTCTTCATGTTACCCTACCTCAAAGTTTGGGGGAAAGAAGGCTGATGTATACTAGCCAGGATACTATGTTAGCTGTCACTCGATAAATGAGGAAATCATTGTATTTGCAAACTCTGCAAGCAGATCACTGTAAGCAATCTTCAAGAACATGCACTTTGACTTCATTCTCAAGTAACTGTTGGCATGTTGGCAAATAGAACTGGCATGGTTTAATTTAAAGTTTGATTTATCATTGCTTTGATGGTGGACAGTTATGTTTGGCTTTTTTCTTTTAATACAAAGCTAAATTCTTTGCTTTTAGCTTAAGTTTGCACAGTTATTTCTAAGGCATCATTAGGTCATTAAGACCTAAATAACAACTAAGTTCAGACTAAAATTATAAACAAGTTTGGATTTTCATTTTAAAAGCACCCGTTCTATCTAAGCCATGGTTACATGAGGACTTTGCCTCATTCTGCCCTCCCACAAAATTTGGTTCTGTGATTCTAATGTTGGCAAAAAACATGAAGTTTTACTCTGGGACACATAGGTTGCACTGTGATTTAAAGGAGAGCTGAAAACATAGTTAAAAAAGAAGACACTCAATGAAATTTCTTCATTGGATATATGCATCAGACAAAGATCTGGATGTGAACTCCTTTCAACAGAATTTCCCCACAGGTTTCTGGTTATTCCTGAGCTTCATGACATTATTGAACAGGGATGAGACTACTCACAATCTGAACATCAGGGTCTTTGAATATGCCTTTAGCTGAGCTCCAAAAATTGCAGCAAAGAATTAATCTATTGGACTGTGTATTCACAATTCTGCCAGTTCTGAAGGGCTTGCAGTGCAGTTTTTATGATTTCCAACTCAAGCAGAGGTAAGCAGTGCTCAGAGAGATGATCTGGTACTCCTGAACTACATTTCTCATCAGTGGATCATTGTTATCCACCTTCTGCTTCACATTCCATGTTCAGCCTGTCTCTCTCATTGCTAGATCTCTGCACAAGTCCACTTCTTTTCAGGAGGCAGCAGCTTTTTCAGATGAGACCCAAATTTTCTTCTGCACATTATGCCATCCCAGACATTGGCATAATCCCAGAAGAGGATTCTGAAGAAAGAAAAAGAGCTGAGTCAGCATGTGCTGACATTTTCCCATCCTCTGTGAATTTTCATCCAGGAATTCCTCAGACAGGCATTGTGTGCATGCATTTAATAGTCCTTAGCACGTTTACTTCTATGAATCTGCCTAATCACTTCTTGAACTTATAACAGCATCCCATGGGAAGAAATTTCACAGCCTAATTACACATTACACAAGGGACAGTATCCTCTTGTTTAGTCGGAACCTGTAGCTTGGTAGTTCCATTATCATCCCTAGTTCTGGTATTGAAAGAGAACATGAAGTAAACTATAATTTTCTCCATACCACTCAGGTTTTAAAAGGCCTCTTTAAAATTCCTCCTCTGCTATTCACTTTTGAGGGAGAAGTTCTTATCTTTTAATCATCCCTCACACAGTTACCCCTTGCTGTGTCACCCTTTCCATGAAATTCAGTCCAACGGCACCTTTTTGATATAGATGGGACACAACTCCATAGGGTCAGCAGGATGTGAGTAATGTGGGGTCACACAGGTAAAATGAAGTTCTCTTTTATGATGTCAACTCCTTTTTCCAACACCTGATTTGCATTTTTGGCCCCTGGGGAGTAACACAGTTATGTTTTCCTGCAAAGTATTCCTCTACTCTCAAAAAACTGCTTCTAAGTGAAATAACCAACTGCTCTGCACATGATCAGACATTTCTGTATTTCTTTTTGTCTAAGCCATGCAAACTTTCCTTCACTTAGTAATCCTGACCCAGTGGTTATTCCTGCACGTTGATCCCCCATAGTCATAGAATCATTGAATGGTTTTGGTTAGAAAGGATGTTAAAGGTCATCCAGTTCCAACTCCTGCCATGGGCAGGGACACCTTCCACTATCCCAGGTTGCTCAGAGTCCCACCCAACCTGGCCTTGGATGGGACATCCACAGCTTCTCTGGGCAACCTGTGCCAGGCCCTCACCACCCTCACAGAAAAGAACTTCTTCCTAATCTAAACCTTCCCTCTTCTGGTTTAAAGCCGTTCCCCGTTGTCCTACCACTGCAAGCCCTTGCCAAAAATCCCTCTCCAGCTTTCCTGCAAGTCCTCTTTAGCTACTGAAGGTGGTAAATTCTGTCTTCAGTCCACGATGGTGGAGGATTGCTGCCTTTTTGCATCTACAGAACTCTGATACATCTGTAGTTAGTGGAATATTTTCTTTGTTAATAGAAAAAAAAAAAAGTGAGAATTTCCAGAGGGGCTGAAAACTTACTGGCATGTTAGAATGGAAAGGATGAAGCACCACCTGCAAAACATATATAGAAATGTTCATCGGTGCAAACCAGAAACTTACATTATTTCTTTCTACTGAATATGTGTATAAATCAGGTTATTGAACACCATCTACCACATGGACATGCATTTCTGAAAAGTGCACTTGCAAGACCTGAAATGAAACTAAACTAAATAAATGAAATATGGATTAATGATTCAGTAGCCAGAATTTTGCATGGTACATAACACAGAGGTCACAGACCAACACCATCCATGAAAGAATCAGAGAAAAAGCAGATGTGCAAGCAACCAACCAGAAGTATAACAGGGTCAAGTTTGTTTCTCTGTCTCCCTGCCCAATGGCAGCAGTGGGAATGGAAATATACGTGAAAATTCAAAAATGTAGAAGTTTTGAGAGGACAAAAACCAACAGTGAGGCTATCCAGTCTGAGTGAGCAGAATGGAGCTCTGGATACTCTTGAACTGAGCTACATTTTCTGTTATTTTCTTCATCTGCTCTGTTTAGTTCAGAGCCCTTTTTTTGTGAAATATTGTTAAAAATAAGGTGTGGTATCAGCTGTGATGGAGTCACTGAACCACAAAGCAAGGTGACCACCTGAGAGCCCCTTCAGTTACATGACAATTATAAATGTGGTTAATTTTTAGCCTTCTTTAAATGCATGTCAGCCATCTCTTCATAGCATCTCTTCATGGCCTTTCAGTCTATGGAAAACTTTTTTTTTTTTTTTTTTTATCACACTATGAAGACAGAATCCTTGAAAGGTTACTTCCTAAGTTTATTATCCAGGCAGACATTTCAAAGTTTTGCAGAAGTGTGTTGTGTATAAGACTCACTTAACCTTAGTCCTATATACAAAACAGAGTATTACTTGACCCAGAATTCATCTAAACTGGCAGATCAAAAGTGGAACTAGAATTATTCCTGGTCTCCTTGATTATCTTTGTGTACTGTTCTTCAAATCCAGTTTATGCTGGAGTATACAGAGGTATACATGGCAGCTCTTATGGATACAAATTTATCACTGACCATGGGAACTGTGGCCATTCTGCAGATGGCTTCAGCCTAGAGCATGCTGGCTCTGATAGTTCTGTGATCAGGAAATGGGAAAAGTTCTCTAAATGCACATTTTCTAAGTGAAAGGATGATTTTTCTCCTAATAATTTTTCAGTACTTCATTTAAATCATGTTTATGGATAACACTGGGGAGCCATGAACCTCAGTGTCACAGAGATTGCTGACCAGCATTCTAGATCTTTCAACAGAAAGGCTTATTTTCTTTCAAAACACCTCAGATCCACAAAATATTTCTAAATGTGGGGTTTTCTGTCTGCATCTGATGAATGGAGAAATGAATTGGTGAGCTCAGAGAATACTGGAGAAAAAATCCGTGTCTGCCAAACCACTGAGCTGGCAAAGAATTTGCTGAGGACTTCAGCAACTTGCAGCTGGCCAAAGGCCTGTTATTTATCTAATTTATTGACAACAGTAATATTTTCCTTCTTCAGGCATCAAGCTGAAAGATATCATAATGTACTTGGGCTGTAGCCCTGTGGAAGAAAGCAAAAATTGGATTTGCTCATCCTATGTCTTCCACAAAATTGTCAAGAGTTTTCCACTTGCCCTAAATGCAAATAGTTCTAGTAGATATAAATACTTGGTTATCTGGTTTGATGTATGCCTGTAAGTTCCTTCACAGGTGATATTGGACTTCGTGTCCTTGGAATTTCCACTGGGATCTGACAAGTAAAAGTATTGCAGAAATTCTGAATTCTGTGGAATGGCTTAGCTGGATATTAGCCAGTCAGTCAGAAGAAACTGAAGTCCTGGAAAACACAGGCAAGTATCTCATCCAGCTATTCAGGGAGCTTATTGAATGCTGGAAGTCTGTGTTCATTTCTGCCTGAGAAGAGAAGCAGACTGGAGTTCATGTCTGCTGTCCATAAATGCACCTTCATGACTTCTACTCTTTGAGTAAGCTGAGGGAGCAGCTCCATCCTTCAGCTCTGTTGAAGTTTTTCGTACTGTAATTAAAAAAAATAAAAATACACTCAGTACAGAGACAAGAATGAAAATGAATCACCATTGAGTGATGAGTGTATTCTACCAGGAGGGAAAGAGTTTTAAGCTCCAGCTCTTCTTCAGAAGGCTGTGTGTTTTATCTGTTTGTGTGATGGACACTTCATCTCACATCTCAAAGCTTCCCCACTCCAGCACTGCACCAATTACCTGCCAATCAGACTATCAGATTAGTACACACACTTTTTTTTGGATGCCACCTCTGGTTTCCATAGAAACTGTTTTAAGCCTCATCCTCTCTCTCAATTAGAACTTTTTATAATTTCTCCATCCTTATGAAATCATTTGTGGTTCCCATGGTAATCACTGAAAATTTGTTATCTCTCAAGTACTGCTTCTTAATTAGAGGCTTCACCAATGGCAATGTCCTGCTGGAGAAGTAAAAGACACAGGAAGGTTCTAATCCTCTTCTGGAGTGAGTAGTGTGTCTTTTGCTCATCCTTAAGGCCATGCACCATAAATCCCTTCTGAGCCTCCTAACTCTGACATCAAGGCTTTGGTGGAGTTCACTACATTCACTGAGCATGCTGCTCTGTCCCCATTTTATTGATTGCCAAGATGATGGGCACAGACTTGCACTCATTTTGTCCAAGGCGTTTCCATAGATCAGGTTGTCTCAGCAAAGCTTGTAGGAGAATTCAGGTCTCCTTTGCTGAATTTACCTCCTATCTAACTCCCTTTTCACTGGAGCACCATGCACTCTCCTATAAAACAGGTGCCAAAAGTCCGAATGTCCCATGTACATTCATTTCATGTTCAGGTGTTTAAAACACCATATAGTCAATACAAACCAAATTTTATATATATACACACACACAAACTACATTTATAGCACATTTTATTCACTCTCCTTCAAGTCTACAGCAATTTCCAGGACTGGAAATATGCCGATGCATGAAAATATGTCCTACCACAGTCCCAGACTGAGGTTTGCTTTGACACTAAAAGCAGAGGTGCAGCTGATATCAGCCCATTTTATTTTCAAAAACCAGGCACATTCGTCTTCCTCTACAACAGCTCTTCTTGGAGTCCTGTTCTGAGCCTGTTGTGAAGGTTCAGAAGCAAGTCCTGTGGATGGTATTCTCTGGCCCTTCTGACTCAGCTCCAACATTTCAGCAACTTCTATCTTTATCCATCTGGAATGATAGCAGACAACTTTCCATCAAATACTGGTTGTACTTGCCTCTTGCAGCTGGTTCTGGACTTCTCCCTGCACTGAGTCATAAAAACCAATTAACTGTATTTCAAATTTTGGTTTAATTTAAAATACAGATATATGTGCATATATCTTCTATATATCTGGATGTACAAGGCATCACTTGAGGTGGTAAAAACCCATCCCCCTCTGCTTTAGCGAGACCAGGACCTCATCCAGGAGTTTCGAGTAGAGAGGGGACTACTGTAACCAATTATCATAATTTCCAGCCAGCAAATGCCACATTGAATTTCTCCTTCCTCTTTGAAATAAGTAATATTTATTTGGAAAGATAGCCAATCTTGTCTGAAAAAACTGAAGTGAAAGGACACCATTTTTCCTCTACAGGACTGTCCCAGTAGTTACTTGCTGGAGATTCAGTTTTTGTTTGCAGTAAAATATGCCATGACACACATTCATCTTACAGAGATTGCTATCTAGTGAATCCCTGTGTATTCAATTCCCTTTTGGTCCTGTGTGCTCCCTCAGCACAGTACATCATCACACAGAGACATATCAGACGTTTTTTCTTTTTTCCTTTTTTTAGGAAGAATCTTACTGTGTGCTTCAGATGTGGAATTTCTTTCTCAACTGACATTAATCCAGGGTCTGAGCTGGTGGGATGAGATCTTGATGTGACTATGTGAATATCACCATCCACTGGAGACTGAGTTTGTGTTGGGGCCTCACCTCTGAAAGGGGAGAGGTTATCTGCAGCTCTGCAGAAAGGGTTCATTGATGGACAAGGTGATAAATAACAACAACCTCGTGGAGAATTGCTCCATTTTGTTCATCAGATCAGGTTATTTCCTATACCCATAGAAACCCAAGGTTCACAGTCTGTCCATGCCCCATGTCAGGACAGGGAGCTGTTGGAGCCAGTCCAGAGGAGGCCACCAGGATGATCAGAGGGATGGAGCAGCTCTGCCGTGAGGAAAGACTGGGTGAGTTGTGATTGTTCAGCCTGGAACACAGAAGGCTTCAGGGTGACCTAATTTCAGGCTTCTAGTACACAAAAAGAGCTGACAGAAAAGATGGAGAGGGATTTTATACCAGGGCATGCCTTGACAGGACAAGGGGTAATGTCTTCAAACTAAAGACAGTAGGTTTAGATTAGATTTCAGGAAGAAATTCTTTACCCAGAGGCACTGGCACAGGTTGCCCAAAGAAGCTGTGGATGCTTCATCCCTGGAAGTGTTGAAGGCCAGGTTGGATGGGGCTCTGAGCAGCCTGGGATAGTGGAAG
>VYXD01012675.1:464968-494020 GCA_013397195.1 Hylia prasina
GAGCAGCCTGGGATAGTGGAAGGCGCCCTATGGCAGGGAGTAGGAAATGGGAGATCATTATGGTCCCTACTAACCCAAACAATTCTATTATTCTATGACTAGTACTAAGCAGGGAAGGACTTCATTTTAAAGCCTTATATAGTATTTAAAACAACAGAAACTCCGAGTTGTTAAGACACGTCAGAATTCAGAAGAAACTTCTGTAGCCTTTTGTATTCAAAAAGGCATTGTGAAGCATTTGACATTTTGGTGTGTCAAAAAGGTTAAATGAATACCTGATAATCATGTAGCTGAACACTGGCATCCATCCATTTGATAAAAATATAAAGACATTTGGAAGATATAGCAGATCAAAGAGCACCAAAAAACATTTCATTTATATGTTGAAAAGCCAGTGTGATGTCACACTTTTCAAAGGCCTTGCAAACAAGGCCTCAGAAGGAAAAAAGTTGTTGCAGAGGCTTATTAGCAGCTTTAGTAGACACTGACAGTAACCCCACCTTGGAAACAAAATGAGAATAATAAAAAATAATATAATAAAATAATAATAATAAAAAATAAAATAGAATTTTGTTGGCACTGTCCCAGAGAGGCAGTAACTCATCAGAAAGAGAATTATTTTTCCAAAAACATCAGAGTTGCATGTGGTTTCAGCTGAATCTACTGTCTCCCCCTGAACAACACACTTTACTGAAAGAGCACATGTCTTAAAAGAAGAGATTTAAGTCTGAAAAATCTCTCCTAAGTGCTTTGGAGGCTCCGGAGAAAGACTGCTGATGGCTCAGACAGTTCAGGGTAGAAAATGATGTGCCAAGTCACCACCCACGTGCAGAGGGAGGACACAGCCCCACCTCAGGCTGCAGCTGGGTGCTGAACAAGGTGAGGGAAGAGGCTGATGTGAGGCAGATCCTTCAAGGTAGGATGATGCTTTTTATCATGCCAAAGTTCTTACACAAGTGGCTCAGCTGTGAAAACTTCCCTGGACAGTCACACCTAGCCTGGAACTTTTCCTCCCTTCTGATGGGCCACCACTGACTCAACTTGTGCCGCCATTGACCAAATTTGGTCATTTGGGCCACCACTGATTCAAACTCTGCTGACTTGAGAGGCACCTTGGGAGGTGTCATGGACCATCACAGACTCACAAATTGTTGCCTCATCCACAGCATTGCATCATCCAGTCGAGACTTGCTGCCTGAGGGGAGGGAGGTACCTGGGCATTCCTACCTGAACCTGAGCGTTTACAACCCATGGAACTTCAGTGTTCCCGTGGTTTGCTCCACCCCTGGCAGACCAAGACTGTGACCACCAACAGGCACTGAAACTGCAAAAACCAAATCTTGTTGTGAGGTCCATGGGTAGTGAGATCCTTCTATTCTTTCTCTTTCTTTTCCTTATACATTTTCTTTAGAGATATTTTTATGCTTTTATATTGCTATATTACTGTAGGTAATAACCAAAATGGCTACATAACTGATTTTCATTGCGAACAAATTGTTCTAAAATAAGCTTTACATATATCTATACTTAGAAGCACCAGTCATTCAGTGTTGTTTCACTCTAATCCACCTCAAGGGACCTATTAACAAGGACCTGGGTTGCCCTTGCCTTCAGGGGTTGGGTCACAACTGCTCTCAAGGCCAAGCTATCAGAAATAGAAAGCTGAATGCATTTATCAGTATCCTGCCCCAGGGAGATGGGGAAGGGCTCTGTTTACATTCTGTTTGAGTGTGGATGTGTTTCACAGACAGTGATATAAAAACAGAGATACCTTTGTAATGGAAAATCTTGAAGAGGATCAAAGGTTTGCCACATTTCCACATCTCTTTTCCACTTTCCATGACCATCTTTTTGAAAGTCACTGTCAAAATGGACCTGTTGATACAAAGGGAGCTGATTTGGACCTGCCACTGTGTGATGTGTGTAGCACAGCCATCCTGCTCCCATTCCACTGCACTGCTTATTTCTACCTCACCCGGCCTCAGCTTTATGCCCTGAGAAGTACAGCCCAGACTGATGAAAAAGAAGATCAAGAAAACCCCTAGAGGTTGCAAAATCAAACTTTTAATTAACATCTCAAATTCCAGTGGAGTGCTAGCATCTTAAATTGCTGGTGTTTAACAGCATAAGCAATTTCTGGTGCCTCAGCAAGGTTTGGAAATAAGAACTGGCAGAGGCATATGGTGCAGATGAATATGCACCTCACTGACATGAAAAAAAGGATATTATAGCTATTTTTTACCTAGAGGTAAATTTCTCCAACACTGAATTAACAAAATAACAGTGCTCTGAGCAGATTGCCCTGTTAGTTTTGCACTAAGGTCACTTGTGAATCTCAGGATTTTTCATAGAAAGATTTAGGCAACAAAATACCTGCCTGGTTTGCAGGATCCCAGATCCAGCAGTCAGCACTGATTTCCTGTTTTCATTGGTTCTTCACCCAGCACAGGGTGCTGGGGGGTTCTTCTGTCTTCTCAGAACTGAAAGTCTTGAAGCCTCCCAACCCTCCCTGAGGAAGCAACATAGTCCATCATCCAAAAGCCTTCAACAGGGGGCTCTTTCCATCTTGGAGCAAAGCTATAGCTCTCACAGATGTCATGCTCTTTAACAGAGGCATTGGGATCAGTGTTTTCCTCAGAGCAAGATGTATCTTGCCCTTTGTGTTATGTCTGTAATTACAAGCTTCAGGGGAAGTCTTCTTTCAAAAGAAGAGGGGGCACAATCTTCATTGGCTTGCTGTGTAAAAGCACAAGAGGACTGGTGGCCTCTGATTTCATGAGAAAAGGGGCGGTCTGGGTTCCTCTCACTGCTTCTGTGCCTGTTAAATGTAAACTATGTGATAAGCCCTTGGAGGAAGATCACAACAGGATCCAGATATGGATCCCAGGTAGACTTTGGTGCAGCTTCCAGCAGCAGAGCAGAACCTGCAAAACATTGCTGTAAAATAATCACTGATAGATGTGTGTGTTTGTAGTGTGAGTTGAACATGGGATTTTAAGCTCATACTTTCGGGCTTGGAATCTTGCCTTCTATGTTTATATACTTACTGCAAGAGTCAACTGCTACTCTTTTCACTTTCTAGTAGTACCTTCTGGAGTCAGCGAGTCTGCTGAGAGCAGATAACCTTTTATTCAGATCAACATCTGAACTGAATCAGGCAGCAGCCATGACAGAGGCGAAGTAGGATTCCAATCAACAGCCTTCACAGGTCAGATGAATTTCCCTGGAGGAAAACCCATCTCAGTGGATTCTGCATTGTCTCAGCTGTAGCTAAAATACCAGTATTGCAAAGCCTGCAGTAAATTCCAGTTGCAAGTGATGCCTTAAATTTTAGCTTTCATATTTTCCAGATTCTGTACTGCATTAGTATATAACTCTGAAGTGCATATAAAGTGTTATCCAGTTCTCCACACAGTGTAGTTGGACAAAACAATCCTTTTCCATCCCCAGAACAAAGGACACTGCTGCAGCTTCAGTCCCAAAAAGTATAAACAGCAGGGAATTGAGGAGAGCAAACTGGGAGGATGGGACTTCATAACCTGAAGCTGTAATTGGACAACTAACCCCAATGTGTAAATGAATGAACACTTATAAAAACATGGAAACTCATGACCCATTGTCCATCTTGGGTGTAGCCTCAGCCAGGCTCTTGTACTGCCCAAGGTGTATCTTTTGAAGGTCTTTTAATAAATACCTGCTTTGTTCCTTTAACACTGTCTAGTCTCTGTTCCAGGCAGCCTCTCCAGGCATCACAAGAAGAACTGTGTATTTACTTCTATAGAGCATGAGTGATTCTGCTGAAGATTTTACAGGTGATTTTATTTACATCTGTGTCAGGGAGGTCAGAATCTCATCCAAAACATTCCGGGTTTTGTGTTGGCTAGCAAAAATGTTCACACTAACTAAATCTATCCTATAAATCACCTTGGCAGTCCTCATAATTCAACATAATAGCATTCTTTGCAGAAAGAATTGTCTCTTAGCTGATGCAAGAGGATGGACAAGATAACCTAAGAGAGTTCTATGTCTATGAAAAATTAAATTCTCCACCCTTTCCTTGTTCCATTGAATTTCACCCATTCAGGAGCAGTTATATACCAATCACTAAGGAGATTTCCCTCCATTAGCTCTCCAAATCTCTTTGCTAGTCAATAAGGGGCTGCAGTCTCCTGTTCAACATTTTCTGTCTTTATTTTCTTTGCTCCAAGAGTCATTATTCTACATTTATCTGCACTGAACTGGATTTGTCACCTTTTTGCCCAATTACCTAAATGATCTAAGATCTTCTGTGTCTGTCTGCATTGTTCTTCATTGTTTACCTCTCCTCGCCCACTCCTGTCATCCAGAAGTCTTGCTTTCAATAATTTCCAAGTCATGTCTGCAAATAATAAAGCATTTAAAGAGGCATGGTATAACACTCTGTAGTGAAATGCCTTCTCACTTGAGGCACAGAAAACAGACACAATTTCTGTATGTTTTACACATCTTAGTCTGATGCCTTCCTGTCACTCTCTGCTACCCACAGCCTTCAGATGCAAAAGGCACATATTGAAGCTGCCAATGCAAACATTAATTTATGAGCTGACTACCTCAGGGTCATAAATCAAAGGAATATCTTCCACCTAACTGGACTTCCTAGGTTGTAAAATAACCCTATGGGTACATTGGTGGCTGTGAGGCTTAGTGATTATGCAGATCTTTTCTGCCAACTTGAAATGGCATGGAGAGGAAGTGATGCAGTGACTTCTTCCAGAGCTGCAATGTCCCACCCAGCTAGAGAGAACCCCTTCTCCTCACTGGTATGGCACATTCTAGGATAAAGCCAAGCTGGTCAGGTCAAGTTTTCCTCATTCTCAAGGTAACATCTCTGCAAATCTTCTGAAAGATGTGTTTTTGACTGCAGAAAAAAAATGTTCAGGAATTTTTCCAAAAAATGAATCAATATCATTGGCCTGGAAAAACTTATTGGAATTACATTTAGCCACCCACCAACAATAAATTAGTGCAGAACTATTGTGCTACTCTTTAAGAGTTTAAACAGACTTGCACAAACTTTGACAAACAGCAGTAAGCCATTAGAAAAGCTAATAAAACAAAAAGTAAAACATCTGCAAATCAGCATCATTGCTCCTAAGGTGTTTTTCTCCCCTGCCCTATAGATATTTAACACAGAAAATCCTATAACATCTTGATTTCTAATTTTCTGCTCCAAAAACCCCCTTTCACACATGGATCAGTGGTGGGTTGATGAGCCATCAGAAGATAACGTTGCTTCCAGTTTACTCCTGGATCCTGGTCTTTAGACTGTTCACAAGGCAGATGAGAGACAGATGAGGATGACTAGGTTATGTCCCCCCACCAGAATAAGGGGAGGTAGCTAAAGGGAAGCTGAGAGCTCAGCAAATTTCCTCAGTAGCTCTGTTTGGCTGCTTCTGCCCTAAAACCCAAGCAACTGGGAAGAACCACCCGTACCTGGAAGCTTATCTGGCTTCAGCTTTGAAAAGTTTGGAGGGTCTGGAACTGAAATGTATCAAGTCTCATAAAATGTGACCTATCACAAGAAGCTTATCTAAGTGGGAAACATCAGTCCACAAGGCACCTGAATTTGAAAACAGAAGAGATACCTTCCTGATTTATTGCCAAGAGTACCTGTTTTATAGTTTTGAAAGACATACTCCAGCAATTACAGCTCCTTGAAACCATCGGGACTGACCATAACACATTTTACAATGCCTTTTATTATAACATATCTGAAGAGTATCACCTTTCTACTAGAGTAGTTATACTGGATTTGTCCACATTAGAGCTGTAGTGGAGATCAGTTGGAAAACTGCATCACTTGGAAGTGAATTTCTCAGTCACATTAGCTGCACTTCCCTATACAGAATGGAATTGCACCTGAATTATTTCATTTTAGATTGAACTGAATGAAAAGAACTGAACAACCTCAGTCACTTGAGCCACAAATGGTAATCTATGAGATCAGTCCACAGTGATCAGTGTTGCTGTGTGGGTGTCAGATATCCAGGCTGGGTTGCTTATTATTTTATTGCTATGCTGGCAGTTTGGATCTGAATTACATTTCCCAAGAAAACACACCTGCTTACACCTATAAGGTCATTGCCACCTCCTGATGGTTTTTATACCGACAAAAAATCCCTGTCAGAAGTGAGAAGCGAGGAGGACATGGTGGTGTGAGGACTGTGGAGTCTTGTGAACTCTGGAAAACATGTGAGAGGAGTTAGGGGAGGATGTTGCTACTGGGAAAAAAAAAGGATAAAGGAGGTATAGGGAAATCAGAGGGACACTGAACTAATGAAGAAAAGTTTAGTGTGTGAAAGTGAGGTAAAGAGTAGGAAGAGCTACAGGAAAGATCAAATGGCAGATAAAGGACGGCTGCCACAGAAAAGGATATATTTTAAGGTACTTTCTCTTCCTTGTGAATGGACAAAACCAGCTCTTTTTACTTTTAAATTAAATACCTTGTTCTGGACATGAACAACAGTGTCTTCCCTTTTCAAAAGGCATGAAGACTATAGCCTGGGTTAGCCAAACTCATTTGTTTTGGATGCCTGTTTCACGGATGGAAAGGAAGGAGTAGCACAAACACACAGACACACACATACAAACACCAAACTAACTCACCACAAATTCTGAGCACTTCGACCCTCCTCCTATTCTTCACTCTGCTCACTGAGCATTATATTTACATCAGGTTGCAAAGTCTTCCAGTGTAGAAACCATGTCAAAACTGTTATTTTTCTTCCCCTGAAACTCCTCAGCATATTTTTCCATTCCTTTAAAAAGGAATAATCTTCACCTCTACCTGTGAACCTGAGAGCAGGCAAGTGTAGTAGAGAGGAGCAGAAGTCTGTGACACATCCTTCACTCGTGGTGATCAATAAATGAGATCTTTCACCATCTGCAGCAGTTCATTTCAGTCTTGATTCTTCCTCAAGCTCCCAAGCTTACAATGCCATGGATGAAAGGACCTCAGAATAAAATGCATGAGCAGATATTTTCCCTTCCTTCCTTGACACCCTGCACAAACCCTCAAAGCCATGATGATTTTTTGCATCGTTATGAGCAGCAATATTCAAATGACAAATATTATAAAGCTACTGATGAACTTGTTGAGGCTGCTGGAAATGCCTAGAGCTGGCCAGTGCTACTGAATCATAAGTCAAGCCTTTTCATATGTTTTTTTTTTTTAGGGCAAACTGGAGATATTGAAGGGACTGGCAACGCCCAGCGTTCATTCACAACTGAAGACTGTTTCCCTCCCATCCGTGCTAAAGGAAAAAGGAAGCAGGAGCAAAGCCCTTCCCCTTGGTTCCCCTCCTCCCTTTTGCAGTCGGGGCTGGTAGAACACGCAGCAGAGACATGCTGCATCCCATTAAGGGTTGTAGCAGTAAACAGACTCTCCAGCAACCCCAGGGATTGTCATGTTCTCAAGTGCAGTAGCTAACAAACAGCTGAGAAGTTTCTGGATGAGCAGTTCACAAAGGCTGCAGCAGAGGTTACCAGTTTGGTCAGCAGAGCTCTCTTCTCCCAGGCTCTCACTACTCTGCAGATGCTGCTCATTGAGAGCCCAGCTCCTCCAGCTCTGAAACTCAGACAGATGAAAACCATGAGAACAGGGGAGCACAAGCCATGTGTCAGGAGAGCAGGGAATTTGCTGGTTGTGGATCTGCATCCTCAGTCTCTCACAAATTCACAGAACTGCCCATTTTTTGTTGTCATCCTTGGCAAATCTTTAGGAAGTATCTCTGTGGATTGACTGTCCTTTGCTCTTTCACTGGATTTTGGAGTGGAATATCCAATAACAGCTATTTCTTTTGCTGAGGGGGTAGGAGTATGTCTACCTCTAAAGAAACAGCATTTAGCAGTTCTGGCTTTCCCTGCCTGTTGGAAAAGAAAGGATCATCTTCATGCTTAACTCCTCCTGGAGCTCACGCAGAAACTGGGGAAGGAACTATATTTCATTTAGCAGGCTTGGGACAAAGGATAATGTAGAGTCTTGAGGCTCTATTGGTGCTTCAGCAATTAACTCTGAAGTGCCATTTCAGTCTTTTGAGCACTGGGTAATGCCCATCGTGAAAGCAGATGGGGTAGGGAAGGTCAGTGCATATGCAGAGAATGACTACCTGCAGGCTTGCCTGCTGTTAATAAGGCACATCCAAGTTAATTTAACAAGCCTATTAGCTCAGAGCATCAGCAGAATTTGAATCTAGGACGTCCAGAATCACAATATAAACTGATACTTGAATTTGGTTGTCATATTGCATTTAGACATGTATTTTAACAGTAGGCAATCCCACCCAACTTTATGTGAGTCCAAGTCTTATATTTCCCCTTAGAAACAATTTCCATGAGTAATCTCAAAATATTTTAACTCTTAGCTTTTTAAAAAAATACTTTCAGTTTTTTGAGAGAATTCTATCACAGATATTTTTTTCTATTACAGAAATATGAATCCTTGTTTAAAAGTTTCAGTTTATATAGCATTGTACATTTTTCTCTTAATCCTTGCACAATAAAAATTTTCCACTGGCACTTCCCTGCATCTGGCTAGCTTGATGCTTTCATAGGTTTGCAGTTGCTGCCTTCTTTTGCTTATTCCATTAGAAAAGTTGGAATTGGCCTGAAGTCCCTAGTAACTTGAATTAATTTGGGAAGAAATAGTGTCAAAAAATCCACCCAAAAATGATGCTAAAGAAATGTTCAGGCAAGAAAGTTCTCCCTCTAAATATTTCATCATGACGTATTCCCAGGACACGTTCCTGCTCAATCCCTCCAGTACTGGACTAATCAGTTATTTCAGGCAAAATTCATTTCCAATAAGTTTTCCTGTGCACAGTGTAGATGTTTAACCTCCCATGGAGAGCTCAGGGCTCAGGATAGCTCTGACCAAAGATGATCATTTCCCCAAGGATGGTGAAATTTCTTATGTCCTGATCCCTGCTGAACATATGGATCAGCTCTGCACTACCTTTAGAGGACGTGGGGCTTGCTCAGCTGGGGATGGAATGACTGAAATGCAGATTAACATATTTAGCCACATGTATTTCAGGGAATTGTACACCCAGTGCGAGAGAGGAACACGCTCAGGGTGGGTGGCATCGTGGCAGGCAGACTCCAGCATATCCCTCCTGAGGATGTGCAAACACATTTCAGCAGCTAATAATTAAAATTAATGGGGATGAATTTTAATAGGAGTAGCAGAAGGCACATTCCTGGCACAAGGGGGACATCATGTCTGCTGTGGAACATCTGGATGCTCCAGTTCCCAACAAATCCCAGGAAACTGGGCAAAATAAGCAGTTTTTCCATTTCCTTCTTATATCTTACAGACAAATAATTTTTGCTAAAATTAAGGGAGAAGTTTTTGGGGAAAGAAATAATATTTAAAAAGAAAACCAACTCAAACCAACCAACAAAATCATAATAATAAAAAAAACGAAATATCTCATAAATAAGCAGAATATTTCAGTCAAGGCAGTTAAGGCTATTCCGTGATTGAATGAAAATCTGGCAAAACTTTCAAAAAGAGGGGTCATACAGAAGTGACAGTGTTGGGAATCCTAATGGGCTGCACTCTGAGCTCTGACTGTTCTTGTTCCCAAATAAAGGCCCAGCTAAGATTTAAAGCCTCGCATTAAAACTGCTCTAATTTGCTCCTTCATTTTGAGATGGGCATCTCCATAGACAAGAGGTTAATAATAAGATAGTGGAAAGGGTTCAGAAGGTGATTGCATGGCTTAGGTTAAACAAAGATTTACTGTACACAATCATAGCTGCTCTAATTGCATCGAAGTGTATTTAGGTTTGATTGCCCAGGTTTTCTTTTGCAGCATCTTCAAATTATTGTTCCACTACATGTGAAATGAATGGAACTTGGTATCTATGCTGAGCAAACCACTAACAAGTAAGACTTTTTATTATGTGTTTAATGGGGTAAACAACACCATAGGTTATCACACAAGAACCTTCCTAGTCTGAAAGAACATAGTTTTTAAAAATAAACAAATAGATTTTTTTCTGTGGAAAAACCAGCTTCTTGAAAGTTTGTGGGAGACTTTACTTACAAATTGAACACACCTAGAGAACCACTGCCTTTAGTTTTATTTAGCCCTGAAAGTACTTCTTATTCCAGGATGGGTAGGCTGGGGCTGGCATCAAAATGTGTAGCACTGCAGGGATACTGAGTCCTCTGTGTCACTCTGTGTGGCATTTGGTTGCACAGATTCATCCTTCTTCATTGGGCAGAAGTCATGAGAGCAGATGCATCTGATTTACCTGCTTTTTCTCCATAAGGGTGTGGAATATTGTCCTTTTTCTGGCATTAATCAGGATGTTGCTGTAAGAAACAGCCAAGGGCCTTGAGATAGTTACTAACAGCCTGGGAAAGTTGTTACAGGTCTCATAATGTTTTCCATAGTAATTAAAGAATATAACAGCTTTTTCTTCAAAAAGCTACTCTTTTCAGAATTGAGACACCCAAAGCTTGATATCTACTTACCAACATTTAGTCTGTACCTGAGTGGAAGTGGACAGAGGTGCAGGGCATACAGGGCTGACAGACACATTCACTACCTGGCTGAGTTAGCCATGAGTCCAGTGTACCCAGAGGAATGCCCAGAGGATCTGCAGCATGAAACCAAATGGTTTCTTTTCAATTTGGGGGAAAAAAAACCAACAAAACAATGTAATTATGGAGCTCCACAAGCTCTAAAGGAGGTCTTGCCTTTTTAAAGAGCTCTGTGATGTGGAAAGCTATGGAGGGAGCAACAGGTTAAATGAACGGGCAACAGCAGCTAAAATGCAGCCTGAATAGATAAAAAAGTAACACATGATGTAGGTGAATCTCCACTTTAAAAAGTTTAGCCCTAAATATGTCCTTGACTATGTCAAAGAACTTCATAGACCCAGAAGTTTTTCCCCTTTAACATTTTTCTTTTAGCTAAAATTATACCAGTACTGCATTATTATATTATCACAATGGCGTATTTTTTCTTTCCCTTTCTCTTCTCTCCCATACACAAAATCAATAGAAAGAAATATTGAAAATGCCCTATTTTCCCTCTTTTATTATAAAAAGACTTTTGCAGCAGCCAGAGGTTGTGGGGTTTATGATTAAGCAACACTGTTAACAGGGCCTAGACAGATAGGAACATGAAATACAACAAAAGGTTGAAAATTATAACTGAATTTAGAGCTGTCTGAGCCTTGATATTTCAATACTGAACCATTTTTGAGTTTCTCATGGCCAGTGAAAAAAGTTAATGGTGCTAGAAAATGAAAAGTCCCTTTTCTGTTTTGTCTTTTAATAATTTAAGGGCACCTCCAGCAACCAAAACAAATATATTTATCATTGCACACAAAGCCTTTAGGCATGAACTCTAAAGAGGCACATTAGTGTCAATGCATCTGGTAAGCTGTCACTTTCCAGTTTAGTTTAACTCTTGCTTCTCCTTTTTTCCTGACACTTGTGTCTGAAGAGATGTTGCTTGATGCTGGGGTTGTTTTCTCAGAAAAGAAAAACAAGTTAAATAAATATTATTTATCTAAAAATACACAAGCACACAAAAATCTCTTGGCAAAATTCAACAGTTTGACTGTGCAGAAGATCATGTTCCACAGTAATAATGGATGCACTTGATCTAAGACCTGTGAAATAACAATACCTCTTCACTCCTCATCAGTCTGTTTGCATGTGGGCAGAGTGGCTTTATTCACTACAAAGAAAAAAACTGTACAGATGAACAACAAAATAACTCCTGGAAGGAATTTTCTCAGATTAAGCAGTACATGAAGGATTAGAGCAGCAGCCATTTGTAGACAACAGGACTGCAAGCTTAAATCTGGAAGGAGTGAAAATATATAACCATGCATAAGAACCCTGTGTTTGATATCTCTTCAGAAGCTACATTTCATGGTGGAGTTATATTATGGGGATCAGCTTGGGGCAACGTTTGTTTTGCATCATTACATCCAGCAGCCCACTCTAGATCATAAAGCAAGTTAAGCCAGCAGCAAATGGGAAAAATTACTGCTCTGCATGTTAGTAAACAGTCCTGCAAAGGTGGATCCCTGAGAGTTCACAAACCCATTTCTACAGAAGGAAAAATAAAGGCAGAGCATCTGGGACAAGGTCATGTGGCAAAGTCATTGCTCAAGGCAGACTGAGATGTCAGCACTTTTGGCTCCCAGAGCCGTGCTCTGAGTAGTGAACCAAACCCTCCCATTCAGCAAGAAGTGAAATGTTAATGTCTGAGGAGCAGGGAGAGTTTTCCTTGGCACATCAGCAGCACCGCAGGTTAATCGGGGTAACATCAGCACAAGTGGCACTCCCAGAAGCCAAGAGATGCTGAACTGCAGCTGCAGTTTTGTGACAGCCTGCAAGGGTCAGAGAGTCCCCAGTGCCTGGGAACCAGCCTGATCCAAAGTGGGTGGCCCAGAGGGGAACAGCACCTCAGAACCCACGAGGAATCCCTCCCAAAAACCAGGGCAGAGCACATCCTCATTTTCATCCAACAGATATCTGTGAGCAAACTCAGCACAGCCAGTCCTGGAGCCAGGACGTGCCTGGGAGGACTGATTTTGCTGTCTTTAGCCCTAGTTTCAGTGATCAGTTCCCTTGGCTTCAGTGGCATCAGCCATTATTTACCTTACTGTGAAAGAAGCAGCAACACAGAGGAGGTTTTCAGTTTCCCACTGGAGTTCTGTCTTGGACACTGTCTCGCAGCCAGGCAGAATTATCAATCTCTTCTCCCGAAAGCTCTCCTCCCAGGGCTGGAAATCTTGAGATGCTGAAGGTCAGGAGATTTAAGGTACACTGGCAGAACTCTATATCTCCAGCTTGCATTATTCTGGGTGCTGGCCAATGTTATCAGTCTCTTGCCAAAAAGGAATAGCTATTATGGCATTGATTTTCTGCCACCAAAAAAAAAAAAAATATTTGTGTGAATTTTTTTTTACCAAAAAAAAAAAAAAAAAAAAAAAAAAAAAAAAAAAAGAAACCAGAGAGAGTGACTTCTAGTTAAATGCAACAGTAGAAAATGCTCCAGCCTTTTATTGCAAGAAAAAGGCTGTGTCTTGGTCTGTGTCTTGGTCTGTGATGGCTGAGCCTGGACTAAAATGTTTTCAACATCAGTTCTGCACAGAGGAATTAGAAAGAGCCAGTAGAAGCAATGGATATGCAAATAGCACATTTTAGAAGTTGTTACAGATTGATCCCAAATACCACAGGCTCCCAGTGACAGCAAGAAAAATGGTTATAAAGCTAATAATTGTGCTGGAATGGTAACATTCCACAGCAGGTTCAGATCTGTAGGCTGTATCCATCATAGATGGATAGCGCCACACCACAGCAGTGATTTTTTTTTTCAGTGTTTCTCTGTTGAAAATTTTATCTGCTTATTAACAAACACAAGCCCAGTCCAGGCTGCACCAAACACTTCAGCTTTAAACAAACAAACAAAATCCATAGTGACAATAAACATTAGTTACTAAGTAATTTCTAAGCTTTGTTGACTATCCAGATTACTTGGCCTCGCAGAATATCTTTTCCTGCTGAATTTCTGGTACGCTCACACTGTTTTGGATAAGAACCTATATAATCCAAGTTTTTTGCTTTATTTTTGGCTTTTTTTTTTTTTTTCCCCCCAGGGCTTGGCCAGAATGCAGAGGAAGAAAAAGTACAAAAGAGATGGAGAGAGAGAGAGAGAGAATTGACAGTAAAACACAGGAGATACCTAACCTGCTCTGAACCTTAAATAATCATCTGCTTCAATTCAGTTTGAGCCATTGGGAACATGAAGGGTCATGTTTTAGTCTTATTTCTGCAGATTCAAAGAAGTCAGTGATCGCTTAAACTCCCATTATAAAAGCTGAAAATGAACCTGAATTCATTGTATCCAAAAGCAGCCTAATCCATTAAAAAAAAAAAAAAAAAAAGAGAGAGACAGAGAGAGAGGAGCTAATTAATTTAAAAATTCACAGTGACTTCTGCTGCTTGTGGTTTGCAAATAAAGTTGGACCTGTGCCGCAAAACTGAGAAAACATGAATACAACCAGCACTTTAACTCACAGGAGCCCCAGTTTAGAAGGGTGCTTCTAGCTTTATCCAGGGTAGGTGAAATAACCTTCTCTTCCTTGCTTAAATTAATCTTAGACAATCATGACAAACTCAGTTTCCCAGCTGTTTTACTCTTCCAAATGAAATTCAGTTTCATGCACTTGGTGAAATTTTTGGAGTTGTCCTCTGCAGGACCAGGGTTTGGACTCAAAGATCTTTGTGGGTCCCTTCCCACGCAGCACCTATTATGATTCTGTGGTTGGTTTGACTCTGTATTTTCACACAGATCTGGTTCTCACCATCTTCCTGGTGGTACCCACGGCAGCACTTGCACTGGGAGAGGAATTCAGGTGGAGACAAACCCTCATGAATGACTATGGGCAACTAAAACATACTCCTTCAAACCTTTCCATGCATCTAATCTCAAACATATTTATCCTTTCCAGTGATGCCATGGGAGGGATGACCTGGAACAGAGACTGGACAGAGCTAGAGAATAAAGCAGATATTTATTGAGGGGCCTTTATGGGTACTCCTTGGGCAGCACAGGAGCCTGATCAGGGCTACATCCAAGATGGACCCAAAATGGTCACAAAATGGATGACGAGTCATGAGGTCTCACACTTTTATAAGTTTTGGTCCATTTACATATTGGGGCTTAATTGTCCAATTACAGCTTTGGGTTGTGAAGCCTCATCCTCCCCGTTTCTCTCTTCAGTCCACCATTGTTTATGCTTTTGGGCCTGAAAGTTCTACTCAATGTCCTTGGTCTTCAGCAGGAAAAGGATTTGTTCTGTCTACCTACTCTGTGAACAGAGCTGACTTACACTTAATATGAGGCTCAGAACTACATCCCTAGGCAGCACAGAATCCGAAAAACATGAAAGCTAAAACTTAAGGCATCATTTCACCCCTTAAGAGGCTTGACAAGGCCTTTTCCTTGTCAAGTCTCTATTCTAAATATCTACTAATAATAGGTATTTAAAAGCAGATAAGTATCTAACAATAATAACCAACTAAGAAAAATAAACATCTAGCAATAGATAAATAATAACAGTAAACATTTAAGAACAGTAAATAACAATAGATAAGTACTGGCAATAATAAACAGTAATAAACATCTAGCAGTAGTAATGTTTTGTATAGTTGGGTATCATGCAAAGAAGAATGATTATAGTGAACAGTTCTTTAGGTACAAAGGAGAAATCATTTAAAGCATGCTTTTTTCTGCATCAGTCTCTGTTTTTACAGTTGTTTCAGGAGCAGAAACTTTCTTAACTCTGGAGTAATGAATCCAGGGTCCTTTGCCAGCAATTTTGACTGCAGAACTTGGTCGTCAGAAGAACTTGGAATGGTCCTCTCCGCCTGGCATCACCAGAAAGCCTGGCAGAGGGTGGGAGGGAGTCAGTATTCCCAGCATCCCCATGTGTTTGGGCTCTCAGTGCCATGAACATGCCAGTGTTGAGCCAGTAACTCTTCTTTGCAATGTCAAAGTGGGATGAGGCTGAGGTCACCACCAAGCTCTGTGCAGAGCCCTCACATCTCCTTCATCCACCAGAGCTGTGTTTCTCAGCCACAGCTACAAAGGTTGGCTCCTGAGCTCAGCCTGTATCTGTGACTCATGCTCTCAGCCCCAGCAGCTTTTAATTCAATCCCAGGTGTGCTAAACACTGGCCATCATCACCAATATAAGTGAAATGGTTGTATTAATCTAGTTACAACATACGAAGGTAGAGCAGAGTCATTTTGCAGTAATGAATCACAGTTATGGAGATTTGAACATGGGGATTGAAAAGGAAATTAAAGCCAAGTTTCCTGTATGGCTCATTCTCCAGCCCAGCATCGACACAGACAGAAGAGAGATTTCTTTTTGTTCATTAATAGCAGGGGCAGATCCAGCACTGTTTCCTGTGGACTGTACCCTGTCCTGGACTGCAGTGACCACATGATGCCACTCAGGATTGGTGTTGGAAGTTCCCCAGCTGCTGCTCTGCAGTGCCTACAGCACCAGTGTGTCTTCTGTAACACAGAGAAAGCATCAGCTTCTGACTTATCTAATTAGGCACAAACCTAAGGACTTGGATGAACCATGGTTCATTATAGAATACTCAATGAAAAAGAATCCTAAATTAAACCCCATGAGTCCTACCTGGTCATGACAGAGAGGGCTCTTCAGGGGTCTTGGGGCAAGAAGAATAAGGACATACCTGAGTAGCTCCTTACCTTTGTAAGAACACAACAATTTTTGCTTTTTCTAGACCTCTGAATAATGAGCAACACAGTCATCATATTAAAAAGGACTTTAAGGGCATGACCATCTGCATTCAGTGTCAAGCATAACAGCCCTTGGAAGTGCTTAGTCACACTTTAACTCCTGTTATTATTTTCCAAGCCTGTGTTTAACTCAGGCAGAAATGTGGCTTTTTCTCACTCAGCACAACATTGCCAGCATGTTTAACCATAACCTCCCATAACAGCAGAAGGGCAGGTGTTGCACCTTTTTTCACTAATGCAAAAGACACAGGCTGATAAAATTGTCTCAAAGTTTCACATGATTGTTGCCTTCAAAACATTTATGCCCAGAGACAGCTTTTGCACTGATGCCCCTCTGATACTTTAGGTGGAGAACTATCCTGGAAAAATTTGGTTTACTCACTACTACAAGACTCAGGAGCTATAAGGACCAATAAAGTAGAGAGATCTCTGGAGAGTAAACACAGAATGAATGAAGAAATACAACAGAAAGAGAAGAGAGATACTCTTGCACATGCCACTGAAGGGTGACAGCTCCTTTCCTAGATAATGTCACTCAGTCCTAGCCAAGGGCTATTCTTTCGATCTTACAAGGCTGAAGATGTAGAATGAAGCCAATATCTGGGAATGAATCTGGGAAAGCACAGTCCTAGAAAGGGGGAAGACAATATTAGGTTAACACACCCAAAATAGATGGTTGACATCCAGAAGAGTTCATATTATATTCATAAACAACAAGCAGAACTTTAGTGTTGCTGTATGTTTACAGTCTTTACAGTGTAAATCCCCTCTGCTCTGAAGGTTTTTGTTGCTCTAGCAACAAACGGGAGGGAAAGGAGAAAAAAAGAGAAGGGGGAATAAAAGGAAGGAGAAAAAAGATAAAAAAGATAGTCTAATTGATAGGAAAGTTCAGAAAATCAGAAAAGGAGAAAAATAAACTGAAATAACAAGTGGAGTTTTTTGGAGAAAAATACAAATATATATCAAAAAATAGAGCTACAACTTCTGAAAAATATAAAACAGAATAGCTTTCAAATTAGTGTTTTCACAGCTGCAGGCTACAGAGTTTATTGCTTGGAGTATGAAACATAATGATGTGATGAGAAAAAAATCTGAAAACTCTTCCATCCAGCCCTAGACAGACTGACAGCCCTAGAGATCAATGTCCATTATTAAGTTGCTGACTTCATGCACAGCAAGGCAGAGCATGAAGTTCTCTGGCTCTCTTCAGATTTGGTTTAATTGGATCACCTACAGGATGAGAGGATAATTTAGCATGCATGGCCAGCCACATCTTCATTGCACTCCTGAGCCTAGAACAAAGGCTCTGGCTAGGAGGATGTGGACATCTAAGCAGTAAGATGCCCTGGGACTATCTGTCCATGTCCTGAGTCCCTCTGATCACACAGGAGAGGGCAACTGATCCAGTCACTATTGTTCTGAACTGTCTCCAATCCTGTGGCTTAGAAGAGAAATTCCCATGTCAGACTCCTTTTGATGGAATCCTAATGAGACTTCAAAGGCAAAGGGCCAATCTTCTACCTTCAAACCATTCTCCTTAGGGATTTAACCTAACCCAATTGAAAGTAATGGCAGTGTTCTATAATTTCAGTTGAAGCAGTATAAAATCTACAAGGTCAAAGATGGGTTAGGATCACAGATCACGGGTTCTGTGTTTTCTTCCCCTGATCATTCAGGAACCTCGTCCTTACACAGGAACATCCTCCATCAAAGTCTCTTACTGGAGTTTGCTTCTAGAAAATTAAAAGAGGCCTTGGTTTTCTTAACAAATCCTGCTTTAAAAAAAATAAATAAGGCCTTCATGTGAAATTTCACAGAATTTCATTCACTAAAGTAACAAGAAGAGCTACAAAGAGTTTCAAATATCATTTAGACAGGATAAGAAAACTCATGGTTTAGAAACTGGTTTCTCAAAGGAGGAAAGAAGCAGCTCTATCATCTCATCAGAGAGAGACCCAGGGTCACTTTTATCCCCTAACTGCACCTCCACCCCACCCATGCATGCCATGGTTTTGGTCTCTGGCTGCCCAAAGAGAATCTGCTGGCAGAAGTTTCCAGCCAGGATTTGCTGTGCCTCAGTCAGTCCCTGCAGACCCTCTGGTCCCACCTCCATCAGCTGCTTCTTTGAATCCATTGGCCAAGGTGTCAGACTAATGAGGCAGGAGTTGTCTGTGCAGCCAGTGACTCCATTATCTCACACCACATCAGGTGTGAAAAAAATGGCTGCTGGGTTTTTAATGGTCTGCCAGAAGAGCCTTGTCAATAATAATTCTTTAGTTGGGTTTCCTGGAAATTACAGCCGTCTCCTCCACTCCAGCATCTTGCAGTTCTGTGGGAAATAGTTTTGAAACAGCTTCTCCAGCCTTAGAAAAAAAAGAATAATGAAAAAAAGCGCAAATTTGTCCACGTTGTACATGTCTTCCTCTCTCTTAAGCAGCAATAAATGAGACTCTGTGGTTTCTTGTCTCTCGCTCCTGCCTTATTATTTAGAAGTCAGTACTAACAAGAACCTCTCTGGTTCTCAGTTACAATTTTGGATTTATTTGACTGATCCCAGGGCACTCCTGGATCCCTGACTGCAGCTCACTAATGCATATCTCAGCAGCACCTGTGACATGGGGCAGTCTCAAAGGGATGAGCAGCTGAAAATCCTGCTACTGTCATGTTCCCTTTGAGCCAAAACAAATCCTGCTCCCCACAGAACCTTCCCCAGGTCCCACACTGGGCCATGCAATGCTCCGCAAGTCTCTTGATCTCACAAAAGATGCAATAATTGCCCAAAAATCCTCACTCCTGCTGTAATTGAGCCTGTGCTGGGTTCTGTCCCTGTTATGAGAGTTTACTGTGACGCTGTTAGAAGCTTTTTTCCCCATGTTGTTCTTTGGGAAATNATTCTATTCTATTGGGGTTAGGGTTTGGGTTTGGGTTAGGGTTATATATATAATATTTATCTTATATTATTTAAAATATATTTAATATTAATTGGGGTAATTTGACTTAATTAATTGGGGTAATTAATGTTGTGCTAGCCATCTCCTGAGATATTTCTTGAAAGTTGTCCCTTATTTTGGGTTCCAGGGAAAAATAAACTTTGCTTTCTATTGCTTATAATGACTAGCAAAACTCTTCTAGGCATTTCCCACAACTAATCAAATGAGACAGACTCTCTCTTACCCCAAAATCTTCAGCAAAAAAAAGGGGTAGAGCTGGCACTGCAAACAGTGCATCAGAGTGGTTGCCTGGTCATCTGGCAAGGGCAGGGTCTGAGAGGGAGCAGTGGCCAAACTCAAATGTGGCACCTGTGCTATGGGTCTCAGTGGTGGGAAAGCTGCTGCTTTAGACCTGACAGAGAGCAGACAAAAAGTCCTGCATCATCCCTCACAGCCAGCTGTGCAACATGATATATTCCATTCAAAGAGCAGCTGTGAAGCAGGAGGTGCAGTCTGAGGGCGGAGCACCTACAAAACTTCCAGATAGAAATATTAATAGCATCAGTAGGACTCTGGGAAGTCACCGATTGGACATACTGTGAGAATGGGTTTCTGTATGGCTCGAGTTAAAAAAAATGGAAAATGGAGGACAGAAAGCATGCCAGTGGGATGGCCAAGAATCACAGAATCATAGAACAGTCTGAATTGGAAAGGACCCACAAGAATCATCAACTCCAACTACTGGCTTTACAAAGGACAACCCCCAAAATCCCACCATGTGCCTGAGAGGGTTGTCCAAACACTCCTTGAGCTCTGTCAGGCTTGGTGCTGTGACCACTGCTCTGGGGACCCTGTTCCAGTACCCAACCACCCTCTGGATTTTCAAATCCAGCTCCAGCTGTGTCCTCGAGTCCTGTCACTGTCACCACAGTGAAGAGATCAACATCTGCCTCTGTCCCTCCTCTTCCCCTCACAAGGAAGTTGTAACTGCAGTGAGGTGTCCCCTCAGTCTCCTGCTCTCCAGATCAAGCGACCTCAGCTTGTCCTCATGCAACTTCCCCTCAAGGCCCTTCACCATCCTCGTTACCCACCTGTGGACACTCTCTAATGACTTTGTATCTTTCTTGTATTGTGGTGCCCAANCCCTGGGTCTCTCTGCTTTGCACTTGTTTAGTGTAAAACCAGTCTCATCTAAAGATTGTATCAAATTTGTTGGGGCGCAGAGACTCAGCTGGTTTGAATCTGAGCTCTTCCTTTGAGTTAGGCAGACTCATGCCACATTACACCAAGTGCAGCCTTAATTTCAGGTATTTAATTTGGGTCTATTCTATTCTATTCTATTCTATTCTATTGGGGTTAGGGTTTGGGTTTGGGTTAGGGTTATATATATAATATTTATCTTATATTATTTAAAATATATTTAATATTAATTGGGGTAATTTGACTTAATTAATTGGGGTAATTAATGTTGTGCTAGCCATCTCCTGAGATATTTCTTGAAAGTTGTCCCTTATTTTGGGTTCCAGGGAAAAATAAACTTTGCTTTCTATTGCTTATAATGACTAGCAAAACTCTTCTAGGCATTTCCCACAACTAATCAAATGAGACAGACTCTCTCTTACCCCAAAATCTTCAGCAAAAAAAAGGGGTAGAGCTGGCACTGCAAACAGTGCATCAGAGTGGTTGCCTGGTCATCTGGCAAGGGCAGGGTCTGAGAGGGAGCAGTGGCCAAACTCAAATGTGGCACCTGTGCTATGGGTCTCAGTGGTGGGAAAGCTGCTGCTTTAGACCTGACAGAGAGCAGACAAAAAGTCCTGCATCATCCCTCACAGCCAGCTGTGCAACATGATATATTCCATTCAAAGAGCAGCTGTGAAGCAGGAGGTGCAGTCTGAGGGCGGAGCACCTACAAAACTTCCAGATAGAAATATTAATAGCATCAGTAGGACTCTGGGAAGTCACCGATTGGACATACTGTGAGAATGGGTTTCTGTATGGCTCGAGTTAAAAAAAATGGAAAATGGAGGACAGAAAGCATGCCAGTGGGATGGCCAAGAATCACAGAATCATAGAACAGTCTGAATTGGAAAGGACCCACAAGAATCATCAACTCCAACTACTGGCTTTACAAAGGACAACCCCCAAAATCCCACCATGTGCCTGAGAGGGTTGTCCAAACACTCCTTGAGCTCTGTCAGGCTTGGTGCTGTGACCACTGCTCTGGGGACCCTGTTCCAGTACCCAACCACCCTCTGGATTTTCAAATCCAGCTCCAGCTGTGTCCTCGAGTCCTGTCACTGTCACCACAGTGAAGAGATCAACATCTGCCTCTGTCCCTCCTCTTCCCCTCACAAGGAAGTTGTAACTGCAGTGAGGTGTCCCCTCAGTCTCCTGCTCTCCAGATCAAGCGACCTCAGCTTGTCCTCATGCAACTTCCCCTCAAGGCCCTTCACCATCCTCGTTACCCACCTGTGGACACTCTCTAATGACTTTGTATCTTTCTTGTATTGTGGTGCCCAAAAAACTGCCCACAGGACCTGGGGTGAGGCAGGAGACTGGGAGAGTGATGTTTGGGGAGGGCTTGGGGGCAAGGAGTGTGGGACACATGAAGAGAGCTACAGGAGGGAAGCATTGCCAAGTCCTTGGCTGGTGTCGTGTGTCTGCCATAGCAGGGAAAAGCATCCAAAAAGTGGCAAGCGGTGGAAGGTAGGAGGAACCACAAAAGAGGGCAGGGGAGTGGTCATGGAGAAGAGATTCAAGATGGAAAAAGCAGATGGACACATTTGTTCAGAAAGAAAATCTCCACCAATTAGGTTAGGAAGCCAGGAGGAACCACTTCCAGAAGAAACAAATTAGAAAACAACAAAAAAACTTCCTCTGAATCAAAGAGCTTTTGGAGAACTATTAATGACAGGACTCAGTTCAAGGTTGGTTTTTGTGTGAATAAGTTCACCTTCTCTTAATCTCTCAGGCTAAAACACCAGCTACTTGCAAGGCCTGTCACTCCTCTCTCCTGTCCTCCAGCCAGCACACCCAACACGTCGTGTTTGATGTAATCTCAGTGCATGCAAAGCCAGAAAGGGCTAAAGACTATTTACTGTCTGTAGACCTCTAAACACTTTGCACAGCAAAGATAAGAATTCTTTGCCTTGTCTTTTACTCTACATTTCTTCCTGTTTTTTCTCAGATGGGGACAGACCCCTCACTGGTGAAGCCTCCCATTTACTTCCAGTCCTTTAACTGGATCACAGTCCTTTAACAGGGTTAAACTCAAACCATTATAAAGCAAACTGAATTCAACATGCACATATTTGCCAGATAAATTGAATTTGCTTTCACTCAGTTAATTAGGATAAGCATCCATTCTCACATCAACTGTTTTGCATTCATACACAGACATGGCCTCCTCTTGTCCCTGAAATTATCAGCAGAAGGCCAGCAGATTTGCAGACATACCCCTCGTGACTCCTCTCTGGCTCATTCAAAACCACCTTCTGGTTCTCACAAGACTCTTCCTAGACTTTGATATCCAGCACCTCTTGGAGAAGCCATCTCAGTTATCATGGTCACAACTAGGCCTTCCAAAAAATCACTCACTCAAGAAAGAAAGAAAATATTTTTTGTTAAAAATAAAACATCTTTCTTTTTTTTTCACCTTGCTCCAAACAGATAGCTTCAACTCTCTTGTAGGCCAGCACAGATTAGTTTAGGAAATCAAAAACAAGAAGTGGCCTAGAAAACACCTACCCCAGGACTTGGTGGTGCTGTGGTGTTATCCCATCTCAGAGGCAGGGATAGTCTATCAATGTCCTTCATCATATGCCAAATCACAGAGCCACAGGACATTATTAATTTATTATTATTATCATCCAAAGTTTCCTGTTTGCTGTCAAAGGCATTCCCAAAGAGTGGTTATTCAAAGAGGAGAGCTCAGCTCACAATGAACTTATTTTTCAAAATTTAAACATTATATCAAATTTTCACCTTTTCTTCCCCTTCTCCCCCATGTGTTTCAGAGGCCTGAAGTGCAATATTATTGCTTTTAGCTGCACTGAGATCTGCAGAATAAGGCCAAATTCACTCATCTACCCTCATCAACTTAGCCCAATTCTTCTAAGATAGATGCAACACACAGCAGCCTAAAGCACTGCAAAAACTGAATCTTAATCAGAGATATTTGGTTATACCAAGGTCCCAAGAACATCCTTACCTAGCGGCAACTTTTGTCTTTCAACTCTTCTTCCATGTGCTTTCTTTTGAATCTAAGTCCATGCAGCTTCTTAATCAAATCACAAAATAATCAGCTCGTGATTACATTTTAAGGGATAAATAACATGTGACCAGCATTAATCACTCATTACACCCCATGTGGGTGGCTAATTCCCAAGGACTTCCAATAAAATCTAGGAAGCACTATGTTTTTCTTTGAACACTGTAGCCTCTCTCTGAATCAAATGGAATTTTTTTATCATGTCTAATTTGTTAACACTGCAGATCTCAGAATAGGTATTGGCAATGCTGCTAATAAAAACATTTTAAAGTTATTACCTTCATTGAAGTCCTATAGGATTTTATTAAAGCTAATGCAATTCCCCCAGTCTCTAATGGTTAAACCACACTTTTCCAATCATCTTACAGGCATATCATTGCCATTACTGTACTTATTGGTTTCCTTAAATACCAAAATATATCAAGGAGCAAAAAGAGATTGTTTAAGCAGGTACATTTCCCACAAAACATTGTATTAACCACGCTCTAGCATAGCTCTAAAATCGATAGATTTATATCTGGGAGACAAAAGCAGGAAAGGTCAGGGGGTGGGCTATTGTGAACTGGTTGGTGATCAATCCTGGCTGAAGACATGACTTTTCAGTTCCCATACTACAGAAAACCCCAGCCCCCACTGCATTTTGTTGTGCTATGCTTTTCCCATTATGCAATGTAGTTTCAAGAAGTGCACCCTACAGATTGTGACTGCTTTACTAATATTCTCATCAAGCCAAAGTGTTCAGTTGTTGTAGCACAGTGGGTGGAGGGGGGGGATATAATCTTTAAAAATAGATCCTAAAGTCTTTACTTAGACTGCAAAAAAAAATTCTTAAAAAAATTTAAAGAAATCCAAGCTATCACACACTCCCCCATTCATCTGAAAGTGATTTGTTGGCAAGAATAGAAATTTGGTTTCCAAGGTACAGTGAAAGAGCACAGAGACAGCCTGAGGAATGGGATAAATATGCCATATTTCTCAGTTACACAAGGTGCTGTAGCTAAGGGGAGAGGCAAAGGGGGTACCAGTATGAAGCTGCTTGCCAAAAACGCCCCAGAACATTTGCATGTAATGCCTTGTGTTGGAAAGTGGAGTACAGGTGTGACTCACTGCTGAGGCAGCCGTGCCAGCCGCTCTGCACAGACCCTGCAGGGATGAGATCCTTTACATCTTGCTCAGACAAATTCCATGTGCCAGCTGCTCCGTGAATGGGGACAGGCTCCCTCCAGCTCTCACAGAAGGACCCAGTGACACTTGCCTTGCTTGTGATCCTTCAATGGGTCTGAATCCTGCAGGAGTTTCTGGCAGCACTGGTGCCTTTGATGCAAAACTCAGTATTTAGAGAGATGCAGCCCTGCCCAGCCCTTTCGTAGGCTGCCAGCTCTCCTTGCCTGCAGAAACCCAGCCAGACCTGCCACATGTACCGAGGGACAAGGGAGGGTCTCCATATGCACCTGAGGCCAGGAGAGGGATGGTGAAAAGTTGGGTGTAGGTGCATGAAACCCAGATCCTTGGGGTGGCTGCTCCCCACAGAGCCCCTTGCAAGAGAAGGGAGATTAAACTCCACCTTAATTTGCACACAGATCTGAAGCTCCTGGTGAGCCTGGGGCAAAGCAGCAGAGGTTGTGGGAGAAGGGTTTGGATAAGTAGTCACTTCACATGCTGAGATGCTTTGTGGGAGTCACAGCCTATGGTGGGATGAGTTTCACTAAGACAGGAGCATTCTCAGTGCTGTTTTGCATTCAGATGTCTGTTCTCATGCTCAGCCTGCAGACCAGAGGCTCTCAGGTGGATGCCCACCCACTGTTCAGGTGCTGGGGTCAAGCCTGCCCGGGCTCCTGTTGCAGCTTGGCCTTTGCCAGTTCTCCACATAGGGCCCCTTTTGCTCTGAGCACCCAGATGTCCCAGAACCCAACTGCAAAGGGGACACTGCCACCTCAGATGGCAAGGTAGGGCTAAAGTGGATTGTGGACAAGTCAGAAGTGAGAGATAAGAAAGCAACACAAGTGCTGGAGAGGAGACAGCAATGTGCTTCAGGCTGCCATGACTGGAGTGGCCCTGGGAAGGCTCCAGTACGTGAAGTAAAGACCAGGATAACTGTGTTGACCACTTCTTCATGCCTCATTGTGAGGTTCACTTTGTGACCCAGCTTTCTTTGCAAACTTCTTTCTCCATACCCCATTTTTAGCATAAAAAATGGCTTTAGCTGTCAACCAATCAGTCAATCAATCAGCCTCATTGATGTTAAACCCATACCCTTACTGGAATGTTACCTGGAAACTGATACACAAAAATGGATAGTGGCCATTCAGTTTCATTACAACTTCTTCCCTTCAGGAATAAAAGATCTCAGCTCTTTCTTATGCAGAGAAGTCCCTCAACCCATATTTCCCATTCCACAGCCCATGTGAGCTTCTCCTTAGCCTTGTGGTGATGTGAAGGTCAGCCAAGGGAAGGGGATGCCCTGGATGCACTACAGAGAAAACATCCAAAGACACTCATAGATACATATTTTCTTCTTCTGTGAAGTACTTTTGCATTCCTGGTTTATCCAATAAAAATTCCCAACCCTGGACCCTTTGGTTTTTCCAGGTGGGCCCAGCTGGAAGCATTTACAAACTTCTGTGGTGGGGTGGGAAAATAAACCAACTTTCTGTGTGTCCTTGCAGCCTGTAGGAATGCTGGGGTGAAGGATGAAGAGTTTGAAAGATATTATGATCCAGACATATCCTTCTGTGAACTGCCCACAGTGTAGCCAAAGCTTCTTGCAGGTTATTTTGAATTGCAGCCTGGAAGTCAATAAAAGAAAAAAGAGACAGACATAAGACACCAAGCACACTTCTTGTGCCTCCACCTAAAACCACAGCACAGAAATCCCCCAGCTCAGTGATGCCCCAGCTCCTGCAGGGCAGTTGGCTGCACAGCACTGATCTAACCCTTGGGCAGAGATATTTCTCAGGGTTATTTCTTGAGGCTGAAAGATCCCTTACCCAACACCTGATATCTAGAAAGAGATAAGCAATATTTCACATTGGACTTACAAGTACATTGTATGTACTTGTATATACAGATATAGGTTAACTATTTGAAGTGAAGTAAGTAGTGGAGTGTTTGACCACTTTTTAAATCACTTCTGAAATCATTGTCAAATCACTGTCTAAACTATTGTTCAAATCATCACCAAAATCACCATTAAATATTTGTCAAATCATTGTCAACTCATTATTAAATCACTGTTTCACTAACATTCAATTATTGCTTAATCACCAAGTGATTTTCACTTAATCACTAATTAATTTCCATCTGATCATCATTTGATCATTAATAAAAACTGTAAATTAACCCCCCCTTTCCATATTCTCCTCTGACAGAAGTCTCAAGGGCAAGCTAAGGGGACATGGTAAAAGTAAATTGGCACATTTATCCCCACACCCCCCAGCTGTGCCCAAAGGTCACCTCACTGAAACACCACACTCCCTGTGGAGCGTGGAACTGTATTGAAGCTGAGCTGCATATGCATATGAGTCAAAATACAGATAGCATCTAATGGTTGGGTTATTTTCCTTTAATAAACCTTTCCTGAACCCAACTATTTTTCCTTTCTGTGTCTCCACCCCTCATCCTGCTTCCGCCAATAAAAGTATTTCCTACTGCAGCCACGAGAATACTCCATCACCACCCCAAAATTTCCCACAGCCTTTTTCCTCTGAAATGCCTGAATGAAGGCTTTCACACAGCTGGATAGGTCACAGAACAACCAGGAGAAGAGCTCAGCAAGATGTTGAAAACTCAACAAGCAGGTAGCTGGGTCAGCTCTGCTCCTCGTTCCCTGACAGGAGCTCGTGTAAACCTCCAGAGGGTGGAGGGTGGGGAGTGGAGGAGGGAATGGGGCATCCCTCTTTTGAAGCAATGCTCTGTCTCCCCTGGACTCAGCCATCAGAAGTTTCAGCTCCAGGCTTTTGTTTTGAGATTCCTAATTCTCATGGTGTTTTTATTGATCTGAGCAGATATAGCATTGGGTAGATCAAATAACTTATTACCTTTCAGGAGAATTAAATTGCATCCTGATTATATAATTTAGATATTTTGTTGCAGGTTTGGATATTAAACCACCTTTTATTTTTTTTTTTCCACTGAGTATGAACATGGGTTATTCCTGGGTTGAGGAACATCATTGTTGCAAGCCTGGACTGTGCCCAGTCTCACCTGGAACATGGGGAAAAGGTGTAGCTCCCGTGACATGCTGGGTGCTGTCATTTGTGTTTTGCCCACTGGAAAGGTCCCACCCAAGCCCTGTTTGTACTCAGTGAGCATGGGGTGTCCCTGCTGTAGAGAAAAGAGGGAATGGGTGACACTGGGATGGCACTGCAGGACTGGCAGTGCTCGTGGGGCCCAGGCTGCACCATCTGTGGACCTGGCTGCAGGGACCAGTGCAGGTGATTTCAGTCTGTGCTGTGCAGCTCCTAGGGGAAACAGCAGCACTGCTTTTCAAAAGGATAATTTTTCATTTGATTTCACTTTTTCTTTCCAGTAAAAGATTCCTGCAAACACTGAGCTTTTAAATTAAAGGGAGTTAATGAAAGTGTACCTATGGTAACTATTACCAGGTCCCTTGTACATTCAAGAGTCGCATTAAGATGATTTCTTATTATCTCTAAATCCATTCCAGAGGTATGTTCTTGCTGTTACAGCCCTCCTGTGCACCATTGCAGGTGCAGGTTTGCTGCCCAGCACGGCAGATAAAATACTGTCCAAATGTGTTGCTACAGCCCTGACTTGGGTTTTTAATTTTTTTTTTCTGAGACAGAGATGCTGGGACTTAGCAAGAGCCCTGCTCAACCTTGCCTGTGGATAAAGCATGTTCTTGTACCCACATCCCCTGGGCATTCCTAATGCAAATGGATACTTCACCTAAAAGGAGAGATCTTTTGTTCTAAGAACAGCAATGCAGTTTTCAGCTGAGACTGTGCTGCGTTGTATGAAACAATATGAAACAAGACAGAAATTGAATATTATTTTGGTGTAGACAAGACTGCTGCAGCCACTCTAGTCCCCTGAATGGATTAGGCAGGGTTTACTAGCAAGGCAGACTGTCCAAAATATATTTGGTGCATTGTCAGTCACAGGTAGCCATTTTCATACAGCAGTCTCTTCATTTTGATGGAACCAGGCTTTTGTCGCTGAGCTGTTCTCTGATACAGATAGGGAGTTTTGCCACTCTTTTAGTTTTGGTCCAACTCTGAGTCATTAATTGTTCCTAATTGCCTTGGGTTTTCTTGGGGGAGATATTTCTTTAGTGAGAGGTCAGGTCAAACACTAGAAGCAGCTTCCTAGAGAACTGGTCAGTTCCCCAAGCTTGTCAGTGCTTAAGAGTCAACTGGATAATGACCTTAATAACATGCTTTAATTTTTGGTCAGCCCTGAAGTGGTCAGGCAGTTGGAATGGATGACCCTTTTAAGTCCCTTCCAACTGAAATAGCTTCCTCTCCTCTCCTCTCCTC
>VYXD01012675.1:494184-561213 GCA_013397195.1 Hylia prasina
CTCTCCTCTCCTCTCCTCTTTTCTCTTCCCCCTTCCCTTTTGGCTGTTGTTGGACCCGCAAGCACAAGGTGCTCCACAAGCACAAGCTGAGGGTGGCTGGTCCTTGTGCTCCCTTGCTCTTGTCATTGAGGTTGTCACACTCTGGCTGTCACTGCCTGCAGCTCCAGAGCCTCCTCTCTTGATGTGAATTACAGTATCCACAAGACAGAGGCTTGAAAACAGTTAGGAGTTGCCTTTTTATCTTCAGGTGGAAGTGAGAAAAAGAGTTGCTGAAGTGTTTCCTCCTGGGAAAGACTGTGGAATAAAAATAAACTTCAGGTCAAAGTAAGCAAAGCCATTCCTACACATGTGTGAGACAGTTGTCTTTCACTCCTGAGCTCTGTGGGCTGGTCTGAGGAACTCTGTCCTTCTAGGCAGCAAGAACCTGTCCCTAAATCCCATCCCACACTCCCTGGACACAAGTTCTGAATATGGCAGAAAGCCACCACTGCTTTGGTGCCACAGAGCTGGGGGTGGCTGTGCCCATCTGCAGTGCCAGGGCCTGATGTACCCTGAGGGGTTTGGAAGAGGAGCTGGGAACCCCATCACCAGTGCTGAGTGAGATGTGGCATTTAGCAAAGCTTAACTCCTTGCTGCATGGCAGCGCCTCATATTCAGCATTTCACATTTAGCACTGGGACCCAGGATGATGTTGTCACTAAGCAACAAAACATGGATTTTACAAGAGATAGTGAGGTGATACTAAACCTCCTCTCCTCCTGCCTCCTCTCCACTGCACCAAGGCCACCAGAACCAGTCTTACCTGTGTGGTGGTGGGGAGCCAGCGGGAGGACTGGTAGATGAGGGGAGAGAGGACAAGAGTGTTGTGGACTAATTCAAACCAAATGTGCCAGGTGTGAAGAGAGTGCCCAGACAGTCCTTCTGTTCTCTCAGTGCCTAACCTTGAAATCATGCAGGCAGCAGAGCAAGGCAGGAGCTGGACAAGTCATGAGAGGCACTTGAACACAGAGTGGGAAGACTTCATCCATGGCACAGGAGTCAGGACTCTCTGAGCATTCCAAACCCAGAACCCAGGGTTTGAATGAACAGGAAAAATTGGTAGGGTCTCCTTGCAGAAAAGTGACACTGAGAAAAGTGTGGGGCTATGAAATAAATAAATCTGATGTCAGAAAAAATGCCCTGAAACTAAATATTTAAAGAAGCTAGGGGAGAAAGAGGTATGGAAATGAGCAAGACTGGTGGAGGGGCCTTTTCAGTATTGAAAGCAGACATCTGCCTGGTCTGTGGTTTGTGCCCAGCATTGCTGCTCTTTGCATTGCCACCAAAACAACCAGTCAACGTCCCCAGCATGATGAGCAGAGGCAAACTGACCCCAGTGATGGTGATGGGTGGCACATTTCCATTAGTGTCCTGCATGTTCAAACAGATAGAGCATCACCTCCCAGCTGCCAAAACACTGCTGCCTTATCTACAGTGCAGCCAGGGGTGCAGAGAACAGAGAGAGGGAAAATATGACCATGCTCATTTGGGAACAGCTCAAAAAGCCTCTCAGCTGAAGGTCTCATCAGGGCAGGTTTGCACAAAGCTGAGATAAAGCTGCAGCACGTTTCCCTCTTCCCCCAGACATTTCACATGGGTGCTCACCAGGAGAGCTCCATTTCCCCATCATGTGGCTCCTTGCTGACAGGCTGCCTGGTGCCCTCCTCGCCCAGAAGGTCACCCTGCACCTGGCCCATGGTGGGTGTAGTGAAAAGGAAAATTACTGGGAATGAGCCACAGTCCTCCTGTTTGTACCACAGCACCTGAAGAGTCCATGTACAAACCTGAACCCCATGGAACTGCATCCTGGATGGGGAGGGAAAGGAGTTTGGTTTGTCTGATCTTCAAAGAAATGGGTCTTCTGTGTTCAGAGTTGGGGTTCAGAGGTGTGTCCCTGGGTCCTTTGAAACTTTTTATCACATTTGCTAATTTCATCCATGTTTGGGATGGGACAGGACATGGGGATTTAAGGGACAAGGGGAAATAGCTTTAAACTGACAGAAAACAGGTTTAGTATGCTCATTAGGAAAAAATTCTTTACTGTGAGGGTAGTGAGGCCTTGGCATGTTGCCAGAGAAGCTGTTGATGCTCTATCCCTGGAAATGTTGAAGGCCAGGTTGGATGGAGCTCTGAGCAACCTGGTCTAGTGAAAGGTGTCTCTGCCCATGGCAGGGTGGTTGGAATGAGATCATTAAGGATCCTTCCAACCCAGATCATTCTGTGGTTCTGATTTATCTCATCTGAATGCACTGGTCCAGAAAGTGGATGTCTACACGTCAATTCATCATCCTGGCCTCTCTTTATAGCCAATGGCAAAAACCAGGCATTTCAGGTTGGAAACTTTTCTGATGCAGGGTGAGTGTTTCCTTACAGAGCCCCCCCCGCCCTGTGGATTTTTTGGGAAGCACAGATCAGGTGGCTCCTGTTCATATCCAGTGTTTTTTAATAAATAGGTTTGTGTTAACAACATCACTGATCCCTCCTTTTTTTTGTCTCAACAGAGCTTGTGTGACCCTGAGCCCCCAGCACGGACAAATTTTAGAGGACATGATTTTATATTGAAACCAACAGCAGCAACATTTGGAGAGCCATACAAAAGGGAAAATCTGGTAAATTTACCCAATACTTGTGTTGAAAATAATGTTCCAAAGCATTTGCATCTATTTTGTCTTATTTTTGTGTGACATTTAAATGCACATTATCCATGTGTTTGTTCTGACACCACATGCAAGTGGCTAATATTGACACACAATTCCAACACTACAGACCTGGGCCAGGTCCCTGCAGTGCTCTCCTCAAGAGACTTGTAAAGGCACAGCCCTGGCCGGGACTTTAGCCAAGAGTGGAAAGAAGGAGCATCATCTTTCTCTTCCACTTGTGAAAAGAGTCTTGTGAGACTCAGCTCTGCACAGGAATGGGGGATGGGATGGGATGGGACGGGACGGGACGGGACGGGACGGGACGGGACGGGCCGGGACGGGATGGGACGGGATGGGATGGGATGGGATGGGATGGGAGGGACAGACGTGTTTCTCCAGGATTATGGATGATGCCATGCTAGGGAAGGACAATTTTTACCTGGTCTTCCTTGTGCTGAGGGTCTGCAATGGTAGCATCTTCCCTGGTGACATCTTCCCTGCAAGCAAATGGCCAGAGCTGGATGCAGGGTTCATTTTAATAAATTAAATTATTGTGTTCAAGTCTCATTTCATGGCTCTTCTTTTTCTCTTTACTTAATTTGCATTCACATTACTTTTGCACTTGTGCTTTCTCCAGGGATCTGCAAACATCCTGGCTGGCAAGGTAACATCCTGCTGGGTGACATCCTTCTGCATCCCTGGAGTCCATACCCCCAAAACACACTAAACACGTTTGCAGCAGAGGGGAGCACTCCAAATGTATGTGTTCCATAAAGCCTTTTAATTCTCAGGAAACTGTGACCTTTCTCAAGCTAGAGGTGAGGAAAAACACAATCATTATTAAACTGGTGAATTAAGAGTTGCAGCGGGTGGGTGGGGGCAGGTGTTGGTGTTTTGTTGGTTTGGTTTGGGGTTTTTTTAGGGATTAAAAAATGGATGAAAGGGGCAAAAGTTGCCTGTTTCACAGTTCCTAAGGTCACATTTCATATTAAGGTTCCATTTAGAAAGATCACATAATTCCTTGATACATGTTGAGGTGATTGATGAATCTTTTATTGTGTATTGCTATTGAACTGCTGGTCCCCAGAGATGTGATTTAACCATCTATAATACCTGCAGCTGCCGTGGACACGGCCATCGATAATGCTGGAACACAAAGTATTTGTGTGCATAACGTGCTTACCACATCTAACATTTATGAATGCTTTATAAACAATTTATAAATGAAATCTTAATATACAGCATAACCTATTTTTAATGTTGTGGCAGTTACATAACCCGTTTCACCTTGATTAACTCAGTTAACTTTGGGCACCTAGTGAAGGTGTCTCTGTAGCCCTGTATCATTTCCCTCTGCATTTTTTCCCTCCCTTCTTCCCCCTGCTCATTTACCCCTGTTCTGACCCAGAATTTCTGTCTGGGATGCTGCAACCTCACAGGCTTCTGTGTGATGATGCAACTTCACATCAGCAACTCCCTCACGTGTGCACACACTAAAGTAAAACACGTCCCTGCCTTTTCTTTCCCCTTTTCAACGCCAACCCATTGCATGGGTTCAGCCTTGTGCGACCACACAAAGAGGTGAATCAGGCAAAGGAATGGGGAGGGAATGGCATCTCTGCTCTGAATCTGAGCTGTTGGAAAAGGAGGTGGAAGGCAGATTCCTGAATAAGATCATAGCATCTCTTCAGCCCCCAGCCTGGACTAGTTTGTAAGAACATGGGCAGACTTTGGAGATCAAAAGGGCCCCATTCTGACACAGATTAGTGATGACATCCTCATAGTCATTAATAAGATACTCCTTGTTAAACTGTTTGAAAAGTTGGCCTGATTTCTCTCTGGCAGCATCCACATTATTTTGTTCAATCTGAATCCAGGCTGAAGAGGGGCTGGAATCTCCCTTCTCCAGCCATGGCATCAGAGAAGGCTGGGCCATAACAAATTCTCTGCAGAGGATCCATCACAGAAATGGTGCTGTGCTGCCTCATTGTTAACATATGCCTTCCCTTATGCCAAGTGATTTCTGAGCTCTCCTGAGTTTTCCTGAGGCTGTGAAGATGGGGAGGCTGGGGGATGTGCAGGCACCAGCCCTTGGGAGAGAAACACTTGGAAGAGCAACTACAAGCAGGAGGTGGCTGAGCACTGCTTTGCCTGGTGCACAGTGCTGGGGACAATGTGGCTTCCCAGGCAAGTCTGTGCATCTGATTTACACCTCCAGGATGTATTTCTGTGGTTGGTATAGCCACAAACTGAGCACATCTTGGCCTGGAAGGATCTGCACTCCCCGACTTGTATAAATACAGTGCCAGATTTTGATGAGATGCCTTCTCCCTGTACCAGGGTTCAAGGGAGCCAGTGGTGACAGCCCTTGCAACACAATGGCATGTGGGGCTCCATGATAAATTTGCAGGTGTGGATGAAGGTTGCACATCTGGGCACAGGGTTAGCAAATTTCCCAGGGAGATGTGACTGAATTAGCTGTCAAAAGAGGGCCTGTTAATGTTTTTCTATTGATGTGTTTAACATTAGGCACATGCTTGGATATCATCCTGAATCAGGAACACAGGGCCAGGCAGTGAGCAATGTCTGTAAAATGACATGTCACCTACACACAAAGTCCCACTGGTGTTATGGAATTGATGCATTGTGAATGCAGTGGCCTAAAGTATCCTTCCAACAAGAAACATCAGATTGTAACAAGATAGACAAGATCCCGTTCAACTGAAATAGCTCAAGATGCTTTAAAGAGAGGATATATTATCCACCCAAATTCCAGTTTAGCAGCTGAAATTGGGTTTGAAGCATTATTTTCCCCAACATGAACAAAGTGTTAGGAGGGCTCTATCAGAGATGCAGAGGAAGGAAAAAAAGAAAGGGACAAGTTGATCCTTTCCGTTGGGCCCAAACAAAGAAAAGTGCAGTGAGTGGAAGAGTCAGTGGGAAGGGTGAGGTGAGAAAGAGCAAGATGAGAAGCTAAGAGCTAAAAAGATGCTGAACAACCCAAGAGCTCTGACCTTACCCCAGAAGGAAACACCTATCATGGAATACTTGACACAAAAACTTTGTTGAGATCTTTTGTGTCTTCTATACTGAGAAAAGAGCACGAGTGTTTGCAAAGCTCTGTAAAGCAGCTACCTGTAGGGAAGCCTTCAAATCCCCCTGTGCCCACACAGCCAAGCCCAGAGCTGCAGAGGGTTTGTTCCACCCCCGGGGGCTGGCAGCCAGCTCTGCCCTGGGGTGTGGAGTGCAAGCAGGATGGATGCACAGCCCCTTTCCAGGGACAAAGTGCCCACAGCCAGGAACGGAGCCCGAGGACTCAAGGAAGGGAGCGTGCAGCCCTCACTAAGGAAAGCTTAAGAGCTTCTAGATTGGGTATCCAAACACAGGAGTCCCAGGACTGACAGGAGCTCAGACAAGGCTGGACATCACATGGTTTTCAAGTGTTTGCAGTCAGTCTTCCAAGATGGTCCTTCCAGCCTTTGAGCTGTTTCTTTATGGATGGAAAAGGTGATAGAATCATGGAATGCTCTGGGTTGCAAGGAACACTTACAGGTCCAGTTCCAATCCTCCAGCAATGAGCAGGGATATCCTCAGCTGGATCAGGTTGTTCAGAGCCCTGTCCCATCCAACCTTGAATGTCTCCAGGGATGGGGCAGCCAGCTTTTCTCTGGGCAACGTGTGCCAGGGCTTCACCACCCTCAGCATCAGTACTGGGGCACTGAGGCATTTCACAGAGTCACAGATTAAGCCAAGTTGGAAGGGATCCACAAGAGTCAGCAAATCCGACTCCCACCCCTTCACAGGACCCAAGAGTCCCACCAAGTGCCTGAGAGCATTGTCCAAACTCTCCTTGAGCTTTCCCAGGCTCTGGGCAGTGACCCTTCCCTGGGGAGCCTGTTCCAGCACCCAACCACCCTCTGGGGGAAGAACCTTTTCCTAATATACAACCTAAGCCTCCCTGGACACAAATTCTGGCCATTTGCTGCCTTTCATGTGAGTGTGTCTCTCCTCAGCTGACAGTGAATAGGCACTGACACAGGAGCCACACTCTACAGCAGGCAGGGCTCACCACCTCTGAGTTCATCCAGAAGAGAAAGTTTGAGTGAAGCTGAAATTTCACTTCCAGGGTCCAGCACATTCTTTCAGAGACACAATACAGAATCGAGAGATATGCATTATTATCAGCAAAAACACACAAGAACACAGCCAAGAACTACAGACTGAAGAGACTGGCAGAGGTGTTAACAACAAGCCACAGGTATTTATTCAGTTAGAGTTACATAACTTATGCTTCTCCAGTGCATTCATATATGGGATCAACATCTGCTCTCAGCAATGGTCATTTAAATTAGGAACAATTTATTGCAACCACTGTATCAGATTTACAATGAACAGTTCAGCTCATCATGTTCAAAATAATTGCTGGGTGTTTCAGAGAAAGAAAAAGAAGTTTTCAGTACCAAGAAAGGAAAGCAGATAAAGCTAGTATCATCCTTCTTTCAAGCAATACAAGGACCAATCCTGACAGCAACCCCAGTGATTTTAAGCACCTTTCCCTCAACCCTTCTCCAAATTACACTAACACTTAAATATCTTCCTTCTGGACAAGTAAAAAATTATTCCCAGAAGGAAGAACTTCTTGTGTTTCATCTCTCTCACCAAGACAAGTAGAAGTGTGATAAAATTGGGGAAGATACCATAATTGCCCAATCAACTAAGCATCCAAGTTGACAAGGGACAGAGTAGTCTACCACCTAATGAACAGATAGATCTTTAAGGGTCAGCTCACACATAAGAACTTATATTTATGAGCAGATATGGCAGATTTATAATGGCATATTGGATACCTAGAAAATTTGCAGCCTGCTTTTGTTATAATAAAACCTGTTCCCATTCCAACAGCTTCAGTGGGCTGTAGATCAGGATCTTTTATGAGTAAAAGGCACAGAAATGTTGCATCCCAGGAAATGCTCCACAGAACAAGACCCTCTCTTCTCACAGAACACAGTCAAAAATTAATTAGAGAATAGTCCCTTAGCTGGGTAAATTGAAGCATCCTGACTGCAACAGCACCTATTTTACAATATCTTTATTTCAAATGCAATGTGGTCCTTATAAAGCCTTAGCTGTATTCCTAGAGTCTACAGATTATCTTCTGGGAACACTGAATAAAACCCAATTTGGATTTTGCTGCAACAATGTTGTGCAACATAGTACAGATATTCATGTCAAAACCAAGCTTTTACAGAGAAGACATACTGGTTTAGTTCCTGCTCTTCTTAGATCCTATTTTCCTTGTATTGCCTATCCAGTGACAGAGAATTCAGCCTCATGGCACAATCTGGTCAGCCAAGCCCCACCAATACAGAAAACCAGGCCTAACTCAGCTGTTGGACCCTCTTTGCAGGGGTGTCTCAGGCCCAGGGCCACTGAGCCAGTCTAAGGAACAGTTTTGTTACTGGATCTCACTGGCAGAGCAGTGAATCACTGCAAATAAATCTTCAGCAGGACTCTGATTTTCATCAGGTCAAGACTGAAAACTTCCACTTTCAGGGCTGAGTACAGAGCCACAGCTCAAGCACAAACAATGATAACATTGCCACAACACGGGTTTTTAGGGATAATACCCTGCATACACTGGAAATACAGCTACCATGCTACAGCTATAGACCCCTCAGGAATATATTTAGGATGAACAGCCATTTGCAAGCATGCAATGAATGGAGCTTTGAGCACTGTCCTTCCTATGGAAAACACCAGTTGCATCTAAAAGCAGCCCTGGGCATGATGCAGAGAGCCAGAACTGAGCAGGAAGGGTCAGGCCAGGCATTCAGTGGGGGCCCATGTTTGCATGAATTCTAAAGAAACAAAGACTCTGAAAGGAGGTTGTGCATGTAGATTTAAATCATGTAGAGTTAAGTTGAGCGTCCCTGCCACATCTTGGTGTATCCACCCCCAAAGCATACTACCACCAAATTTAACTATGTATTTAAGAAAAGACTGAGATAGGTTTTAAACATATGGTCCACGAAATAATGTATTAATCATACAGCTAAGACATCTCCCTGCTTTACATGGGGTAAAAACATGTCTCACTATACAAAAACATTATTCTGAAAAATAGGCTAAATTATCAGTACATTCAACAACTACTTTCACACTCAGGAATTCCATGGCCTTAAGCACCTAATAATTAAACTCAAAACCACCCCCAAACTTTAAAGAAAACAAAACAAAACAAAACAAAAAGGTAAAAAACCAGACACATTTAAAAAGCAATATATTAGTATGAAAAATCTGATGAGAAGAGTTTGCAAAAACTCACAAAAAGTTATATTAATGATCATCTGATTAATTCTGGTGGATCTTGAGAGTCTGCAAATGTTTCAAGTGACTATGACTGTGTAAAACAGAACTGTGAAAGCCTAAATTCACAGGCAAGCCTTAGGCAGCCCAGAAGTTGGCTTATTTATTCTCTCAAGGACAAAACTCTTTTTCTCTTCCTCACCCTCTCTCCTTTCTAGTTCATAGATCTGCCAAACTAAAGGCAGTGACATTACCAGGAGCAAGAGGCACTGGGCTCAGGGGAGGGAGAAAATAACTGGAGGCTATTCTTACTTTCAGTAGCACACTAAAAAGCACCCCTACTGCTATTTACTACCAAAGACACCAAATTCTCAGCAAACAAATGAACAAGAGCAAGCCAGTGAGCAAATCTAACAGAAATCTATACCCCAAGGTGAGGAACACCAAGGGAACATGCCATGGGTCCAGCATAAACCAGGAGCAATTTCATACAGATACACAAATCTTATTGAAAAATGATCAAACAGGATTATTCAAATAGGATTTAAGACCTTCAAACACATGGCAAAATTCAGCCCTCAAGACTCTTTCACACCACGGATATCAATGGAGTATATTGAAGTATAATGCATATAGTTTCAAAGGCTTTCTGGAAACAGAGGAAAACTTCAGCACAGTTATAATCTCTCTCTTTCTCTCCCTCTCCCTCTGAAATTAGCTAAAGCAGCTGTCCAAATGACTATCAGTCAATTCAGAAAGTGTTCCTCCAAAGCAGAGACTGTCTCCCGGGGTTGGGAAGAAACAAGCTGGGGTCAAGCAGAGGATGTGCCAAGCATTGCTGTGTGCTGTGGTTAATCAAGTAGCACACGGTGCATTCACAGCTTCGTTGGGGCCACAGGCTCCGTAGCTCGGATGTGGACACTGGGAAGGCAGAGCCAGGACAGAGGCAGCTCCCTGCTGCAGTTGTCTTCGTGGAATTTGATATTCAGGTAGAAATCGCCTGTGTAGAGGAAGAGAAGTGCTCCAAAGTACACAGAGTCTTTGGTTGGCTTTACCTGGTGAAAAGAACACAAAAATCAGTACAAATAAACGATCAACAAAGCAAATTAATTGCAGTTTGCAATTAATTCGCTCCTTCAAAGGGTCTTAGAGTACTCCAGATTCACATCTTAGCAATGCTTTCATACAAAAAGGAGTAAACATCTCGTCCCTATTCTAGTAAAACTGTTAGATTAAAAAAATAATCCTGTTATTCACTCATGCAGTAAATCTGTGCCACAGCTCAAAACAGAACATGCACCTTTAGGAGCCACTGATTCCAAACAGAATTTGTTTTAAGTTACAGATCACCCTAAATCTCTCCTCAGACTGCATTACAGTTCTAAATCATGTCTCTGAATTAAGGTTAAATACATGGTTAAACAGCATCTAACATTTAGCAGTAACTAAGTTCATTCTCACTTATTACTGAGACGCAATCTGACTGCAAATTCTAATCAGGAACTTAGGTCACTATCATTGAAATAATAAAATTTAGCAAGAAACTTCCCAGAAACAGTATCCATCCTGATTTTACTTGTCCAAATTAAATATACAGAGTTCACACTGTTTCTACATTTAGGTATCTTCCTTCATCACAAATCCATCTACAGTCCATATCTTCACAACAAATAATATATCTCAGTCCATCATTTCAGCAAGACACTTCAGTAATTTCTAACTTTAACACTCCCACCACTGTTCAGCATGTGATAATGTTTGAATTAGTATCTGTTTCCACAAGATGTGGAAATCCAGTTTCAGGATGCCTAGAATTGAGTTAAAGTTACAGCAAATGCAAAACACCAAATCAACACAAAGCCACTCCACTGGATGGAATTTTTAAAAAAGTTGTGAAAAGGCAGCTTCATCCCAGCATAAAAGTCCCAATAAAGGCTGAAGCTCTCAGACAGGTTACCAGGTCTGTTCCCCACTACAAAAAATTTCATCATAAGGTAAACTGAGACATGAACAATGGGGTGTGAACTGGGAAAGTGCTCATTTTGCCAAAGGACAACTTGCCACTGCTTGGGACGACCAGAACAGGGATGATGGGAAGGCCATGGTGGGGAAGAGGGGGAAGCCAAATGATCCACACATGATTTCAGGGGTGCAGGGAACTCAAGGATATTCCAGAGAGCTGAAAACTTCCACCCATCACCTTCCGTGAGGCAGATTCTCTGTAGCTTTCAGAAGTGAGGGGAATGAGCTGTTTTCATTTTCTCCTGTTCTATGGGGGTTTTTTTGACTTTCACTGCTGGGTTCTTTAGCCAGGAGACATGCATCCTGTGTAGTCCCCTTGGCTATCAGTCTGCTGTGTTGGACCTCCCTAAACGGAAAGAAGTCCAGAGAGGGGGCATGAAGTTGCTAAAGGTACTGGAGCAGCTTTTCTATGAAAACAGGCTGAGAAAGTTTTGGTTGTTGTTGGAGAACAGAAGGTTGAGTGGAGACCACACAGCACCTTCCAGTATTTGAAGGAGCTACAGAGGAGCTGGAAAAGACTCTCCATCAGGATCTGCAGTGATAGGACAAAGAGTATGGGGATCAGATTGAAACAGGGGAAATTTAGGATACATATATGGAAAAAATTCTTTACTGTGAGGGTGGTGAGGCACTGGCACAGGTTGCCCAGGGAATCTATGAATGCCCCATCCCTGGAAGTCTTCAAGGCCAGTCTAGGTGGGGCTTGGAGCAATTTGGGATAGGGGAAGGTGTCCTTCCCATGGCAGGGGTGTTGGAATGAGTTGAGCTTTAAATTCCCTTCCAGCCCAGACCATTCTGTGCTTCTATGACTCTAAACTGCAGCTCCTGCACAAGGACCTGACTGTTCACAAGCAGCCACATCCTCAGAGCTGGAGAGCCCAAGTTCCCTCTGGTTTTGGTGCTGAGCACTTCTGCTGACCTACAGCAAACTTCTATCAGCATCGTGTCACCCTCATGGATGATCAGAGCAGCCACAGCTGTTCCCTTGACCCTGTCCTTGGCAGCCCCTCCACTTGCTGGGTACAAGTTCTTGCCCTCTGGCACCACGTCTGGACAAGCAGAACAACATCAAGCCACGTCCCCTCTTGCTTCCTTCCCCTTCTCCCAGGGCTGCCTGCCTGATTTCTGCCTCACTGGCACTGATGTGGACTTTGATGCAGAGGAGGGCAGAGGCAGGCACTAATGCCAGCAGTGGGTGCAGGCAAACAGCAAACAAAGCCTTCTCAGGACCCTTAGCGTTTTCAAGCTCCTGGTCCATTTTCCCTAATCTCCCTGCACCATGAAGGTGCATGAGGTTACACCATCTGTGACAGCACAGCTCAGAGCCCTTGGCAAGCAGGAAGGTGGCTTCTGGCCCAGCAGCATCAGCACCAGACACCACATTCATGGTTTGGGCTCTACCCACAGCTGTTGTACCACCACCACTGTATCAACACTTGTGGTTTGGAGAAGAAACAGGGAAGCAAAACAAGCTTGAAACCATCACCTTCCTTAAGTGCAGGTGGCTCTGCAGAAGTTACGAGATGTTTCCTTCAGAACAGGAACCAACTTTGGAAAGTAAGGCTGCATCTCCAGTGGGGCTGCCTACAAACATTCCCAAAGGATCAGACATTCACCTGCAGCAGTCAGGTCGTAGAGGGTCACATCCAGCCTAGCTGCTACACCAGGCACAGGACTAATTTTGAAGTTAAACCTACATTTAGGAGTCCAAGGTATCCAAGCTCCTACTACAAATGGAGGATACCTAGTTAATGCAGACAGTGGAGCAAACACAGAATGGTCTCCCTAGGCAGCCTGCAGAGCCAGAAGAAAGTTGCCAGAACACAGGTAATGGGATGGCCTAAGGCACTGAGACACCTGCACAGGACTGGGGAGATGCCCAGGATGTCTTACAGGATTTCTGGCAGCATCTGATGGCTGGTAGGATATGCACAGCACCTGTATGATGGCAAACATCCACTTTTAGGCAACTGAATCTCAGCCCTGTGTTAATAAGCCAGGTTCTACCTGCTGCAGACCACACCTCCATGGGAGCTTAGAGGGCCAGCACCCCTGGTAACACCTCCTCCTTCAGGGGTCTCCATCTGGAACTGAATCCACTGAAATGTCTGTAAAGTGGATGTCCACATCTAAGCCAGCTCTTCAACACAAGCATTCACCTGATCAAATGCAGATTGAGGCAAATTGTTCCCTAAACTTCATAAGCTCTGATGACTTGCTCAGCCACTCAGAGTGGCTTGTTCAGGTGGTCACCTCCACAGCTGGCAGGACACACCACCCCACTGACTGCAGTGCATGACCCAGCTAAACTAGGAGGAACACAACTTGTGCCTGACCCAGACCAAATCTGTGTGGTCCTTCAGTCCAGCAGCACACAGCTCTGGCAGTGCCACTGCCCAGATATGTGCCTGTATGTGTGTTGAATCATTCATCAGGATGCTGACATTCCTGAGTCAGGGAAGAGTTAAAACAGATTTTATTAAAATTCCACCATTAGTGGAAACCAAGATGAGCAGCTTGTAACTCAGAAAATAACAATTGAAAATCAAGGAAAAATGTCCACATTACTCCTTTGTTCCACCAAGGTAGAAGAAAAATTAAGTTTCTAGCTGCATCCTAATCCTTCCCTGATTTAGGCTACCATGGGGGACTGCGATTGCTTAGAACTAATTACTACTTATTTATACTGCTGTAGTACTTAGGGAGCTCAGTTGGAGATTAGGGCTGGTGCCAGCTACTGCTCGCTGCCCCAAAGAGTTTACAGTGTGAATAAAACAGTGCCAAGAAAAATAATTTGTTCCAGATGGGCCACAGAGGACCTGCCAGAAGTGAGCAAATGTTCACCCTGGCTTCTGAGCTGATTCAAAATGACCATCTACTAATGAATTTCTCCTCATCTTCCACTACCAATCGCTTGAGCTTGTGCATGATAACACACACAGAAAAAAATCCTGCTTGAGAATAGGTAGTGGCACAAACAGGGACAACAAGAGAGGATGAATTGCTGGGAGTTACAAGATTCTCCACAGAAGACAGTATTTTTGGTTTTAATTTAGCAAAAAGCAACTCTGTCTTATCAACTAATTATTCAACAAAAAGAAACTGGTAGGCACTAAAAAAATTAATAATAGGGCAAAAGATAAACTTTGTGTTGTGAAGCAAGATAAAATAAATAAATCAATCCACCATATTTTAATGGGGAGGTTCTACCGTGTTAACTTGTGTTTCAAAATCAGCCATTGAACAAAAAATGGCAAATATTTAAGTTATAATGGAGAAAGTCACTTTTTCTGTCAAATACAGAGAAAAGTAAGGTTAGCCGAATTAGAAGTTGTGCTTAAAAACACAGATTTTACTTAATTTAAAATGCATGGAAATAACTCGATATCCTTTAATATTTTCCAGAAAAGACTTTGCTTTTTGAAGCAGAGACTTTGTGACACAAACCCAGGCCTGCATCAAACTGAGGTAAAAGCACAAAGAGGTGAATAAGCATGATTACATTACTTCCAAGATAAATCTTCCAACTTGGACTTCCAGCCACAAGAAAGGGAAATACATAATTGTGTAACTTTTACCCTTTCCACAATTTATATTCACACTGCAAAGCAGCGTCCTGAAAATTTCTGTATATATCCCCTGTCTTCCAGGTAGCAGCAAAAACTGCTTTGAGACTTTATAGTCTGGAATCAAAAATAACGGTGAATTTTTGAGCATGAGACTTAATATGAAACTAACATTTAGGAAGGCAGAAGGATCTGTTGGGTTGTTTTTGTACCAATAATGAAATTTCTGCATGACAACAGAGTGAATTTTCAGGTGTGAGGAGTATCTGCCCTTGCTGTAATATCTGACGCTCCCACTCATTCTTGACCACGCACCAGTGATACACCAAACCAGACTTGATTCTCCATCCTTCCTCCCACCCAGCTCAGCCCTGCAATAAATCATGTCAGTATCCCTGTGCCAGTGTCAGTGTGAAGTCAGCCCAATTAACTTAAACTGCTGACCAATGTAGTTTTTGCTAAACTGGACAACTTTGCACAAAAACAAGTGCTCTCAGTGTCTGTCCTGATGGGCCTGCTGGGGGAGAGGGGAGCATCTTCCACAAGCAGCTGGGAAAGGGCAGCCCCTCAAGCCACCTCCACTAAACAAGAAAAATAGTCAAGTGCCCACAACCTCAGGTTAAAAAAATTATGGGGACATTTTTAACAGCTTCCATACAGCAGCACTGAGTTGAAAACCAGCAGGGAATCTGGTCCAGTCTCTCAACTTTTGTTTATAAAAAAGAGAAACTCTGGTTGTCTTTCATCTCACACAGCCAGCTTCTTTGGTTTTTTCAACCAGTGTCTGCCTGACTTTTGGCCAAACTCAGAGCATAAGCACAATTCTGAGCATGGTGGTTCTTCTCTGAAGCACCAAATGCACAAACCAGGGCTTTCCCCTTGTCCCCCCAAACAGGTGGAACTTTCTGAAATCTATTTTCTATTCCTAAATTATTTATTATGAGGGAAGAAAGGGCCTAAAGGATTTTCTTCCACAATCAGGGCTCTATGCCCCAAAGAAACATGACCAAGCACTTTCCCTAGCAGCCTGTGTAGTGCCGACACTACGCACTGTGAAATGTAACACTTCTTTTCTAAGAGTCGATATTTTGCTCATTTCACCTTTTTGTGTGGAAAGGAGGACAAGCAGCAGAAAACAATTCTATTTTTAACTTCTTGGGGATTGTGTTTACAGGAGAAATGTCAAAACAGTGAGCAGTGGGGCAAAAGCAGGGACTGTAACGTATGAGAAGGCAGCCTGGGCAGGCACCAGAGATGTGACCTCCTGACTTTCTGCCCTGTAGGAGACTCAATCAGAAGGTAGGAATACATCACACTGACATCTCCCTTTTCCCTCATTAGCCTGGAGGGTCAGGCCCTTTGGCAGCTGGGCATCCAAACACCGCCACTCTGATTAGAAACTCCACATTGTCAGAAACAGTGTCAAAGAAAGCCATCCCTGGATGATTTCTGCTGACATATTTAAATTATTCAGCTATAAGAATGCAGTTAGCCCCCATTAAAATTCAGGTTGATGGTATATTTCATGCTCATTAGCTTTTAGAAATATTTTCTCCTGTGATGAGTAATTGAAAAATATGCATGGTGACTATCTCTGTGGTTAACCTTTAATTTCTTTCTAACTAAGGTTCACTTATATATTTAGTTTTGACAGATACATTTTATTACCAATCTGAAGAGCTGACCTAAACAAAGGTCCTAAGCACTATTCCAGACACTCACCCTCTTCTTCATGTTTATTTCACGAGTTACCAGAAATGCTGCTTATTCCACCCTGCAGCATTGCCTGCAAATTTTCATTCCAGGTATTTTGTTGTTGTATTTCTGGGATGGAAGGATATTGGAGAGAGTAGTGCTATCTGTATTTTCCGTGTCTTGCCTTAGAAACGAAAAGCTCCTACACTTGAATTTTCTAGAGAAATTGAGAGAAAAATCATAATCTCAATTGTTTTAAAAAGGGGCATTTTTTTTTTTTGTCTCATTTTAAGCATTTCAGTATGGCTTTACAACAGTATGCTAAGCATCCAGGAAATGAACCAGCTCATCATGGATTGCCCATTAATGCTTAGCATTTTCTTTTTGCAGTCTGTTGTGTTTCCTCAGGACCTGACTAAAACTGATTTGCTGAGTTCCTTGGCTCAGCCTGGGGAACGTTTCTTACGGACTAAAGAAAAAAAATAAAAGTTATTTGAAATCTATTACTGCAGGCTGCACTGGGTGACTCAAGGGACTGGCAATATGGTATTGAACATTCAACCTAGGGTTACCTGTTCACATTCAGCCAGATCTGGAGTGACCAGAAGTTGCTGCCTCTGATAATTTACTAGTGGCTTGCATGGTAGGAAACTGCAGTTTTAAACCATTTCAGAGATACCATTCCAGATGAACGCAGCAGCATTGTTAGCAACAGCTGCCATAATCATGGGACTTTCCAAAAATTAATCTGCCTTTAAGTGCACAATGGAGTAATGAAGCCTCTTTGAAATGCACATCATTCAAAATCCCAATACTTGTGATCAAACAACTCACGGTATCGATGTGGAAGGTGTTGGAGCCCACAAAGGTGATGGCATCCTGCAGGTCGTAGTTGTGCACCCCATTCTGGTAATCCTGGTAGGGCATCATGGTCAGAGCAAAGGGCCCCACGCTGTGCTTGCTCCAGTTGGTCAACTTCACCTGCAAGGGGACAGGGTCCCCCACCTGGCAGGTCACCACGGCGTCGCAGTCACAGACCTTGCCATCAACCAGGATGTCTGCAGATCGAGGAAACAAGTCCTCATTAGGCTGGGCACCTTGCCTCAGAAACAGCATTAATCTTGACAGGAGACTCAACCAGAAAAAAGTAATCTCAATGAAACCAGGAATGTGTGACAGTTCATTTTGGGAAAGAAAACCCAATGCCGTGCTGTTGTGCCGGGGACCTACTTGAGAAAAAACAGCTCATGAGGGCCTGATATCTGTCTACAGCTGTTGAAAGAGCTATGAAAAAAACCCCAATTATTATCTATACACAGGCACCAGAAGATATTTTTTTAACCTCCTCCCTTGAAGGCCAAAGCCACAGACCATTTCTCATGGTGCTGCAAATCAACAGCATGAGGCGAAGGGAAATACAAACAGGAACCATCAATACAAACAGCAGCTAGAGAGATCCAGGGCTGGAGGCCCATGTTCATGTGATACAGCCAGAATAAATCCTTCTGTATGGAGGTGAGCTTTTGAAGCAGGACAGACATCAGCAGAATTCGCAATGTAATACATATATTAAAATCCAGATTATAAAGAAAAGAGGGATTTTTAAATTATACTGGAGTACTACAAACTCATTCACACTTTGTACTTTAAATCACTCTGGGATTTCTATTTTTAATTTTCTACTTTTCTTTCCCTTACTGGGACAGCAGAAAATATAAAGCCTCTAAATTGGTTACTGCTGGGACAATGACAGCTGGAGTAATGTGTCCATTAACCTTGCCCATTTGCTTATACAGAACCAAAATATTTCATTACCAACACACTATGAAATTGCCAGTCCAATTCCCTGCTCTGAAAGGGTTCCCAGTTGTGCAGTATTACTGTATTTTTCAGAGGAGGGTTATCTCCAATGCACTATTAATACAGGAACATTTCTATTTCACTATGGGTTCATGTTTGGAGATAAGAGAAAGCCCTGGGCACATGTAAGAAAGCATCCTTTGTGTGAATACCTATCCCCACAATCTCATATGCCTGTGAGGCATTTCCATCACTCCAGCTCCTCCTCAGTTGCTTGCCTTTTGACATACATCATATTATTCCTCTGCATTGGATTTACATTAGTAATATCCCCTCTTCAAGGAGAGACACTATTTTTATGCTTCAGGAGTTTTCACAGAAAAAAAAAAATACACCAAAGTGATTTTTTTAAACTTAGTTTTGTTTTGTTGCCTTAGACAAAAAGTACAAAATGATGCATGTTCTTGTAATGCCCTTTAGCCTGGCAAACTGAACAAGCCTCAACGCAGCCACTGGATAAAAAATAAACTAAAGCTATTGCCAAAGAAGAAGAAAGTTCAGAAAGGAACATTTATTCCAGAGGTCAGGCCAGCAAAGCTGAGGCACTCAGATGAAAACCCCTCCTTGACCAAAGCTGCCCAAATGCAACAGCATCAGATACAAGAGGTTTGGCAAAGAGAGCATAAAAAAACCCTTCAGTGTTCAAGCTGAAGCTATCCAAAATCAGTGTTGGTGTCCCAGTTGGAACAGCTGCTGTTCCAAAATTTCCTTTCTTTCTTTTTTTTTTTTTTTGTTTTTTACAATTAGAACACTGTTGAGGAGTACTGGAGTGCTGTATCCAGTTCTGGGCTCTTCATTACAAGAGAGACATGGACACACTGGAGAGACTCCAAGGCAGGGTCATGAAGAGGATTAAGGGACTGGAGGATCTCTCCTGTGAGGACAGGATGTGAGAACTGGGACTGCTCAGGCTGGGGAAGACTCCAGGGGATCTCAGCAATGAAGATGAGCACCTGGAGGTGATGTCTTGTGAGGCTGACCTAGAACAGAGACTAGACAGAGCTAAGAGAATAAAGTAGGTATTTATTAAAAGGCCCTTAAAGAATACACCTTGGGCATTACAAGAGCCTGGACAGGGCTACACCCAAGATGGACCCAAAATGGTCACAAAATGGATGACGAGTCACAAGGTTTCACACTTTTATAAGTTTTGGTCCATTTGTATATTCAGTTCTCTTCAGTTCTCTGTTGTTTCTACCTTTTGGGCCTGAAGCTTGTAATGGTTGTCCTTGGTTTCAAGGTGGAAAGGGATTGTTTTGTTTACCTACCCTGAGAAGAGAACTTACTGACACTTAATATGAAGTTCAGAGCTACACACCTAGGCAGCAGCACAGAATCTTTCAAATATGAAAGCTAAAACTTAGAGGCATCAGAGGGAGGGTGCAGAGAGGACAGAGCTGGGCTCTTTGATTCAGTGCTGCCCAGTGGCTGGATCAGAAGCAATGTGCACACACTGAAACGCAGGAGTTCCCCTCTGACCATCAGGAAATACTTTCTTTACTGTGAAGGTGACCCAGCACTGGCACAGGTTGTCCAGGGAGGTTCAAAAGCCATCTGCACACAGTCCCTGGCAAGTGGCTTTAGGTAGCCCTGCTCGGACAGGGATAGGACCACACGATTTCCAGAGGTCCCTGCCCATCTCTGTGATTCTGTCAAAGGAAATGATAATCACCACTGCATTTTAGGGAAGGGCTAAAAAACCTTTTTGGCATTGGATTACTTCTGCAACAGCACACTCTAATGCCATAGGCTGTCCTGCCCAACATGATCAATTTGCTTCTGGCAGTATTGCCCTAAGATCATGGAGGTGAGGTAGTGGTTATAATGGTATCCCATTATCAGGGATTAACTGACTTGAGTTTCTCAACACACAAAGAATGAGTGTCTGTGGGTAACCTTTATGCTTCCCAGTTTCCTGGCACAGAGCTGAAGTCCAGTTGCTTTCTTCAAAAGCAGTGCATTTCTATCAATTCATTACTTTATATCAGTTCATGTTTTCAAGCTTCTCCCTGCAAGGTAACTCCTTTCATTAAATAAAAACAAACAAACAAACAAACAAACAAACAAACAAAACACACACACAAAAAACCCACAAAAAAAACCCCACCACCCCCCACTTGATTTCTACTTCCTCCATCCAGTGGCTTTTACAGCTTCACAAAGGGATAAATCCCCAGACCAGCACAACCTTTGGAAATACTCCTAAGCTTAGTGGATGAATCTATATTTTCAAGCCACTCATCAGCTGCCTTTTAGCTTCAATGGTTTGCTGTAGGAATTGTAAATGAACCCTTTGCCCTCTATCTCTACCTTTGTATCTAATAATAGCTCAGAGCATTTCTTTCTAATATCTTCATGAGAAAATAGAAAATCCAAACAAAAGGGAAGCAATTAAGTCTGGCTCAAACAGATTTTTTTTTTCGCATTCCTAAAAAAAAAATAAAATTCAATTCATTTAGATTGATTTAAGAGTGTGTGTGCACATGTGTTTGTGTACATATTGAGAGATAATTTCCTTCCTTTCCAGAACATACTTCCCTCCTGCAGTACTGGAGCCAAGGATCTCAATGAGATGTCAGATGAGAAAGCACACATGGCTGGCGTGCAAAATACTATGGAAAGGAGTGTTTAAAAACAGCCCCCTTTCATCAGAGAGAACAGCTTGGTTTGACAGGCAGCTTTACTCCCTTCCTGACACAGAAAACATCTCATGGACCATACGGATTTGCTTTAATATTTTCATCCCTGAGCAGAGGAAAAGCCATGTGCACAGGGTCCCGTTTCTGCAGATTCAGCTCACTCACACAGATGGCATATAAAAGCTGAGACTGCTCACACCACTGCTGTGAGAGTGAATCATTATTGGCTTAGGAGCACAGGAGCTCTGAATCAGAACATGCAGTCACTAGCACAGAAATCAGTCGTGGCTGTATCTCCATCCTACAAAGATTCAGATATGAGAGAAACAGCACTTCAGAAAATTAGAAGGACCAAGTTTAATTCCAACTTGCATATATAAATTGCATTTTAAAAGTGGCAGCATAAAATCTGGATGACTGAAGGGGGGGAGGGGGAAAGCATAAAGACCTAGCAAACTCTCAACCTCCTTCTAATTAAAAGTTAAATTATTTTTGAAACAATGCAATAAGCCAACAGAATGCTGCCCTCCCCACCCCTTTTCCTGTTCATTTACCTACAATGCCCACTATGTTGGCATCCTTGGGTGCCAAATTTTCCCTGCAATGCCTGACAGCCATGAAAAAAGGATAGACATTGTCTCTGCCACACATTAATGAACAGTCACGGGGCCATTCTCTTTTCCTCTAGAACCTTCCCTAAGTGATTATTGTATCAAGGGACAAAATTTTATCCAACACATTTTGGAAGGCGGAGGATGAGGCTGCTACAGCCACTGAGAAGGGTGATTGGAAAGCCTTGCTTTTCCATTGACAGCCTTTGCCAAGCCTTTTAGCATCTCCATGAATTAATCTCTAAGATGGAAAAACTACTTCATGGCCCAGTTGATGAGTGATGCTTATTGACACCACAGGAAGAATATGAGAGACCATTATGTGAAAATAATACATCAGTATTATTATAATGCCTTTCTTTCAGGACCTCAGAACTCTGAAGAAAGAGAAATTAATATTACTAACAGGAAGACAATGACTATTCCACAAGAAGAACGTCATTTACCATCACCTCCCAGGTGCATGTCTGTCTACATCACCCAAAGGACTTGCTTGGAAATAAATACATTAATAACATTTTGTGTTCTTTAGTCTGCTCATATTAACACACAGTAAGTTGTTCTTATCACTTTGTCAAGTTCCCATGCAAGAACTCACAACCCATTGGTCTCCCTGTATATCAAGAGTCCTGATCATGGCTAATTGCATTTTCACACCCAAGTCCCTCTTTGCCACTGTCAAAGTTTAATTTTGGAAAGCCATATACAAATACATTTAATCCCAGTGGAAATGCATATTCCAGCAATGCTTTCTCACTTCACTCATTTTTGAGCTGATTTTAAAAAACAGGCTGCAGAGAAAGGCAGGGTGGTTTTGCTCATCTTTACAGGGGAGGTATGGAGAAGTTTCCATCAGATATTTCCCTTTAAACTGGATGTTGAATCCCCAGCTGATGCACATGCACTGGCCTCTGCCATTCTCTGCAGCTGGGAACTTGGCCCAGGACTTTGAGCAAACACCTCACAGAGGAATGGCTTTGCACAAACAAGTTGGCCAACAAAACTCAAGACATGAGATGCCCAGATGAGTAAATAGCGTTCACATAAAAGGTAAAAGAGATCTTTAAAACCAGAAAATCAAGTCTTTCCTCGCTTTGCTGTTATAGCTAGTGTGCTCTGTCAATCAACCACTGCAATTGTTAATGAAAAAATACTAATTTACTCATCTTGGTCTGTGAACCAGAAGAGCCATGGCCTGGGGAGGGGAGAGAGCAGCAGCAGCATCACTGACATCTCTGGGTAATGTCCATCAGGTACTTTGATGGAGGAAAGCCAAAGACCCAGAGCCCAGGCTAGAGTTGCTGCAATGAAGGTCTCATGGAATGATTCAGTTTTTCTGTGTTCAAGCAATCTAAAATGCTGATTAAAATGTTTGTCCAGGCCAGCTGTCCTTCTTATTGACTTAAAAGACACAGAAAGGGCCAGCCATGGTGTCTAGAACAATTTCTCTGTATTTTGCAAGAGTATTTTTTCAGGACTTTGCAAAGAACTTAACAATGAAAAGGGAACTATTTTTGAAATAATTTATTTGGAAATAGGTTCAATCAATTCTCTCCATTTCTGATCTTACATTTTATGCAGGCGCAAGAAAAGATCAGAAAGGAGGAAAATACCTACAAGCAAACTCTGTACAGAGCAGATTCTGCCTGTCTCCACACAAACAGGTTTCCCATCCCTCCCCTCATGCTCTGTGTCAAGTCAGCAACAGATTTATCAGCCTGGTTTTTGGGGCAGCTTAGAGGAGCAGGTGATATGTGGCATTCTATTGAGACAACAGGATCCCTGGATTTTCCTGTGTGTCCTCTAAAGCATGAACCTAAACACTGTTTCTGTTTCCTCTCTTTGCACTTGTTCTCCCTAATGTAGACCAGTTTCCTTTCATTTTCCAAACCATTCCTGCAAATTACTTGCACAGAGAGAGGCAGATTTGGTTACATTCATTTGTCCATGATGAGGTCCTTTCAGAGCTGAATACATCCATACAGAAGGTATTTCTATGAATATAAAACTGTGTTCCCTGTCAATTTCATCAGGAAAAAGCTGAATGGTTATTTAATAACACAAGACCCTCCTAGCTACTTGCATTAAACCTTCTGTCTGTGATTTGGACCTGCTCCTTGCACCAAATCTCAACATCTTAATTTGGAATAACATCCTCATATTCATTCATTGTTATACTGACACAACAGCGAGGGAAATTCAGCCTCTGCTGAATTTCCCTGCAGTCAGTAGTATCAGAGCACAGAGGGATACAGATGTTTGTGTTGTAACAGGTTCACACTACACAGATATCTCACCTTGTCAACCACTGCTAGTCCTGGCCTGAAAACTGCCCTTATACTCAGAGCCTGCTGCTCCAAACCCCCTGTGGACCTGAAGAGTTCAGCTCCTCTTTGGGTCAGGGCCGTTGGACAATGATGAATGAAAAATACAGGAAAGGATATGAACAAACTATTGCAGCTTCCTGCAAGTACCAACAACCCAGAGACCTTCAGCCAACACCAGGGCATGAACCAGAAAACAGGAAAGTTGGCAGAGGATGGGATAACTGGAAATGAATATAGGCTGGTGAAAGAGGCAATTGCTTTCACAAGACCTCTGAGCTGCCCTGTTCCTGGCAGACTTCCCATTCCCAAACATTTTAGAATTAAATTAAGGACACTTTATTTCCTCCAAAAGCAATTAAAAAGAAAAACACATTTAAAATATAGTTCTAGCAACAATAAGCAATTAGTCTTTGATAATTGTCCGTGTCTTCCTATTTAATCACTCTTTTGCAGTGCCCAGTATGCTGATGACAGGTCCCAACTGGTCCCATTATCATTCCTGCCAAATTGTTCCCAGTTTGTGTCTGTTCTTAACTCTGTGATGGCAACAGGCTGAGGATGCTGCAGCATCCCGTGGGACTCACTTGCAAAAGGATTCCTCAACCTTGTCATTTGCCCTAAGATTTCTTCCTCCAAATCAGTGCAATGTTTATGGCCAATTTTAAACTCCAAGACATGTGACCAGCATTCAGTTTTAGCACTACTTGATCTTGGCTATGAACATCTAAATGTGGTACAACCTTCTTCCATTAACTCCAAATAATAGGGTCATGCTGGCTGAGGAGGGAAGCATGAACACGACTTGTGCTCTGGGGTTTGACTGCCTCCAGCTTCTACTTGGGATCTTAAAACCTGAATGCACATTAACCACAGATTTATTTCAGAAATGAGTCAGTTCAGTTTAACCTCCCTGGTTTTGGTGGGAGTTATTTTACTTCACACATGCCTTTTATGACAGACATTTCTCCTCCTCTAAGAAATTGCTGGCACATGGATGGCACCTGCTTGTCTCATCCTCTGGCAGCCAAGATAACCTGTGATTTGGTGCTTTGCCCAATTTGCTATCAAGTGAAAATCACTTCAGAGTTTATACTGCTTGTGTCCAGTCCTAATGTAAATGCTCAAAGGCAGATCCTTAAAATTTTAAGCTGCTCAAAGCTCTGTGTTTTCCAGTAAGCCTGAGCTCCTTTTGACTTATTTTAAAATATTTCATGACGTGGCCCCTGTGTGCTTAAAGTCTCATTTATGAATTTGGGCCAACCTTTTTTTTAATCTGTTCATCACAAGCAGGTTTGACAAAATTTCTTTTTATTATCTGCTACACAGGCAGGAAGTCAGGCTGGCATACAGTGTGTGTCCTGTGTTTGAATTTCACAAGTCTGGGATTTGCATGTTATTTTAAGTTATTGATAACTTTATTTCTATAGCTTGTCTGTGTCAGGACTACTTTCAGAGCATTCTTATCCAGTCCTGTGGGAAAAAAATGGAGGGGGAAAAAAGCCCTATAATACATTTAAACAAAACTAAAACGTACCAGGATATATCATATAACAGTTGTTTTGGTATATTGGCAGCTTTGTGCAAAACCTCTGCAGGAACTGAACTGAATCATAGAATACCCTGAATTAGAAGGAAACACACAAGGATCATTGAGTCCAACTTCTGGCTCTACACAGGACAAACCTAAAAATCACACCATGACCTGACTTAACCTACAGTTTACTGAAAGCAAATCATCTCTTTCCTCACTGGTTTCTTAATGAGACTTTAAATTTTCTCCCTTTTTCTTGCCATTCTGCAGTGATGGATGTTGGACAAACCTCTCCCTCTGTAGAAGAGATTTCAAAATCCTCATGCCAACTTTGTCAAGTTTCTGACTTGTGGCTGCAGAAGTTAATGGTAAAAAAGGAGCCTATAGCACTTTGTGCTGTTTTGGGAGCATGTCTCAGCCTCAGAGCAGGTTTAGTCTAGACACTGGATGGATTGCAGACCTCCAGGGAGTGTTACCTGCTCCAGAAATCAGTGATGAGGGTGGTGATTGTGGCACATTTGCTATGGAGAGGGCAGTGAACTACAACTGCTCACAAGAGAAGTAATTATTTAACAGAGACATAAAAATAGGCTCCTCTACTCAATTCTGTGCATGCAAAGTCAAATATGTGAGTTCAGTCACACGGGAATATGGCAATAAGGAAGTGGGAATTTTTTTTCCTGGATTTTCTACCATTTCAAGTGGAAACAGTATTTTCTGCATCATCCATTCAACAAGCACACAGTGGTGGGGATTCTTACAGAGGTAACAGCTAACAGGGAGGTTTTAGGGTTTTTTTTTAATTGCTGGCTAAACTAATCCTATGTGTAGTATCATTATCTTTTTTGAGGGCTGTAGGAAGAGATCTGTGAGGTACTGTCTGAAGCAGAAGGAACTCAAATGCAGGTGAGAGGGGAGATGAGACAGCAGTATCTCCATGCCCAGATGTACAGAGACACCGACGCAAGATGCTTTAAGTAAGCAAAAAAAAAGTTATAGTGATTATTTGAAGAAAAATTGTGGGTCTGTGACTCATTTCCCATACTTGTCTTAAAAAATAACCATGAGACACTGCATGTGATGTCCAGGCCTTAAGAAATTTTGTGTCCTGGTAGATCAGCCACAGCCTGGTACGAGATAATGTATAACCCCCTATTAACAGGCAGGTAGATGATTTACCACATTTCAGTGGCTGTGTAAACAGGAGCAGTAGGACACTGAGCTTTAGGGGCCTCCTTTAGCCCAGCCAGGACTGAAATGCAATGAGCTGAGCTAAATGAGGGTATCAAACAAGGCCAGGCACAGACGCTGCCATCGCGGCACTCTGCGCAGGGCAGGGGTGACGTGTGGTTACCAGACTACCTGTGCCCAATGTGCACACTCTGGGGGGGCTCAGAAGCAGGGGTGCCCACTAAAATGAACATATCATTCATGTAGTTTCTTTAAATTTCACTCACAGCTTATTTGAGTCTGATGACACTTAGTTATTTCACTTGCCAGTGGATTGTGTTAATTTTTCCCCATTCTCCCTATGTATGATTAGTCCACTTTTGCATTAAGGCATGAGACAACAATCCAGGCAGATGTGAGCTGTAAGCTCTCAAACCTTCCCATGACTTCTTTATTTTGATTGCATCCTGCTGCGATATCATGACCTGTCTCAAAATCCAATTTGAATGCACAAAAGAACTGCAATAATAGATATATGAAGATGGAAGTTTCCAGTCATCCTCTGTGACACAAATCCATATTTTTCCTTGCTAGATTGGATATGAACACTCAAATAACAATCAACCTTAGAGAAAACAAGAAATCTTTAAGCCTAGAGTCATCAAACCGAACTACTTTTGGCCTTTCTTGGAGATATTTCTGTTAATAATTTACTACTTCTAAAACTGAACATGCTCAAAACCTAGCTTCTGAATTTTTCATGAAGTCCTTTCCTCCCCATACCTGTCTTAATTTCAGAAATAAAATCAGACTCCTTCCTGCCAATCTCAGCTTTCACTTTGACTCGATATCTTCTTATGACTCATACCTCCAGCCTGTGATTAAATTCTGATGCCACTTTCCAGAAAACCTCTCCAAAACTGACCTTTTTGCTCTGCCTACACTGCCAAGCCCCCCTCTGAGAACTAACTGGATTATACGCCTTAAAAATTAAAGTCACTTCATCTCTGCTTTTGACACCTCCAAACTTTCTATTCTCCTGAAGCCCTTGCACCAAATATCATCCTGTAGGTCCATGGCCTGGCTATGTTCACAGGGCACTTTGCAAGGATCTCATTCCCAGCTTTCTAGATACAGCAGTAAAGCTCAGCCCAGGCTGAATTCCCACAAAAGGATCCATCTTCTCCTGTGCCAGCTGAAACCTGTTGCTGGGGTCACACAGTAATAACCACAGAGAGCTGGTTATTGCTGCAGAGGTGGCAAATTGTGCTCACTGTTACCTGTGGGCTACAACCTGTGTGCAAAACTACTTTTCTCTCATTGCTCTGTTGTATTATTTTTCCTATCCTCCTCCCTGCTCACTTTTTTTTTTTTACATATACCATATATATCTTTATAGCATACAACACAGACATACATATATTTATATGTGTATGTATATATCTATATATTTATATAGCTATAGATATAAAATGATAGACTATAAGCACTCAGGGACAAAGACTATAAGCTCTTAGGGACCACAATACTCGTGTTTCTAAGAGCATAGCAGAACAATTTGTATGGCACCTAGAACTACACAGACCTATTTTCCTGGGATGTGAAGATGGCACTGCTAGAGAACCAGAAACAATTAAATTAAAAAAGAAAACCCAAATCTAACCCTTAATAAATTAAAAATGTATTTATTTATGTATATCAAATATGGTGGAGCAAGGAAGTGACCACTGCACCAGCTTTCCACACTGAGACATTTTAGGGAGGAGTTAACCTGTCCTGGGAAGAGAAGTAAGGAATTCTCACTAAGCAGAAATGAGCTAATAAGCTACCAAAAAGAACTAAGTGGAGAAGGTGACTTCCAGAAGATAAAGAAAAACATCTTAATTGTAAGTTTTCAAAATCTCCATGCTGGCTCATTGAGGTACCAACTCCTGACAGGACTAACTCTTACACTAAACCAAAGGTAAAGCCTGAGGATTTACAGGACATGCAGGAAGAGTGTAGAGGGGATAAAAGAAAACCCAAACACAAGGAAAAGTAAATTGAAATAAAAATAATGCTGTTTAAAGGAGCATTCTCTGTGAAAAGACTTAATGTAAGAGCCTAGAATCCTTTCTTTCCCATCACTGCATTTTGAGGGAAAGGAAACCTCAAATATAAGCACAACAGAATGCACAGAGGATGAAAACTTTGTGTTTAAATAAAACTGCAAATATGACATTGTGGAGAAGAGAAGAAAAGAAACACTGAGTTCAGCTAGACAGAGTAAAAAATTAAATCCTCTCCATACCCAAGACTGTGAGCCATGCCTTGGGCTTCGTCTGTCAAGTGCTGCAAAGCATTCCTGCAAACCCTTCTCCTTTTCACTGACAAACTGGGGGGAATTCGTTTTTCCTCACTGAAACCCTGCAACTGTGCTCCAGCCTGGAGAGCTGCTGGAAAAATGAGAAATGAGCAGGTGTCACATTCTGTCCTTTTATCTCTGGCTTTTAAAAGACAGACACAATTATGTGCAAATCAGCGTAGTGCGGCAGCTGATTAAGTCCCTTTGCTAAGAATTATTTTCCCAAGGCTCTGTGCACAGGCCAGCCAGAGCTATCAGCTCATCTGCAGACACAGTATGGTGGCTGCTCCACCTTCTAGAGACCCATGGACATGGAGATGAGAAATTATTAGTTCTCACCCTCCACATCATGCAAAGAGCCCTGCATAGTCTGACAAGGCCTCTCTGGCACAATATTTCCATGGTTTATGTATTTTGAGATTGTGTGGGTACATTTGATACACATTAGTAGAATGCCCAGGAAATGAAATGAGGTTGTAAAGTACAGGAAGCTGTTGACAAAGTTGGAAAAAGTGAAGCTGAAAGTCTTCAAAATTCAGTGTATGGAAAGACTTTATGGCTTCCTTAGTCTACCTCTGAAGTCATGTATTGTTCTGTGAATTTACATGTGAAGTGTAAAGGACTGCATCATGTTTCCACCTACAAAACAGGAACAGAAAATCCTCCCAAGCCCTATCACCTGCTGAGACCTGTTTTTTAATTTTATAAAAATCCATGGATTTACATTACCTAGGAGTCTGGTAAATGGTCTTTACTTAGCCGTGAAGAAAAAGAGTTGGGGGGATTTAAACTAAAAAAAAAAAAGGCTGGTTTGAACTCATCTAAGAAAGGAAGGTAGAAAGGAAGTAACCCATATCATATCAAAAGGAAAATTTTCTTGCAGTCTTAATACAAAGCTTGTGATCACTTCCAGTGATCCTGGTTGCCACCCCAGCCCCAGAAGTTGTGTCAAAGTTGTGGCTCTGGGAGTGCAGTACTAAATAAAGCCTCCTGCCATCTGCATCAGTGCTGCTGTTTGCATAAGCACAGCTCCGAACTGTGCATGTGGGATATGCCCCTCAGTGCTAACTTATCATCCTTACATCCAAACCAAGAGAGGCTTTATATGCATGCTCATTATACAAAGAGGAAAGGAAGAGAGGATCATTTTGTCCTGATCCTCTCTAAACAAAAAAAAAAATAGAAGTTTTCAGTGCCAAGGAAGTTTTTTCCAAAATTTTTCAGATCTCTCACAACAGTTTAGGATATGCTTTTCCAAAAATATCTTTGAAGTAAGAGAGTTGAGAGAAGCTCATGAGTTGCTTGGAAAGTACATAAAGCAAACAGTGACGTATAATGGAAACTGTTCCCAAGAGCATTTGCAATTTCAGCAAGTACACGGCGCTGGGAGTTAACCACTCTATTATGTGGGTTGTCTTTTCCAGGATTAATTTGTGAAAAAGTCCATCTTTTACGCACTTGCAATCCAAACAAAAGAACAAATTAAGAGAACCAAGCACAGAAACCATGCTGGGCAATAGAGTGCCGCAGACAAACGCTGCCAGTAATCTATATTCACATTGTATTGCATGAACTGACCCAGAATTAACTATGGCTGCCCTCTCCTGGAAAACTCTCTGGAACAAATGAAGTTCTCTCATCCATTTCCATTAATGGCATTAGCATGCTTGGTGGCAAGACCACAGCAGAACAACTGGATAAACAGCTACAAGGAAGCAGTAACAAGCAACAATAAAAGGAACTATTTTTCCACAGAGGTCCTGAATAGATATTCCACTACCCCCCTGTAAGCCAGGGATACAACTGAGCTCACCCAGAGAATGCAATCTGTGCTTCCTGACTTTCAAAATGAATGTCAAATGTCAGGATGGGAGTAGGAAGAAAACAACTTGCAGTCAATTCCTATGAGTTCTTCACATTCAGATACCTGAGAGCTTTAGGAAACTTTATTGGAAATCTTAATTTCATTGAGGTTCACTGACCAAGCACAACACGAGCCTGGGAGCTCCAAGGGACTAAGTGCTGGCCCCAGGCTCAGCAGATCCTCCTGCTGGTACGTCTTTGTGGACGTCTAGAGAGCTCTTTCTTCACTCTCCAAATAAAGGTGGAATTCCCAGAACAAATGAAGATGGGAAAGGATGTTACTATGAGCTGGAAAAATGTCCTTACCCAAAGTCTCAATGTTATTGCTAGAATGCAGGAAGGGTGCAGGTGGTTTCAGTCTCCTATCCACAGCTACATAACCACCTATTAGGAAACCATTCATAGACATTTCCTCTGAAAGCATTTTTGGTTGCGCCCACTCAGTAAGACTCTCTTAAAATCCTTTCTTGAGAAACAATGGCATAAGATGGTAATTTTGGAAGATCACTGGCCAAATCCAAGTTATTACTTCTTACACAAAGGTATCACTGAGTCATATCTAGTGATAAGAGCACAGAATTACATGCTAATATTGTAGAAGCATGGTGAGATTTCATTAGATTCAGTTATCAATTTCATCAATAGAATATCCCTGATCAAAACAAATGAAAGAAAAACCAGAGGTAAAGAATTAATCGCCTTCATGAGAGGTTTGACTTTGAAAGGGTTCTAAAAATTGCATCAATCTTAAACATCCATCAGACTAGAATAATCTGTTGAATGAAGCATTTAATTCAAAACTACAAAGTTCAGTTCAAGCATTTTAGAAGCTCAGTAGTAAATATCTACTAAATAGGACTCTGCTAAATTTTCTTCCATGTTTTCCTCTTTATCCACATTGTTCCTGACCATTTTTTTCATGTCTCTTGCATTTGCCTCTGACAGCATCTACAGTGCACCAGGCCCTCCATGAAAACAGGCAAAATCTGTGCCTTTAAATAATCACTTTGTCACGTAATGACCAGAGAAATCTCCATGTATGCAATGAGCCCTTTCAAATGCCACATTCAATCTGCCTCAATGAAAAGCAGCTGTGATAGGAGGCAGATGCTTCCCAACGAGTTTGCCAGCTGTTGAAGCTATATCCAGATGTTGAGCACACTGAACTCCAAACACACAACCTTTCAGGAAAAAGGGAACTCATTCCCTGTCTTAAAAATGCTGAGCCAAGACCTTTATCACCATAAAATGCAATAAAGTAACTCTACTCCTGGGTTTCCTTCACAAGGACAGAACAACAAACCAACGAAACAAAGCACCAAAAAATTACAGAAAAATAGAGGAGAATTGTATTTGACAGGAAAGATCAATTACAGTTGTCTTTAATGACCTGAATGATATAAAACTCAACTGTAGAATCCACCCTCTTGTTTTCCCAATTCTATTTGTAGCTGGGCTTCATTTTTACCTTCCTTCATCTTTACCTTCCAGAGCATGGCAGCCTCAAGGAAAAAAATACTTTGTAGGAGCAAAGGTTTGTTTCCTCTGACACTTTCCTTTGAGATCTAATATAAATAAATATCACTACCTTCTCTCAATAAAAGACTAATAAAATTGTTAATTGCTTGAAAATCAGGCAAGCTTGAGCTATTCTTAAACTAATCTAAGTATTTCTCTAAGAAACCAGTTTCTGTCACAATGTGCCAATGCTTGTTATTAACAATGTGCAAATTAATTTTTCTTGAAGGCGTGGCACTAACAGGAACTGAATATTTTCTCACATCAAAGAACAACTACCAGTAAAGACCAGCAGGAGGTCTGCTGGTATTTAGAAGTTTTATTTAATTTTTAACATCTCAAAGTCATTCAGCAGAATAGATTGCTGTCTTTATCATCCCAAAGCACCTCATTAAACAAGTGAGTTAATCAAGTATATTCTGCTAATGAGAAAGCATGATTAAAAAAGTTCTGAGAAGTGGGAATGAGGAACAAAATTCATCAGAAGAAAACATCCTTTCAACCTAGAAATATGCCCGTGGTTCATAAAATGTAAGCTGCAGTTTGGTCAACAAAATATAAGTAGTAATTATGTCTTCTGTAAGTAGTAAATAGTAAATAGTAAATAGTAAATAACCTGGTTAAAAATACATGGGGATACTTTCTGATAGGAGCCCATGGGGACAATTTCTATCCTGCCCATGGTTTGATGGTCTAGAAAGGAAGAGTCTTCCATCTTTCTGATAAGATTCTGTAATTAATATACACCCTGTATGGCTTTGGCATTTGGGACATTTGCATTTATTGAAAATTGGTATTAGGACCTTGCTGAACTCATGATAGGTATAATTATCCATGTATGCATCCACTAGGCTTATAGGGAAATACAGGTAATCACACATTCCAGGTATCAGGTTGATTTTTAAGATAGCTGATTGATTAACTATTAATAATAGTTAATAATTGATTAACAGCTGGGAGCTATCTGTACATAACAGCTACATCAGGCACATTTAATGACGGCAACTTCCTTTGCCCTTTGCACATTTGAGATTCACTTTACATTTCAGATCTTGGGAGTTCTCATACATTCCTTGCCCATCCCTGTCCATAAGTCACTAAATATAGAATTTTCTTCCAAATTACACCTGTCCAGAAGGACTCCTTCTTATTCCAGTAACAGCTTTTCTGTGCCTAAAAGAACAAGGTCTGGTAATACCTGGAATATTTCTACCTGATAACAAGATGGAAAAAGGGCTTCATTTGCTCAGTCAGCCTTTCCCCTGCTAATGCAGGAGTATTTCATGCACATATTTACTCATGCCTTGTGAATTCATGGATTCACAATAACCACAGCAATATAACTAAATATTTGAAAGCAACCATGGCAGAATCATTTTGGAAAATCCTTCTGAGAACAGCGTGATGTTCATTTTCTTGCAGACTACTGAAATATTTACAAAAATCTTTGTTCTGTGATGCAATTTGCCTGCTAATAACGCTGAGCTGAAATCTACCTTGCCTAGACTTATCAAAATGGTCCTAAATGCTTGAATCCTGTAATGAGAATATGCATTGTCTGGAACTTTGGACTGTAATGTTCTCTTGGATCATTTGCAAGCATGGCTCTTTATTGCTTGGCCATGGCATGAAATGCCATCAAAGCCAGCAAACACCATTTCCCTGACTGCCCACTCACCAAGTCCTGAGTGAAACAAAAATATGACATAGGCTGTACTGAGAGTCCTGGAAAACCACCTGCCATCTTTGGCTATGGGAGCTGAGCAATTTGTCCTGGGCAGTCACAGGAATGGCCTTTCTGTTGAGATTTGCAGGAGAGAAAAATACAGCTGTTAATTAATAAAACAGCCGAAGTTTATCTGCAGGTTGCTTCACTGATAAGCAGAATCAGAATTAAGATTGCAGCTTTTCCAGCTTCTCTGCTGCCTTGCAGAAAGAGACCTGGAGCAATGAAGGTAACAGTGATTATATGAAGTGTGTCCTAATACTTCTGAAAGTGTTGTTATTCAGAAACATCACTCAGGTTAAGGGGAGATAAAAATTCCTTTCTTCTCCAAGGACTAAATATTTGTTTACTTGTCTGGTTGCTTTCTCTTACATTTCTCTCCTTTATCTTCACTGCATTGCTGTCATGGGGCTGTTAAATTGGCAGCACCCAAAGGATGCCTCAGGAATGAATGAATCCCTACTGAAAGCTGGTATCACATATCTAACACACCAGAAAGTAGTGATCAGAACACGAGACTGCTAATGGGCTCAAACAAAGAGACTCAAAAGAGGCAAAATAGCCTGGCTTTAGTCCTGGCCCATCACTCTGGTCATATGACCCTGTCTTTGGATCCTGGCCCTGATGGCTTATGTTTCATTGCAAAAAAAGAGTTGCTGCTTAGACTCAGAGAATTGTTTTGGTCCATAATGCTGTGTCCCCATCTTCATCCAAGACCATGACCTTGGCTTTCCTCCCATTGTCTTGCCACCAACTGGTCTCAAATGCTCTCCAGCTTCTTCTAAAATATCTGTTATCAAAGCCAGCTCTTCAGAAAGGCACATATCTCAAATGAAGAATTAAAATTCAATTTTATTGTATAACTGCTGTCAACACAGCCATGCAAAGAGATCTCTTATTCTTCATTCTGCATATTTTGTCTCAGAAAATTTTGTTAACAATGGAAACAACCGGTCTTATTAGTCCTTTAGGGAGCAAGGCAGAGAACAGGCATAGCACTGCTCTCCCCAGCAGGCAGAAATGGAGAAAAATCAGAGCTCTGGTGCTTCTCGGATCTACTGGAAAAAGCTACAGATGTCCTCTGCAGCACAGATTTCTCAGGTAATCCTCCTCACAAACACAGCAAACTCTCTTCTCTGTAAATTCTTTCCAGTCCCACTGAATTAGCTCAAGAAAACAAAGGAGGAGAAAGCCAAATTTGAGACAAAGTCTTTGAGTTGGAGTCTTCCAACTGTAGGAAGACTATGATTCCTCCCTCTACAGTAGCTCTAAATTATTCAGTTTAGTTTCAACTTAAAAATTATGAGACTTCCACCATATCTTGTATGAAATACCTCCACAGTTCAATAGATCTTTCTGTCAAGGCTCCTTCAGTCTCAGTCTAAATGTTCCCACCCTAATTTTACTCCCATTACTCTTAGTTATAGCCTATATTCTGGCCTCAAAGTAATTCCACTCTTAAATGGTGTTGGTATCCTAATATTTCTATCCGCCTCTACCCTCTGGCAAAGGAAGACATTAGAAAAATACACTAGAATAAATTAAAATTGTCAGAAAAGCCAATGAATGCCAGATAATTTTAAGATAAATACAATTAGAGCAGTTAAAAATGGAGGAGGACTATTAGATTACCAAATGCATCCCTGAATACAGGATACCACAAATTAATCCAATATTAAATGTGATCTAAGCCAAAAGGTCAAGAAGAATCTTGCATATCTTCTTGAATTTAGAATTTCCTGGCCTTTATACAATATCTCAAAATGCTACACAGCAGCACTCGAAGGTGTGTTAATTTATTTCTCAGAAACCAACATGATTTCTTTTAAAAAAAAATGAACTTTGTCTTACAGCAAACTTATCTCCAGTGGGAAGGTCTTGGGCAGTACTTAGTTGGAGAAAACACAGGCTCGACAGGAAACTTGAGTGGGAAATATTGCTGTGCCTGTCTGCAGTCAGGTACAACTGCTGCATCCAACCTCATTGCAGCTGCAGTTTCAACAAACACACATGGGAATGCAGTACTGGAAGAATATTTGATTGTGTTTGTTTACCAACAGTGCTGATGCCAAGCAGCTCTGCCTGGTAAAAAAAAAAATTTAAAAAAAATTTGAAAAAAGGATGAAATTTGATTTTTAATAATTACACAACTCTGATAGGAACTGTGCTACAAGAAACACCATTTCAGGACATGAGAAGACAGATGGTCTTAATGAAACAGCAATACATTAAGATCTCAAACCTGTAATTCTTAGGAAAGTTATTTTAAAAGGAATAATAAACTTAAATACATATTCCCAAAGTCAGACCATGTACCATGACTGTGATCACCAGCAGTCTCACTTTAGTTTGGTGTGTTTTTTGGTTTTTGGGGCTTTTTTTAGGGTTTTTTTTTGTGATTTTACCCGGATTAGCTCAAGATACAAGGAATTTCTCTTTTTTTCAACACAGGACCCGCAGGCAAGAATAGTAAAGTTGTTCCTAAACTTTTTAAACTAATAAATTCTAGTCAATTTCCAAAATATCTAGTAGGCTTCAGTGTGATACAGTCTGCACTTACTTTTAAGCATTTTTCTGAAGGACTGAAAAAATTGCTTTGAAAACATCAGACATCTCAGTCCAGCATGAACTCTGCTCCTTTGAATGACATTGATTCACATAGCTAGACTCAAGAAAGCATTTTCATGTAACAAAACTCTTCATTTTGGGGTCAATTAAAAATAGATTCAAGAGCAAATAAGGTTCCTTAGCAACTTAAACAAAGCAGGAAAAAACCAGAGTCATTGCTAACCACCAAGGGAAAACCAAAGTGTCTCATCTCTTTGCTAAATTACCTTCATTTATTTCATTAGCAGCCTCCTCAGGCCTGCTGTATAAGGGACATTTGCTGCCATGTGTAATGATTTCAGTAAGGATATTTTCATTCTGCTAACCAGGCAGGAGGAAGCCGGGCTGTGTTCAGGCGTCCCTGTTTTGTCGACTGAGGTGACTCTGCCCTTTGGTCCCATGAGACCCCACCCTGAGCTCGGGGGTTCCCAGCACAGGAAGGACCTCGAGCTGCTGGAATGAGCCACCAAGCTGAGGGAGGGATGGAGCACCTCTGCTGTGAGGAAAGGCTGAGAGAATTGGGATTGCTCAGCCTGGAAAAGAGATGGCTTTGGGGTGACCTAGTCCTGGCCTTTCAGTACCTGAAAAGACCTTATGAGAAAATGGAGACTTTTTCCAAGGGCATGGAGTGACAGGACAAGGGGGAATGGCTTCAAACTGAAGGAGAGCAGGTTTAGACTAGATATAGGAAGAAATTCTTTACTGTGAGGCTGGTGAGGCCCTGGCACAGGTTTTCCATAAAAACTGTGGCTGCTCCATTCCTGCAAGTGTTCAAGGCCAGGGATGGAGCTCTGAGCAACCTGGGATAGAGAAAGGTGTCCCTGCCAATGTCAGGGGATTAGAACGAGGTGATTTTTAAGGTTCCTTCCAACCCAAACCATTCTCTGATTCTGTGTTTTGCTTTGTGCTTCTTTGGCATCTCATTCAAGAGGTCATTGCTTTGTTGTTTTGGTTTTCAGGCACTATGAACAGCAAGCACTATACAGCAACAATTATGACACTTTCTACTTGGAAACTGCAGGGAAAGAGATCTGATAGATCATGAATAAATGAAAAAAGCTTTTCTTCATGATGATAAAAGCCTGCAGAGTCCAGAATATCTTTTTTTAAAAAGTTCTTTTTTCTCAAGATATGTCTGGCAGACTGTAGCTGTAACCATATGCCCCAAACGCTATTTTGGATGCTCACCAATCTTTGGAAAGTCAAAGGGATCAATTAAGATTTTTCAGAATTTTAATCCACAGCCAATTAGTTTTGCAACAAACTCTTACATCGGGTCTGACCAGCATGATTTGGATGTCAATTACAACTCTTTTGATTTGGATTTTGCAAATAGCCTCCTGAGTCATGGGCTGTGTTTAAGAAGCTGCACTCACTGTTGCCACACACTGCAGGAAAACATATTACTTTTTTTGTTGCTATTAATTACTAGTTAAGTGGTTGCTATTTCATATCAAAGTGAGAATTTAAAAATCTCAAATATGTGTATGACCTTAAAGACAGTGGGGAGAATAACTGGCAAAACCAGATGAGAATAGCAAAGAGACCACAAACCACTGCAAAGAAACCAGCCACAACTCTATATTTATGACAAAATATTTTAGAATCTTGCAAACATTTATCTTCTCTTCTGCTGGAAAGCCAGGTTGAATCAGGTTGAGGGGGTTTTTTTATTATTTATGTTAATGGCATGTGGAGAATGGCCAAAAAAAAAAGCCCTGCTAATACACCTCAGCTCTGCCATCCTATATATCACAATGACTTCTGTCTGTGAGAAGAAGCACTTTCCTTGAATTTCTTCCTGATCTTTTCTAAGAGAGAAAGATGACTGAGGCACTGCCAGCAGACCAAAGCTGAGCTGTGCTGCTGATGTTTGCCTCTTTCTCGAGCAGCTTCCCTCCATTGCTATGTTGCACACAGGCTGAAATTCTGTGAGCAGAGTGAATCCACTGAGCCCTGGAAATGACAGCAACGTTTTCCATCACCTGCTGGATAAAGGAAAGGCTACTCACCCCTGGTGTCCTCCAGCAGCATTTTGTATCATCAAATGTTAGACCACAAGGACTGATAAAGGAGAAGCAGATGGCTCATGCCTTTCTCCTGTCTTTTTACCTGTTTTTCAGGGGATGGTTCCTGCTTGGCAAAATAACTGTGTTCTGCCTGTGCCTCAGGATTCAAGTAATTCTTAGATGCTACATCAAGGCACTTATACCAAGCAGCTCATCAAATAAAGGGTTTAATAACTGGTATGAAAAAGGTAGCTAAGTATCACTCCAGATTTAGAAGACCAGACTTTGTTTGGTTTTTTTTAATCATCGTAGCAGAAAAGTATCATCAGCTATAATAATAATTATTATTATTAAGCACAGCTATTAACATAAAACTAAATTATCTCCTTTTCCTGACTAACCTATGGCTTCCTTTTTGCCAACTTTTTACCTGCCAACACAAAAAGACCACACACACTTCACAATCCTTTAACAGATAGTTTCAATTTTTTACACTATTTTAAGGATCAAATTCATTTTAAGCCAGGTGAAGTTGAAAGCACAATAAAATTCATAAGCCAAGCTGCACAGAGTCTGATCATCACACAATGGGGAGAGCTCAGGGAAACACTGTGCTGCAAAACTGTGTCCTTTTTCCCCAAAAAATGTGTGGGCACTGTTGCTGCAGGTTTTACATGGAATACATGAAGCCAAGAAGCTGCAACTTCTTGCAAAACTACTGCAATAGAATAGCCTGTGTTGGAAGAGACCCACAAGGGCTATAGAGTCCAGCTCCTGGCCCTGAACAGGACAGCCCCAAGAACCACCAAGAATCTACAATTAAAATTACAATTTTTATGGGAGCAATAGAGTTGAGGGATGGTAGAAACCCTTTGGTTTACCTCAACTTCAAGCTGGATAAAGCAATCTTTCCCTCCCTCCTAATCTGTTTTCTAATGATGCTTGCACAGTACAGAGAATTATTTAATCCTGCCCCAGCAGCCACTGTGCTGGACAGGCACAGGAAATGCACATCAGTGGCCAAAGGGAGGATCAGATCACAGCCCCCAGGTGCCTGGGAGTTTATCCCTGGACAAGCACCCCAATTCCTGTCTCCACATGAACATCCCATCCCTGTCCATTAAACAAAAAGTTGGAAGGGAGGTGCTCCTAACACGAATAGCAGGGCTAAGGCAATATTCCCTCCTACCTTGGTGTTAGATAAAGGGCAATTTTCCCATTCCTCCCATTGCTTCCAACATTTGCCATGAACACTAATCCTGAGATGGAACATCCTAGCTGTTAGGGCTCTCAAATGCTGACTACCCTGCTCATTTTGACTAATAAAAATGAAAGCAAGCAGAAGACTGAATGTATCCAGCCACTCTATATTGCTCACAAATTCCCCTGTATTAACATCTCATCTACAGTGCAATGATCTACAATTTTACAGCTTTCCAGCAGAAAAATAAGGCACTATTTGGAACATTCTGTAGAGTTATTTCATATAAAAATAATGGCACATTTGCAAACGGTTTTTCAATCTCTGGATAAGTTTTATCCATCTGCCCCCAAAACCAATCTGTCTTCAATTTTTTTTAGCTGATCCTCACCTATACAGCAGTATAACAAGCTCCAGTCTTCTGCTTGCAAAATGAGCCTGTGATAAGGTGCAAAGTTACAACAGTACAAAGGAAATTTCAACACTGTGGCATATGCAAAGAACAGGGAGGGAAAAAAAATTCCCATTATTTCTCATATTAAGCTTTTTTGCTCTTTCTCTTCAAATATCCCCTGATGTGCCTCAGGAGTTGCAGGGAGAAACTCGGGTTGCACAAGCATGGGCTGTACAACTCAATTACCAAGATCTGAAGGAAACTCGTGTCCTCAGACAGCATCTCTGAGGTTTCACCATGAGCACTGCCTGATCTAATTAGGAAACACTCAGCGTCTTTGCAGCAATTACTAAAGAAAATAATTATGACATGATATGACCACTGTCTCACTGTCTTCTTTCAGCTGGAAGAGCAGCATGAAATGACAGGAAATGGAAGTCAGACAGGAGTTAATAAAACAACCTTGGGCAAGAGAGCAGAGGAGAGATGACTCCATGAGGAGGTACAGGGTTTTTTTACTGGAAAATGAAGAAAAAGTAGCACATTGCAAGCTAAGGACCAAGAGAAAAGGAGTCCATTTAGTCATAAATGAGCCACAGACTCACCATAATAACAGAGGTTATGCTTGCAGACATCTGCCTATCACAGCTTATTATGAGAAAAGAGCCTTTATGGCACCACGGTTCAGTTCATGGCTGTCCTACTGTCACATTCTTGCCCTAAAGAGATACAAGATGACAATGCACTGACAATCCTACACCCATTAATGGCATGAATTAAATCTCTTCCAACACAGAAACCATTCTGAATCATTGAAAATGCTTTGAAGTCCCCACAGGAGTTGATCTGGTGGTTACAATGGGGAACTGGAAAGCAAGACGCTCTTAAATGCTGCCCCAACCTTAATTACTGACCTGCAGGAATTTTATCACATGAACTTAACTGCCCTGCCTCAGTTTACTGATGAGTACAATATTAACAGGTGGCTCTGGAGTAATCAAACTATGGCAGACACTTTCCAAAACAATGCAGGTGATCAGAGCAGCGTTCACGCAACGCAGAGGTGCGAGTCTTAATTAATGTTTATAAAGTGCCTGAAGAACCGGAGAGAGCTGGTGCCGAGGGAATACAAAGTATCATTACACTTATTTTTCAAAGAGGCAAGAATATGTGATGATAATTTTATTACCCACGCAGATTTATAAGGAGGGTTTGAGCACAAAAGAAATTAAACTTTTTGACACTTTCTCTGCAGCGCAGGTTCATTATCAGAGCCGTGTATCAAATGTAAAATGCAAATTTAACAACTCACTCTTAAGATCAACTGTGAAATCATACCCAAACCCTCACTATCTTCAAGCAATGTATAAGCAAAACACTGTGTGACAAGAGTGTTTTAAAAGTCAGGATTGTTATGTGGTTACAGTATGACACAATCTCAGTACTTTCAGAGCATTCATTTACTGTAGCAGCTGTATTTTCCCCTATTTTTTGATTATCTTGACATTTTCTAATCATGAGAGTTGTAAAATTTAAAATTATATGGCAGGCTTGATAGGCTGCAGACTCACCACCTCAAGTGAAGTTACTTCTTTTATTAAATGTTAAATTGCTTTTCTACAGAAGGAGAGTTGTATTTTGGTTAATTTTTGCTTTTTGAAAGCTACCACAAATTTCTTCTGATAATACAGTGGTCTGAGTGACAGCAGAGACATTTTTCTTTCCAATAATCCTTGTTAAATATTGACCAAAGATGCCAGTTGTGTCTTTCACCATTGAGATGAATTCATTTTGGCACAGTAACAGCAAGGGGGTTTTTTTAGTATGGTTCCTAGTATGACTCAAAAGTTTCTAATCTGATCTTAGAATTTGTACAGATTTCTTTTCCCTCAGCAGCTCTATCATTTTCAGGCATTTTAGGCAGGGTCTGAAATCTGGCCAGGGAGATACAGCTGCTTTCATGTAAAGCATGATGCTTTTCTTTCTCAACCCAAATTCTTATAATATACTCTGTAAAATACTGTCCTCTGTATTTGTAATCAAGAATTTTTATCCAGATGTCCTCCATGTTTCCTTTACTGAACAGTCCCATTTCCAGTACCAGGTTTCCCTCCCAAGCTCCAAGACCAGCCCAATCTCTTAACAGCTGTGAATCAAATTAGAGGCAACTGTACAACTTCTTTGCTTTCAGACAGATTTTTGGCACAGCTGAAAACAATTGTTTAGAATGACCAGACTACCTATCTCCTACCCTCTGTTCCTTTTCAGAAATTAATAATGGTCTAAGGCATTATTATGGCTAGTAATAATGGTCTATCACATGGTTTCAGTTAAGAATTTAAACTTTTAGTTTAACTTTTGAAGAGAGAACACTATCAAGCCTCATTTCTTTACTGGTACCATTTGAAATATTCCCCCCTTTTTCATATTTATTTAACTACTTAATAAATAGATAAAAATGATTAAAAAAAATATACTGCATATCCTGGCAAAAAAACATCCCAATGTGGGATTGCCGTCCTCTGTCCTCAATCTCCAGCTCACGCATTGGACAATGGTGTAAAAGACTTCTGTGTTTTGACAGATGCAATGTAAAGGTGAAAACATATTCCAAGACAGAAGGATTTGTAGGTTTTCAAACTATAAATGAGTTTTGGCTTTGAATCCCCCAAACATCACAGGGAGGAATGTGACCACTATTAGCCCCAGAAGCGTGACATGAATTTGGATTTGAAGCTCAGCTCTCAAAAAGGGGCGGTTGTGTACAATGAAGTCTTATTCTCTCTGCTGAAACAGCAAATAAAGTAGGTGCAAACATCAGGTGGATAAAAAGGACTGAGATCTTCAACCATTTTTCAGGAGACAACTCTTAGCAAATCTGCACTGAATACCAACAGAGACTTTAAACTGAGATTAACACACTGATTTTAATGCTGAGAGTCACACCAACCCTTGCAGCAAACACATCTGAAATATTATTCCTTAGTCATCTATTTCAAGAGATCACAGGTTTAGTCAGGCTGACCTACAGCCTCTCCAGAAAGTCAGTATACTGAGAAGTCTATTACTTTTACTCATCTGTATCTCTCCCCCTGGATCATCTCAGAAAAAGAGGTCGCAAGGCAAAGTCTGCCTTGTTTGCAGAACTCATTCTTCCTGCATATATTTACAGTGACCAAGCTCTTTGTTTAGACACAGTTTCACTCAAAGTACAGCTATCTCAGAAGGCAAACAGCAAGGCAGAAAGTGAAAACAGATTATCAATGCTGTCTCTTCAGCAGAGCTGAATGAATTCCCTAAAATACTTAACCCACTAATAAAAGTTCTGATGGAAATATCATTACCCAAGACCTTCAGAGAGACCAATGTGTGATGACCAAATGGTTACAGACACAAGGAGCTCAAAGTTAGATTGCCTTTGAAGTAATCAGATCACATCACTCTGTACTGTAATAAAAATACAATGCCTTGGAGAAATAAAGGAAGAAATGGACTATTTTCATTCTTTTTTGGTAGATCCTGTGGTGTCCTAGTAACGCAACCACATCCCTTTAACTAACTGTAAAGCTTATGGTGCTGAAGCTTCTCAAAGCCACTGCAACTACACATGTTTTATAGCATAGCAGAAATAACTTCATTTTACATTCTGCAAGGAGAGGAAGGTGGTTTAGAAATACATCCATTTATGCACTCATTTCTATTCTTGGCAATTTAAAAAGATCTACACAGTCAAAAGAGGATGGTGGGTAATAGAAGAAATATCCTCTTCAACATATGAACAACCAGCCACATAAAGCATAAAAATGTGGACTGGGCACCAACTCCTGTTTATTTGGATTCTTAGGTCTTAATATTCCAGCTGCAATGCTTCATGCTGACTTTGGATATACATAGATGTATCCTCTCCTAAATTTTAAAATAAGCCTTCAAAATATTTTGCTGTGTAATAGCAGCAGGATGTGTACATTTCATAGCTTGGATGTCCAATCATACTGAAAAGGCTTTATGAAGGAAAGATCATTAGCCCTAGTTGATAATACGAAACAGGTACAGAGGGGGAAACAATTTGCTTACAGTTACACCATCACCAAATGCACGGGTGGGAACAGGACCCCCCAACTCCTCAGCTCTGTCCACTCTGGTGCTAACTCTAAAAACAAATTCATTTTCAACACACATAAGAAACAATTGCTCCAAACTTCACAAAAGCAAAGAACTTGCAGCTAGGCAAAAAACAATTTTATTCCATTTTCTGCAGAAGAATGTCACCTTTTGAGGTTTGTTTTTCTTTCATTTGTAGTTTATTCCCTTTCAGCACAGCAACCAACAGACTCATCACTCCTTTGAAGTTGCTTTCTTTTTCCCACCCTGGCATTAGCTACATAGACAATTCTTCTCTCCCCTTCAACAGGGAAGGGTTCAGCTGTAGTAGAGCTGTCTGGCATAGATTTAGGATATTATTTGCCATGTCTCTGTAAATATTGTAATGTATCTACTTTCATAGCTAACTTTCAAAGCAACACAATGATAAATCATAATGGGTTTTCTAGGAATCAAAGTGGAGACAATGAGTACAGCCCTGCACAAATCAGAGTTCATGAAATGAAGCTGACAATAAGAAAAGGAGAAAGAAGTGAAATTTTGATGTCGAGGTGAAGAAAAGTAACAGAGAGGGTGCAAGAGTGGAGACCCTGAAATGATCATCCAATTGAAGGCCAAAGAGGAAGGTTTCAGAGGGAAAGAGAAAGTGGCCAGTCTCTGTCAGTAACAGAGCAGTGGGACAATTAAAAATGAGCAAGGTAAGAAGGAAACCTTGCTGGTCATCACATCAACATAGGGCAGCTTTTGCAACTGGAGATACCAAAGGTAGGAGAGAGGCCGTGAACACCATTCACACTTGAGGATTTGCACTCGGTGCAGAAGAGGGAACAGACCAGGTCTTCACTGGGTGAGTGGCTGCAGCTTTGCTGCAGACTGGCAGAATGCAAATGGCACCTGCCAAATCTCAGCACATAATTTCTTATCACTACAACAACACTGATGATCCTGCACCCCAGAGGCACATCCTGGATCTCCTCCCCTGGCACAGCAGGAAGGAACTGACCCCATTTGTCTGCAAGGCAGCTCTGCAGCAATTGGCCAACACTTCTGTTTATTACAGCTGTTCTGGTCAGGTCTGTAGCCATCTCATCTACCATCCAACATGCTTCTGACTGACTGCTGGTAACTTGGATATATTTTCAAACTTTGTTTCTGCATCTGCCTTCAGTCCAAAAAATGCATTTCCTCACTTAACCAAGTTTGCCATGAGACTGACTTTCCCTTTGCTACTATTTCTGATTGAACCAAACAGCTTATTTTCCGATGTTCCTTGAATGGTCCTTAAAACATTCCCACAGGTGTTAAACTTACCTATCCTAAACTATATTTAATTGAATACAATGCATGAATGACTGGAATTGAGCACTTAGAAAATGACCTACACTGAATAAAATTTGCTACTGAAATACATTAATTTATTACTCATTTTATGCTGCTATTTTCAGAAGCGATGTTGAGGATATTTTCAAAATATTGGTTTAAGAATAAAACCGGCTATTGTCTGACTACGAGCCTGTGAAGTCTTACTTTTGTCCAGTTTGAGCTGAAATCCAGATATTTACCATCCAGCATCTGCCTGATCATTCTCTTCTTGCTTTTCTTCCTCCACCTGCAAGGGCATCACTTCATCTCTACCAACTGTACCAAAATGCTGTGGCCTATTCTGTCTCTGGAAGATTTCCAATACTTTCAGACAGCAGATTGCAGTGTACCAGTAATTGCAGTTAAAAAGAGTACATAGCTCCAGTAGCTGTTATTTATTCATTTGACATTCTTAAACATACACTTGGAATACCTACAGAGTTTCAACAAAGCTTCAGTGAAGTCTACACCTGCACTTAATTTTTCATCCCTGTAATTTGCAGGTCAGTCTTGCGGTTTCTTTTATTGCCAATAATTAAGTGATTCAAGGTAGATTATTTCACTCATGAAAATTTACATTTTGCTCTAAGGAAACATGCCCTGGGAAAGTTGTGCTGCAAATCCTTCCCACTTGTCTCTTTGTGGAAACTCCAAGCATATCCCCAGAAATCAAATACCTCGTTCCTCATGGCTGTGTGCTGCCTCACTGATGTAAAGGAAAAGAAGAAACATGTTTTTACACAGAGCTATGGAGTCACTGAGGCTGGTAGGGACCTCTGAGCATCATCCAGTCCAACCTGTGCTCAAACCAGGGTCAGCCAGAGCAGTTTGCCCAGGTTTGAATAGCTGCAAGGATGGAAAGTCCACAACCTCTCTGGGCAGCCAGCATCAGCTTTCAGACACCCTCATTTGAAAAAAAAGTTTCTTATGTTTAAATGGCATTTCTTGAATTTTAATGTGTGCCCATCACCTTTTGTCTTTTCACTGGGTACCTCTGAGAACCTGGCTCTGTGTCCATATCCTCCCATCAGATATTTATGCACATGAATAAAATCCCCTTCTCTGGGGTGGCTTCTTCCTGCTGTTCAAAGAAGGAACCCATCTGCCTCAACTCCTTTTTCCTTCACTGTCAGTCTGTGGTAAATGTTCACCACTGCACCAGCTGCACTGCTCTGCTCCCTGAGAGTGACCCAGCAGCTCCCAGCTGATCCATCACCCCTCTCAAGGCACAGTTCCATCAATTCTCCCTACATTCCCATGCAGAGTGCAAAACCTGATGTGGATCCTCACTGCCCTCCCCTGTCACTCCTGCTCCTATTTCTTGCCCCACATGGCCAGGCAGATCCAGTCTCTGTGTAGCCATCTTTGATTCCCAAAGAAGATCCCATTGCCACAAAAGCCAAATCCTCATTGCTGACAAAAACTGCTGCCCTAGAGAATCTGTCCACTCCCTCTCTGGTCCTCTCCACTTAAGGAGAAAACAGAAAACAAAAATCTGGGCCACATATGCTCAACCACAACCTGTGAAACCATCTGGAAATACCTGCTATGCTCCATGTTTCCTTGACTGGATCACTGATGCCCACTTGGAAGTGGACAATTGCCCAGTGCCTGGACAGACCTCAGCAGTCAGTCTACAACACCCTAGAGCTGAGCCCCTGGTCAGCAGAAAACATCCCAAGGCTGGTCAGGCTGAGGGATGAGGGTTAAAACCCCCATGGGAGGGAGTCACCTGCTGCTATCAGCCACTCTTCTCTGGCTCAGATCCTTCCCTGGACAGAGCTCCCAGCCCCTCATCCACACCCAGAAGCTGTTCTGGAGCTGCAGGTGGAGCAGGAGCCTTCCTCCAGAGGCCAGAAGTGACAAGTTTCTGAGTTTGCTGTCACAGAAATCTTTATTTCCCCCTCTGATTAGCACAGACTCACAGCAGTAGCTGTGCTTTCAGGCCAGCAGCTAAATAGGCTTCTCCATAGCACCTGTGGAAAGGGTGCTTGATTTTCCCCAGTCAGGAGTCAGCTGGAAAAAACTCCTGATCACTCTGATCAGGAATGGCTGGAAGAAGCTGTTAGAGCCTGCTGGAAGTTATCTTTTCCCAACCAAAGCCAGCACCACAAAAATCCTTAAAGAGTTCCCAGGAGACCTCAGGCAGCCCTAGAGGTTCCCAAGAGACCTCAAAAGAAAGTACAGAAACTGTTCATCTGTTGCTGCCTCTTCTAGCTGCACTCATCTCCTGAATTTACTGCTGAAAGCCTCCCTTTTTATTTGGAAATATGGGAAGAGTACAACTTTATGGATAAACAATACAAAAGCCATCAAGTGGAACCTTCTTAGCTTGAAGTGGAATAGATTTGCTAAATCTTATCCCATCACTGGCGCAGGCAGTGAAAATTGACATTTAATCAGAAATACTGCAAATTTCTACATTGCTTTGACATTATCCATTTTTATTGGTGCCTTTATTTTCCTGTGCAACCAGCAGCTGTTACAAATCTCCATGTAAAAAAAAAAAAAAAAAAGGAAATACTTTAATGATTTTTAAAAGTGATGGGAGGAACAGCAAAACAATTAAGTTTGCAATGCTGCAATTATTTAAAACCCATCCACCAAAACTCAAATTTCCAAACATTAAGGAACCACTGTGGTAGATCAATGAGGCATTACATAAACTCTGCAAATGAGGGGCTCATTTGAAGCTGCACTAGAGAGAACAGTGTCTGAACTTTCCATGGAATAGACAATGTTGGCAGACAGATGACTGATTTCTGTTCTGTAATGCTGACACCACCTGTCCAGAAAGAAAGCATTTGTAGTTGCTCTTGTAGCAGTGGTTGTTACTCTTCTAGGACTACTGGAAAAAGTAGAGATCAAAGCATTGAAGTGCTGTATTTATGCATTTTTGCAGTAAGTGAAGAAATATCTTATTCTCATCTCTTTGTCTTTCGCATCTATAAAAGAAAAAGTAATTCCAAGGGTACTGGTTACCTACAACTTCTTTTTCTTATGGTTGATTGACTCAACATCAGCTTCTTTTGTGAAGAAGAGGCTAAGGGGGACTACAATCTCAGCCTACCATGATTCCAAGGGCAGTTGTAAAGATGATGGAGACAAGGGCTTCTCAGTCATGGGCAGAAGACCACAGTTTGGAGGTTCAGACTGGATATCAGGAAATGATTCTTCACTTGCAGAGTAGTGAAGTGCTGGAAATGGTCATTGAGGACCAAATCTCTGCTCCCTGGCCAAATCTCCAGCCTCAGATATATTTGAGAGTCATTACAGGCAAAGCTGACCTGATACACTTTGGACCGCAGGACTTCCAGCAGCCCCTTCCAGGGGACATTTTCACCTTCTATGACAGGGGCTTTGTGGTGCCTGCAAAGGTTTTTGCCCAAACTGCAACCTGCTCATTAGTGCCTTTCCCTCATTCTCTGAAGTCTCTCTCCTCTCCTCCAGATTTCACAAATTTGCAGGAATTTCATTGTCACTGAACTCTCTACCTCTCTATCAAACTGCATAAAAAATTGGTAAACAAATTCAACAGACATTTGGGAAGACTGAAGGAGAAAAGAAAGTCAGAAATGCAAGCACACTTTCTCTTTTTTTCCAGACAGGAAAGATCATACATTTAGTTTTCATTTTGCTCCCACAAAATGGTTCCAGGGGCCAGTGCCTGTGGTAATTCCTGTCCTTTTCAGGATGTCCTGAACACAGATGTATGAAGGCACAGAACCACCATTCATCTTCCCAACACATGTACAGTCCTACTCTCCAGAACACTCCTTTTTCTGAGACCTATGGTGCCAACTCTGCCAGACAGGATCCCAGACAGAGCAGACAACTGCTCTGACCTGCTATTGTAATTCCTGTGTTCTGGCTCCCATGTAACATTTATTTCCATGACCTGATTTGCAAATCCAGATGAGGATACAGGGCAGGACAGAGTAGATGGAACAGCACGTTATGACCTCCTGGTGGTATTTCTCCTCATGTAATGACTGAGTCGAGAAAGAAAGCTACAATGTCAGGCTCTCCAAAATGCTAAAGCTGAGATCAAAGTTAGCAAATAAAAATGTCAAGTGAAAGATGTTCCTGTGCATCACAAATAGCAGCACTGTCAGGCAGTGAGTCCAGTGGGACAGATCTAGCTGCCCATGTTGGGAAGTTGTTGAGGACAGAAGCTGGAACACTTAATGCTTCATGTATTTGACTGGCCATTTCCACACTTCATGATTAACACAATGTGCACCCACACAGTGCATGAACAATGCCTGAAATACCAGCCATTACCTCAGCTGGGTTGAGAAAACAGAATTTTGGCTTGCTTGGAAGAGATTAGTTGCATTATACACTCATAGACAGAGCTGCTGGCCAAATTGCTATGGGAAGGAAGACAGACAGGACTCCAGTGAGTCTTTGGAGCTCTGGCTCCATCATAAAGTGTCGTATATTTACTACCACCTTTCACCAAAACCTCCTCAAACCTTCCATGTAAAATAAATACCAAAAGTATTTTGGGTTTCTTGACAACAACCTCTGTCTTGATAACAACCCTAAATGAGGGAGAGCTGTTTGATCTTTCTTTTGTTTCACTGACAAGGTTGGCTTCTGCCTGGCAAGTGAGAGCAGCAGCACTCTGAATGCCATTCATTAATTTCCTCTTTTGGAAAGAAGTTCAGGCCAATTTCTGAGTGATGGTCAAGGCTTGTATGGACACCATCTGTCCACAGGCACATCCCAGAAAGAGATTTTTATTTTCACAATTCCTCACCTACAGCTGAATGTGTCCAGAGCTTTCTGACCCACCTCACTCCTTCCATTTACAGAGGGGAAAATCAGAAGTCTCGTTGTGTTGAACCATTCAAAACCAGGCAGATCTTTTTGTGCCCATCTGAGCCAATGTCGTTTTGAGAGACTGACAGCATTTGTCTTCTTCACCTCAGGGGTCCCACTACAAAAAAATATCTGATGAGGTTTCCCCCTGGATTTGACAGCCTGTATTGTGCATCACTCATCTATTCTGTGTCTTATTCCTCTCTCTCATTGTCACTGTCCTAATTATTCCTGGTTTTGTTGGTGGGATGGCTATTTTTATTATCATATTTGACTTTATTTCAATTATTAAACTGCTTTTACCTCAAGAGATGGATCTTACCTTTCCCTATTCTCCTCCCCATCCCCCTGGGGAGTGGGGAGTGAGTGCTACACAGTTAAACTGCAACACAGATAACAAAAGTACTTTGCTCATATTCTTTAAGATTCAGAGTATTAGTCAGCGAAAACCCACTGGGCCATTAGAAAACCACCCACGAACTTCCAATTTTTTTTCTTTTTTTTTGTTTTTTTTTTTAAATTGAGAGGCTAAAATCATCTTTGTCAGAGATATGCAAGAGAATTGTGTAATGCATGTTTTATTCTGGTTTTCTTAGCTTTTCCTACGCTTCTGAGCTCAAGCATCCCCATTTTCTCTATTCTTTGTCACCTATTTGCACAAGTTTTTTTATTCACCCATGAAATTCATTAGACATTATTGAACACAACTCTAAGCAAAACACACCAACTGAAGAACAGGGAAAAAACCCAGACAAGGATGAGTGAGCATAATGACCCACATGGGACAATTAAAACGTGTCTGTAATTATTATTAGTGCTAAAATGTTACAGCGTGACAATGAGTTAAAACCAACATACAACTAAAAAAAGCAAAACCACCTTGACAACAAGCACCCATATGAAAAATATAAAGAGCAACAGTGAATAAGTGACTTCTGCTAAATGTGTTCATTGGCTTCAGCATTATCAGCTAAACAAAATCTTACTTGCAATACAAGGCCATTTTTTCTGCAGTTCATTTCACTTCTGTTTTACGGTTCCTGACTGAACACTTAGGATTTTCCCATTATGCATGACTCAATCCTTGCCCAAAAATATGCATGGGCACTGGGGAAAGCACCATTACTTCCTATTTTCTCATGTTTTTTCCCCTAAATTTTACCTTGAAGTTAACCAGATTTTCATGTTCCTCCACAGCTATTAAATTAGGAAATCGGAGCCAAGCAATGCGCACACTTCCATCCTTTTGGATCCCCAGCTGTTTCAACAACCTTTTTTTGTTAAATTGTACAAGAACTTCCTTCCATTCCAAAATTCAGGGTTTTATTCAGAATAATCTGCTCCCAGTAGCTAATTTAGTTATCACAACTGCTCTTGTGCACTGACAGCACAGCCAGCCTGGTCTGGCAGCGCTGGATTGTAAGTGGCCTGAATCACTGATCACTTTCCCAAATTCAGATGCTAAAGATAGTCTCCCATGGAAAAGCAGTCTGAATGTGGCCCCCATCTCTGCCAGGTTTTCTCCCATGATTTGTGTTTGCCCAGCCCTGAACCTCTCAACATCTCATCAAGGATGCTGCAAGAAACACTCATCACTTCAATGTCTCTTTCCTGGAACTTGCACCACAACCATGTCTCTGCTTCACAGTGTCTATCCCTCCTTCTTAATGCTTCCCTTGATTTAAATTATGCAATCCCTATTTGTAAATCACTTGTAGATCCTGTTTGTATTCGATTTAATACAATTTACAGACCATTGCTTAGAATGGGGCTGGTGCTGCACAAAGCATGACTGACCATGTAATCAAAATGCCCTCCAACAGGACAGAAATGCTCTCTCATTCAAGCCATCAACTCTACTTGCCTAAGACTTTTTTTTTCCCCTTTAGCATCTCTTCAAACTTTCCTGATTTAGTTGAGTTGACTCTTAATTAATCTACTTTCTATTTCCCAAGCTTCATTGCAGTCAAAGCAAACAGAGTCAGGTGACTGACATGAGATTTGGTCTGAAATACAAATGGCTGTGAGAATTTTAGTGCTTGATTCTGACAGCCTTCATTCTAAGAAGAAATCCTGATTTATAAAAAAGGTCACCTTTGAATGAGCATCAGCAGTGCTGATAAAAATCTGCAAGACTGAGCCTTATAAATGCAACTTTTTGCAGGTTATTTAGAGAGAACAAAACAAGCAGATGATGAGAGTTAGACATCTGTTTTAAAGACAACTCTGCAAATTGTCTGGAGACCAAAATAGATTATTAGCAGGAAATGGAGTTTTCTTAATATTGAATTTGATCCTGCCCTACTGAAAATCAATGGAATTTTGTCCCAGACTTTCATGTGGAAGGGACTTAACAAGCAACATACACAAAAGCATAGTTACAGCAATGTCAAGGAGAAAGCTCAGTTAGGATAAACCTTAAATTTCAGTGTAAAAATGTTCCTGCTTGGAAGAGAAACATGGGAAGAGATAAATGTCTGATTTGAGTGGAATTGCTGAATGCAGTAGTGGAACCATTCATCTTTTTGCATCATCCATGAAGTATAAAAACTGAGGGAAAACAAAGAAAAACTAAAAGACCTAAGTCTACAAGGGTGTGGTCCCATGCAGAAGTGTTCACATGGAAAGCACTGGTGCTTCCCTTAGGGATACTAGTTTCATTTTTGTATCTTCAAACAAAAATATCAGAATATTTTACCCACATCTATTAAGACTCAGAATCCTTCTGGGACACGCATCCTTATTACATTCATTTTTGCAGACTACAATGACAGAGTTTGACTCATTAAAGGCCAGAAAATGAGTCAGCAAAGAAGAAGAACCCCAAAGCCCCATCCACCCATTGTCTGTGATAACCACTCAAAAACCTCCCTTTTCGTCACTACTCAGCCTTGGCAATAGCGTCACTTATCTGAGAAATGAAACTATTCCTTACTTGATGTTTGCCTTTTTTGTATGTTTGTTTTCCACTACAATTGCCTCCCAACATTTCCCAGCCTTGTACACAGACTGATGCACTTAATTTTGACAGATACAAAATCCCTCTTAAATCTGCTGCAGTGTTTATACTGAGATGCATAAAAATGATTTTGTGAAACAGAGTCTCAGAATAGAAAAGGAGATTAAAAATATTTTGCACATGAAGACTTCCCTAGGCTATGAGAGAAAGAGTAGAATATTACAAACCTTATTCTCTTTCTCCAGATTGCCTAAAGGGGCCCCTACAGCAGAACTATTTTCTTTAATTTTATTTTCTCATTTCAGCATGTATTTTATTTTCTTCTCTCTGCTAGCAATACCCCGGCCTCCTAATAGCTCCTGAGTTTACCTCCTAAAAACATATTCTAGGATAAGCCTTGTCAGTATTAGATTTGCAAAGGTTTAGAAACAGCTTGGGTTCTCTCTGTGCTAACAAACACTTAGTGATAAATGCCTTCTCAAGGAGTGTATTGTAGAAGTGATTTGGTCAGTATATGAGCCAGTTTGCTTTACAAGCATGAACCTCTCAGGCCTGCCACTATTACTGCAAAATAGAATCATTTCCCTAAATGGTTTCATTAAAGGGACATTGTGAGGCTGAATAGAATCTATTGAATGAAAATGGACAGAGCGAATTTTTAGCTATGCCAAACCAGTCTGTGGCATCAGTCACAGAGGTTTCACAGACACCAAAAAAAAAAAAAAAAAAAAAAAAAGTCTCCATTGCTTTATTTTGAGTTGAACTCATTTGCAATGATTCTGAAAGATTCACTGCCACTGTGGCTACAGAATCCTCATCAGCCATCATCGAGCCAATCTGTTAGAAGAACCCAGGATGAGTTATTGTCTGACAATGCCAAGACTTTCATTTGCTGTGGAAAATCATAATCTTCCCTTTGCTTCAAACAATTCCCGTTGAATTTCCCATCCCCCAACTTACTCATCCCATGCAAAGCCATGATGGGAATATCAAGAAGGAAGAGGGAGCCACACGGAGCAAGCACAGCCTCTCCTCGAAGAGGTGTCACACTGAGCAGCAACAAATTCTGCATTTTAATGAAAACCAGGAAGATAAGGGCCAGGAGAGCATCATGTGAGACAGCTGTTGCTATTTTTAATGTACAATGATGCTGGAGCACAGACTGTGCCTCCCATGCTTTGGGATTTTTCAGCTTTCTCTGGAAGATGGGAGGATGGGATATCCTGAAGGAAATCCACCTACACAGTAATTTAACATGGCCCATGGGCATGGGCTCCAGAATTTTTCTTGCTTCTTTTTCTGCCTGAAGCCCACATTTGAATTTCTGGAAGACTGAAACATACATCCCTAATGTCTTCAGGCTGGTAATATTGTAGTTGAGTGACACTTAGTGGGCTGCGACAAAAAGAGTTGATGATCTATCCTTCATTTTTGCTGAATCTCTGCGTGCACTTCCACATAGGAGGGTTCTTTGGTCAGGTACAATACACTTTTTCCTCAGACTTGTCCCATAAAACAAGTGTAATTGCAAAGTCTTTCACATAAAAGCCATATAAACTAATACAACCATTTCTATCAATAGGACTCATCTCCTCAAACTGCAGCCATACAAAAGCAAGATCCTCTCTAAGTTCATGGAGATAAATACACTTCCAAATGTACTTCCACTCCATCTATCGTGGGCAGCTCTTGTAGGATGGGAAGAATTGGTCTGGGACTGTACATCTCACTCCACTGACAGTGGACAGAGGCTGGACTTTCAGGCACTTCAAATTAAAGGAGATTAATATCTATACCTATAGTCCACAAGTGAGCTAATTATGCACAAACGCCTACAGTCACAACCTTAGCAGTAATTCAGTGGGCAGCCTTTTTATTGTTATCAATATTTTGAAGGCACATTTCTAATGCCAAATCCATTTTCAGATAGCATGAGCATAAGAACAGTTGAGAAATATGTAGGTGTCACAAGTGTAGGTGGGGTTTCTGAAATTCATCTTGTTTCATATCCACTGTAAAGATAAGTATCAGTGCATGGCAATACCCTTGGAATTTGTTTATCTTGCTGCTGATTCATGGCTTATTGGTCATGAAAGGGAAATCAGTGGCATGAAGTTATATTTCTGTGTAAGTAGCAAGCAATGCCAAAATATAATGAGGACAAGCAGATATAAACTTTCAGCGGCCTGGGGAAAACACATGGTTTAGCAAATGTATGGTGCTATGCACAACTTCCTATAAAAATAAAAGGAAGAAGAGAAAGAAACAAGAAGAAAGACAGAAGAAAGGCTGCCTTATTTCCCTGAACTCTCAGCCACCTTTCCTTCCAGCTTGCTCCATATTACAGATCCCACATGCATCTCTGTCAAAACAGACTATGTGGGCTCACTGTAAGCTACTGTCATCCAAGCTGGGGCCTGAAACAAAACTGAGAGACCAATAAATCATGCTGTAAAAGAGAAACTCAAACACCACATAGTGGGCTCTTTTTTTCTTTCTCTTTTGATTTCCCAATGCTTTTTTTTTTTTTTTCCTGTCTTATGTGATGCATCTTGCAAAGGAATTTGGCAGATCAACAAAGCTCACGCACAAAGACAATTAATCCTCATCATCCTTAGTGTGACTTCTGCTAGCCAACTAAATCAAAGATAATTTTCTTTGTGAAATGGGATTGGATCAAAACCCCAATATCAGAAAGTGACTGAACTTTCCAGAAGTTCACCAGAGTGAATTTTCTTGATATTAAGAGTTCCAAAATATGACCTCAAGTATCTATTGATAGAATCTATTCCTTCCATAGATTCATTGAACCTTCCAATCCAATGTGGGATGGCTTTTTTGTAGGCTTAATTCTGGTGTTACCTGCAATAATAATATATTTGTGCAACAGCTGTACATCTGTGTAGTTAATGAATTAACAGCTGAATCAGGCCAGTCATTCACTGTGTCTGCTTGTCTAGATACTGAATTTGATAATAGACTGTGCTCTTAGCAACAGGATGAGTATTTCAGGATGGATATATTATGGGGGAAAAAAACCCTAAATGAGACGACTACTGACTACAGCACAGTCAGGGATAGAAGAAGGACTGATCCTTGGAGAGGGCTTTAACTGAGCTAAGCAGGAAGCTTTAGCCACACAAAAGGTATATTCATAAAATACAAAATAAAAACAAATTGGCATATCCCAGTGTTTCACTCTGGTTCTTAACAGATAATGATCACTGCTAAAAATACATCAGAAAAAAAGGCAGTCTGGCTACCCAAAGGTTTCTTACTTCCATAGAAAACCTTTCAGTGGAGCCTCTTTGCTGTGATGACAATCATCTCCATGGAGGATTTAAATCTCCAGCACTTTCAAGAGAATAATCTTAACCAATCTTAACAACCTTACTTTTTCTCCTCCCATGCAAAATATCACTACCATGGCAAAACTCAAATTAATCTCTGGGCAAATATTCAAACCATTTTGCTCTGCTGGTTTTCTGTTGTTTTTGGTTTTTTTGGGGGGGGGTTTGCTTTGGGTTTTTTTGTGGAGGTGGTTTGTTCTTTTTCTTGCTCTATGCCTCAAATGAGTTGCACGAGCAGCTCAGAGCAGAGTACCACGCTCCTTACTCCAAGTCCTGTGCTCTCAAATTTCATATGCAGTTATTCCACTCTGACCCCTGGAAGTGAGAGGATTTGGACGGAAAAATCTCAGTGAAAACCAGCTCAGAAGTGCGTGATATTTACAGGCAAACAGTAATTTGCCAGACCTGTGGTTGTGTGGCAATTTCACACATTGCTTTCCAGGATCCAGGGGCCTCTGTACCATGTTTTATGCAACTGCAGCTGAAAGCCTTTTGTGCAGTGTGAACTGCCCAATTTAGTGCAAATAAGTTAGTTTGCCTCCTATATTGATACCTGCCAATGTTTTAGCATAAAAAGAAATGAGGATATTAAGGCTATTTCTTTTTCAGACAGCATCTGGTTGGCTATTGTGAAAATGCTAGGGCAGTTGTTCACACCCATTTTCCATTTAGCCTAAATTAGCCTTTTAAATATAAAAATACCCTCGATTTCCCCAGTTTATAATTTTTGCCTTTACACTATTTCTGAACTGATGGAAACTTCAATCAGAATGTTCTTAACCTCTGACGAATTGAATATTGGGAGAGTATATTAACCAGAACACAAAAACTAAATAGATTTTTGGAAGGGTTGTAAAAGGCAAGAAACAAACTAGAATAAAATATAGTTGGAAGAAAAAATAAGATTGATTTGTAAGACTGAGATCTGATTTAGGGCCAGCACTCATTGAGAAAGAGTACCTTGTGTTGTAACAAAAAAGAGAGGTAATGATTAATGTTAAAATAATAGTTTCCATTTCAATTTGTGTGGGCACAAGTAAGTTTAAAAAATGTTATGCCTTCAATGTGGTAAATTAGTGCATTTTGCCCACACACATCTTTTTTTTTAAAAAAAGGCAAAGTCATATAAAACACAATTTCCCTTTTGCAATGCCTAGTCACTGAGCCAGGTGCAAAGTTTTAAGGCTCAGGATTCTCAGCCTTGTGTTCAGACCCCAGAATTAAATGACATCATCTCTTCTTTCATTTTCTTAAACCCAAATTCAAAAATACCTCCTACCTCAGGGTGCCTGTTTCATATTGTCACAGATATAACATTTTTATAGGTTGACTGCTTTTAAATCCTCACTTTGAACTCAAAAGGCTGGCTGAGGCAGGGCTACAAAATTGATCTGACTCAGACAATAATTATTGATAAGCAGAGAGTTTCCTGCTTTCAGATGGGATGGAAGAACAACAGTGACAGCCTGTGCCATGTCACTTCACTGTCTGTCTTGTGATTTAAAGATAATGGAAAATCTGGCTTCAGAGAGAGATTACTGAAAATGTGGTATTTATTTTTCAAAAAAATTTTGAAGAGATGAAACCCATGAGGGTAAGCCCTGAGATCTAGCCAATATTTCTATTGAGAATTTAGGTTTGAGGAGGAGGAGGGGAAAAATAATCTAATAAAATAAAAGTAAACTAATTCAACTTAGAAGATTTGCAGGAAACAATAAAATTCAACAGGATTTTGGTAATGAAAATCAGTAAAATGCAATTCACTGAAGAGGGGGACAAAATACTAATACATAAGCCTTCAGTGAGAGAATGTAAATGTAAATATCTAGCTGCTACAAAAATAAACCTACCCCAAAACCTGGCTTGGGGACCAGCAGCTCTGGTCCAGATTGGGTAACCAGGCACAAGTGGCTTGCAAAGCAAAATACCAGAGGTTCCTCAGGCCTGTGCTGATGCTCAGGAGAGTCTGGGAAGGCATCACTCCACTCCAGGCAGTGCTGCTGGAGTTTCAGCACCAACACAGTTTTGGGTTTGGCCCACACTGTGAGACTCAGCAGAGGTCAGAGGGAGAGGGGCTCAGAAATATGGCAAGAGGAGGGAGCGTGTTGAGTTATGCAGGAGACCAGAGAAAAGCTGTGAGGGGGAAACCAGCTTCCACCAGAAAGGCTTTTAAACAGTCTGGGAATGGAGACCTCAACAGGGCTCAAATGTACAATGAGAATCTGGTGTTTATTACATCTTGACAGTCTGTTTCAGGTAAGATTGTATTTAAATCTCAGCTACCAGAGAGACATAAATTCCTGCTTCTCATATAAATTTTTAATGCACTTCCATTATTAAAGCAAATTTTATTCCAAGGAGCTTTGCCTCAAAAATTAATCAAAAGATTTTTGTTGCACTCCAGATGAAGGAAACGCAGAATTCCAGGAGCCTAACAGAGAAACCAGACTTCTATAAATAGACTGTGTGGAGCCTGATTTGCTGCAAGACGAGGGGGTAGGTCACATATCACATCTCTCCAGGCTGATCAGCATCGGTCAAGTGTTGCTTGAAAGGCAGCCCAAGATGGAAAGCAAATAGATTGATTCAGCTCAGAAACACATACTGCTGTGAAATGAGAGCTGAAATAACACAAAATGCACTGATTTCTCAGAGTTTGAGGAGGTTTTTCTTCCCCCCTCCACCTGTTTATCATTCTGCATCCAAATGCTGAAAATAAAGCATGTTGGTTATGAATAGGTGGGAGTTATATCTCCATCCTAAACAGAAATATACCCTAAAGCATCTCTCTTGCTTCTTCCCAGTTGGGACAAATTAATTCCTCTCAACAGCAGAGGCGTTTTGCACAATCAAAATCAACAGAATCTCCAGCTGGGAACGCTACACCTAATGAGCCATGCCCATGGTCTACCCTCTGTGCTAAGGCAAAGTTCAGCAGAAGACCATGGAAAGGGTTTTCTGTTTCTGGACCCAGTGTCAAGGCAGAGATATTCAGCACAGCAGCACTCAGACATGAGCCAGTGAAGGGATGAAGATCTAAGGGAGGCAACTGTGAGCACAAAAAAAGTGTTTACAGGTACAGACAGGCCTCCTGCCAGCCCCTCCCAACTGTTTGTGGGGTTACACAGAGCCATGCTCACATTCATGAATTTCATGCTATGGATTTTGTTGAAAACAGGCTTAAAAATGCCATCCCAATCTTCTTCCCCAATGCCTTTTTTTGGTTTTTAACAAATAGTGCAGAAATACCTAAATAATACAGAGCAATATAGCTTCAGTGAGAAAATCTCTCTACTTGAGAGAAGGATTTTGGTCCAAAAATCAATCTTCTCATTAATTATTTGTATCAACAGAAATGCTGACACATCAAACAATTTACTTGGCTTCTTATATATTACCCTCAGGTGACAGCCTTTTGCTCAGTGCCCAGAAAAATATTTCAAAGATTTCCAAGCTGCTGCTTTTGGGGACCTCTCCCCAAGCCTGCAGAGATGAAGCAGTTCCAGCCACTTGGCATTCAACCACTGAGCTGCACTTGCTGCTTTCACATCCTTTTCTTTCAACCACACACTCAAAAAGGGCAGAGTCATCTTCTAACCCACTGCTTCAGAAATGGACAGGGGAAAAAAGAACATTCATAACCTTCGCTTGAATGTTTGTTCCACAAAAGTTCTTTTGTGAGACTGAGAGAAAATGGGAGAGTAAAAACCTCCATGGATGCTACTTTGATCTTACACCAGGAACCCATAACACCCTCTGTCTGACTCCATCTTGGCTAGGCAGGACTGGCTTTCCTCAATGTAGGAGACAGTAGAGGAGTTAGGTCACGTGCCTGGTTCAATTCCAGCTTCAATCCAAAGTTGCTCTTGACACAAAACCAAAGAAAACTTGGCAGCATCATCTCCCAACCTTGGGTTGAGTCCCGAGCAAAATTCCAAATGAAACACAAGGTCCCAGATCTGCATGAAGCCAACCAAAGAAAATGCTGGCAGTGATGCCAGCAAGACAAGCAGCCAAGTTTTGCTGATATCTACATGGTGCTTCTCTTTCAGCTGCCCACAAAGAACTAATATTGCTTTGTGTGGGCTATTTGCCCTGTAAATTGGGATCTAAAGCCAATGAGAGGGATGTCATGGGAAGCAAAACTGGTGTCAATCCTTGTGGCAGGGTCACAATCCCCCAGGCCACCGCACAGAAGAGATCAGAGCCAACCTGCACTGCACAGTGTTCAAAATCCCAAAAAGTTTTCCTGAACCAAAAGGGAAATTTCAAGAATGACTAAATAGTTGATGACATCAAAGAAAACAGCTGCATTTTGGCTCATGAGGGTGGATGGATGGATGGATGGATGGATGGATGGATGGATGGATGGATGGATGACTGTTCCAATTGTGTCTGCGTAAGACAGAGGATTGGTGGCTGACCTTTCCAGAATATTTCAGGCATGATTAGGCCAAAATCACCAAAACTGTGACATCTTTGCTTACATCAAGCAGGATATTTATGCAGAGGTTGAAACAGTGCTCGGAATGAGTAAGGATGCCAAATTGCCCCTTGATGCTTTCCATGATTCAGCCCTGGCTGCTCCCTGAGATGCAAGGCGGTAGTGGTAACCACCCAAAGTCAAAGTAGCCTCTCACAGGCCTAAGTGCCATGAAATCATAGCACAGATTACACTGCACAGACACTAAATACGCCTGTGACCAGCTTCTCCCTCAAATACACTCACTCCTTCATTAGCCTAAACTAAGTGGTGCCCACCAAATGGAGTCAGACCTCCACGGACCAGCACTCAGGAGGACGATGTTCTAAGAGCAGTGGATTACAGACTGGGAGGAAATTTTTCATTCCCTGGAAGTGGGCAGAGAATCAATAGCTCATTTTTCATGTTATGGTTATTATGCCCAGTGCTTCACGGGCATTGTGTCATATACAGCCTCTATAGCAACGGCTCAGATTCCTCACTCCTGTTTGCTCTGTCAGTGGCAATAATTGCAAAAAATCCCCAGGGCTCAGGAGTGTTTAGCTCCAACTGGGAAATACAATAGTGGACCCAGTAAAAGTAAAGTAATAAAGAGAGGCCACACAAATATGAAAACAACTGCAGCATGACACCTTTCCAGTTCCATTAGAGTGATTACCCCAGTGGCAACCCAGCTCCGCAAAAGAAGTGTGTGGTAAATGGTTGGGGTTTTATTGAAAGTGTCTTTCACCGTTCTATGAGAATTGCTCCTGAGCACTGCAGCAACATCACAACACTGCACACACTGCTTGTAGACATCCCCTGCATTCCTTGAGCAGCAGGAGGGCTGGGAAGCTGATGATAACTTGACTCTCCCCTCCCAGGCTCACCTTCAGACCAGGGCAGGGCAACCTCATCTCTGTATTCAACTTTAATCAACCTGTGGGTGCAAAATGGACATTCCATGAGTCTATCACTGGGAGCTGAGGGCAGGGAACAATACTGTCTGGTGAAACACACCAAGCTATGAATGCCCCAAATCACAGCACAGAACTGAACATACTTTTGTTTTTGGCTTGCAAAAGAGCCTGAGACCTGACAGCCAAGGGAAACATTAAGACAGCAATAGCAGAAACAAAAGCAAGCAGGTTGCTAAATACCTCTGCAGCGGGCTTGTCTTTCAGGTAAGTGAAACAGGGCATTGAGTACAAACCAGCTCCTTGGTGGCAAAGACTTCCAAGCCAGTTTAAGAATTGTAGCATTTTTTTGGGCTAGAAGGGACTATTAAAGGTTACCCAATCCCCCTACAATGATCAGGGACATTTTCTACTAGATCAGATTGCTTATAGTCCCATCCAACCTGATCTTGAATTTGTCCAGGGATGGAGCATCCGGCACCTCTCTAGGCAACCTGTGAAAATTCCAAAAGCTTGTGGGCCAAGGGCTGATTCTCAAGAGTACAGATCAGGGGCTGGACCTGCAGCTCCCCCTGCACAGGAGGAGCAGGATTGAGATTGCATCGGTGCATCATCACTAGGTAAAACCACCCTCTCTCACAAAAATCTAATCCCAGCTCACATCCCCTATCACAGGTGAGCAATCCAATGCTTGGTGAACTCAGCTTCCCAATGATAGGATGAGCCAAGATGGAAGGATCAAAAAGCAATGTTGCTGTGAACACTTGGCTGCCACAAGCCAGTCACCCCTGTGGTAACTTTCCTGACATTTCCTGCTTAAAGCACCAAAAGGCAGCAGAATCATGAGGCCCTGCTCCCATGGGCTGTATTTGAACTGAAAATGGACATCGAGTGAGCTTCTGCCCTTGTGCTCCCTGGGAGGTTTCTGTCCCCACTGAGCCCCCTCAGGACACCCACGCCAGGCTGTGACAGCTGTACCACCCTAGCCACAGCCCCAACCTGCTCTGTCCCTGCAGCAGGTCCCTCCTGGCACCTGCCAGGCTCTTGGTGCCAAGATGGAGCAAGGGGGCAGCAACTTCTCTCCCTCCACTGGAGAAGTGAAAAAACAATCAGAATGAAAAAGGTGTTGAAGAAAGATCCCCCCGCCCCCTCCTGGCTTTCTCCACGTTCCACTGACTGCCAACTTCTGTTCAGGGCTGATTTTCATTCAGTGTAGACTTGGGAATATATAGAGGAGAATCCTTTTTCAAGAGCTGCCCTGCAGAGCCAGGAAATACTGCCACTGTTACCCCTCTACCTTTCATTCCCAACCTCTATAAAAGTTCCTTTGACAGCTGGTGTAGCAAATAGAAGTCATTTGCTACACCTTCAATTCACAACTATGAAATTCCAAAATTTCTTATCTCTGCAAAACATACATATTCATATATATATAGTCTTATATATATATCCTTAAGTGTAAAGAAAACAAGAATATTTTATTTTCATCCAGATATGCAGTAGGAAGGTTGAAGCTAGACCTAACAAACCTTTGCAGCCAAAGTGAAAGTTGCCTGGTTGTATTTACAGGAATGTAGAAAACATTTTCATCAAATTCCTTATAGACAAGAAATGAAAAGCACTGATGATTGAACAGCAGAAATAGAATGAGAAAGCTGGTTAGACTCTCATTTTCTCCTGACTACACAAGCAAATGATCTATCAATAAAACCAAAAGATAAAAATTGATAAGATGAAGCAGCACACACAGACTCTAATTCAATTAACCTGCAGAAATCCCTGCCAAGAGTTTCAAACCAGGGCTGATTTTCATGTGTATTAATACAGTTTTCACTATATCACTCACTAGATTTGAAATGTCAGAATAATTTATAGCATCAGAGAGAAAGCTGATGGTTTTCTCTGATCAAAAACCTGCAGCAATGTTCCACCACTGTTTACAGTATTTACACTTGCTGATACACGTTTGTCTTCTGGTACAAATATTTAGCTTTGGCTACTGCTGGAGCAATACCAATTTGGTCCTGAAAAGATGTTCTACTATTTGCTTTATGCAGTGTCTTTTAAAGGGCTATCTATGCATATAAATAAAGGGTATTTGATGAAGGTTTTGCAGGCTGAGGACTGACCAGTTTTACCATCAGCCTGTGCTGATGTAAAATGTGCTCAACCCAGGTTGTGTTGGGCACTGTATTTCCAGGCAGTGAAAGGAGCTGGAATGCCAAATTTCATTAATTCACTTCATCCAGCAACTGCTTTAAAAGGATTTAGCATGAGAAGCAGAGCACAAAGCTATCAGAAGAACACTGCACGAGTGAATAGAAGTTGAAGACATTAAATGAGTTCCTTGTGAAATACTGCAATCACTTCTTTAAGCAATAAAGAGGTGGTTTGTTAAATAATAGACTAGAACAAGTCCAATAAAATAAAAACTGTCAAAGTACCCTTTTCAAAGTTGCTACATAATCTTCCAATTTTGCTATCATTAGTAAACAGTAACAGATGATCAGATTCTATCATCATCTTGTCTGGACAATATCTTAGTAGCAGTTGAATACATTACAAAATGAAAGAATACCAGAAGAAGAAAATTTAATGTAATTACCACTTTCTGAAAATAGATTGTGCATAACATTCACTTAATATAGCTCAAATAAAGTGAGAAAGAAATCAAGGATGGAGAAACTGTTTCCTATTTAAGACCAGATACAAAGTGCTTGTCCTAACCATCTCTTCAGCACCTACTCCCCATCCCTGAGCAAATGAGCAAAATATTTGTGCCAAAAGCAGCAGCACATTACTACTGCCTGACCAGGAGCCTCAGCCTCAATCAGCCCAGGGGTGGTCTGGCTTCACTGGCTGCAGACCTCAAGTCAGACAAATCCTCTCCCACAAACACTTTTGCCTTCACAAAAAGAGAATGAAAGGACAGAAAGTGAGAAATTTGCAGTAAATTGTGTCCCAGTGCAGCACCAGCTCTGCCCTTGCACAATGCTCTCCTGAGTGCACACAGAGAATATGTTTTCCTGCAAGCAGGAGAATTAAAAATGCCCAATTTCCCTGAAAAGCTTCTGATTACTGTTCCATGTCCTGTTCCTGGCTCCCACCCAGTCTCCTGTGACCCCCATCAAGGGTACAAGAAACCATCTCTGTCCCACTGAGATCTTCACCCCTGCCAACTTGTAGAACGTAATTACTTTTTGTGATTTCTGTCCTGTTTCAAAATGTTGAAATCAATCACCAACTTGAAAAATTACTGGAGACAGGCATACAGACAGCATTGCAGATATTAATTTCCTTAGGAAATAAAGCTAAAAAACAGCTTCCTGCCTGTATTGCCAGACAGAAATCCCCCTTCCTTAACCCCATGTGTCTCTAGCTCTACCTACAGCAATCCTAACTTGCAGGCAAACTAAAGAAACAAGGCACAGCCTTAGTTACATCAATCATTAACACAAGAGCAGCTGATAACGAAAGTGCACAATGTCCATGTATCTGTTTATCATTAGAACTTCAAATATCCTTTGGCCTTTCTATTTAATTCTCAACCAGCAGAGGAAAAGGGCACAGTTTTAAGGGAAGAAATACTACATTGAGGCCTTTCTCAAAGCCCTTTACCCCTGATTACAGGGACCGGTTTTTGTCCTTTTCTCAACTGGTCTTCACCTGTTGGAGACAAACTGAAAGGCAGAATGGAAAGAAATGAACCATCACCTGGGTCACCATATCTGCTCAGGGAACTGATATTAGAGTCTGCTTTCATTTAGTTGACACTGAAAAGGTGCTCCACTCTAGCAAAATCAACCTGACATCCATTGGCAGAGGCTAAACCTAGAGGAATTAAAATGGGAAATTAAAGATGAATCATAGGGATGGCTGACTTTTAAAGGATGTGAAAATTCAAAGCAAAATATGGTATTTGTCTGAAAATCCTGTGGCCCACCAACCAGAATTTAGTGGGTCCAGTCCAGAAATGAAGAAGTTAAGTAGTAGCATCTGTGATATTTAGGAACAGAATGACCACAGAAGTTCTCCTTCAGACCCATTCACCAGATCTGAGAAAAGGAGGGAGAGAAGAAAAGCAGGATGTCTTAAAGGAGAAAACTCTGCTGGTCAAGAACCCTGGTACCAGGTTTTTTCAAAGAGATTTCACACACAGTTTGTAATCCAGTATTTCCTTGATGTTTCCTGAACAGGAGATGAGCAATTCCCAACCTCCTTGTGCCTCAGTGCAGGATGCCCAAGGCACTGTAGAGCACCTAGTGACACAGCAGAATTCTGAAACCCTGAAATTCTGAAATTCAGAGCTGTGCCACTGGTGTGCTGGGGAAGCTGATGCCTCACTGTGAGCTTTATTTTTACCCCCAAAAAGTGTGAAGGATGCCCTTGGGGGTTTTCTGTTTACTGCTTCAAGGTCTACTGCTGAACAATATTTCAGTAAAGTGATGTTACTGTAAACTCAGGAAACTTTTTCAGGGGTTAATTGTAAATCTTCAATACAAAAGATGACTGTAATTTTTTTCATAAAATAATAGGCTCACGCTATGGTAGGCATCTGCTTTGGAAATTAAACACCTTACTCAAAGGGAAAACCCTTTGAAAAGAGAACAAAAAGCTTGCCTTTTTTTTTTTTTTTTTTGGACTGCTAAATTCTTTCAGTGCTTTTCTTTTACTCCTCTGCTGAAATCCAGAATTAAAAAAAATTTCTAAATTATGTATCTCCAGTTTTATCAATGGACATCTTTGATTTTTGTTTGAAAGGTTGTTGCTTACTTGCCACCTCTCATCTGAAAAGAATATAAAAGATTTCTGCTGCATTGATAATCTACATGTCAATTGTTAGGAATAAATTTCAGGAAAGGTTAGATGACACATAACTTACTGGGAACCACTCTGTAGGATTGCAGGCAAGGTTACAGTAATGTCCTTTCAACAGGATAAATAACATATCCATTCACTACGAGCCAACCCTGCCATGTGACCT
>VYXD01012675.1:561246-574785 GCA_013397195.1 Hylia prasina
GCCCTTTTATGATACAATATTCATGTGGAAATTGGGCTAAAAATACCCCCTGCCAAGGTGATTGAAGAAATAAAACTGAGAACTTTATTTTGCATATTTTAAGATCAGGTTTTGTCCAGAAATTATGTGGCGTATTAATGGAGTTTCATGTGGGGAAGAAAGGGAATGAAAGCAAGGGGAGGGAAGGAGGAGATGGGCCAGGAGCTATTGCCTGTCCATCAATGATTAACCAGCCCAGGCTAAAGCTAACACCATCTCCTTGCACTCCTCAGAAGCAGTCATTCAGCACCCGTGATTGCATTCAAACAATAAAAATTAAAAAGCCAAATGCTTGGCTTGCAGGCTGGACTGGGAACACTCAGCAGCATCCAAAGAAACACAGGTGGCCAAGTCAGCCCTTGAGCTGGTCCCAGGAGGGTTGGTGGACAGACCTGGCACACACGTGCTTTCCCAGGAGAGGAAAATATTGCTCATGGGGATGTGCAAGAGAGGAGGATTTCCTCTAGCTGTAATCCCCACCACACAGCAAAAGTCAGCTGCCTAGGGAGTCATTAAGAAGGAGAAAAAATGGCCTTGGTCTATTTGAAGACGTTTATAAAGGAAAGGGAGAAGCACTGACTTTGTGTATGAAAGCCACGCACAGCCATGGCATTACATGGTCTCAGAGCTATTCCCCCAACAGGTCTCATTCTCTGCTTGCTCGGTTACAAATCAAAACAAGATATTTCATGTTGTTCAGCCTGCAAGCCCAGCCTGGTGCACTGAAAGATCAGCCAGTGACCTTTTCCCACCAGTATTCCATCCTCATCCCTGCGCCGAGGAGTCCAGAGACACAACCAAGCTCTGCTTGATGCTTCACTCTCATATTGGCTGTGCCATGCTGACAGTAAAGAAATTTGTATCTGTCAGGTTATTAAATTGATCTAAGTGAAAAGAATCACAGGGGACTGAGGCTGTGATGAGGTAGTTCTCTCCACAGCCACACACTGAAAACCTCCTCCTCCTTTCTCCCCAAATCCTCCAACCAAGCACAAGCAACTTTCTGTCAATCAAACCCATCTGAGGCTCGGTGTGTTCATCTTCCACGAGCATAAGGACACATCAATATAATGCAGGTCAGGACCAGTCCTGGCAGTTCCATACTAGTGGTTCAGTGAAGCTCTAAGCTGGTTTTTGAAAGGGCATTTTGTCAAGAATAATTGCAGCACTACTTTGGACTTTTTGCAGCTGAACTGAAATAGATGAGAAGTAATAGTAAGAGTAAACCAATTAGAACAAAACTGACACATTGCATACAAAAAATTAAAAGACAATCCTTTTCTGCTTTTATATGTAATAATTCCACTCTACTACATAATACTATTGCCATAATACTCAGCAAAGAAAATTCTCATTCAAAAAGCCCCCATCTGACATTAAGAATTGGACTTTCTCATTCGTTTCAAGTGAAAAAGAGTCCCTGTTTCCTCTAGTTATTTTCCTTTTCCTTGCATAGAAAGAAACTGAGCGTAACCAGAGTGATGCCTCTGAGCATGAACTTTTACAGGGTTCCAAGGGATGTTTCTCAGGGGTCAGTACCACAGCTGATACCATTCCCCATCTACAGTTGGCTGATCAGATGCAATGAGCTCTCAGCAAGTTTGCAGATCCCAAACTGGGGAGCAGCCTGGGGAGGAAGAGCTGTCAAGGTGCTGGAGGATTTTGCTGTTCATAGGCACAGCCAGAAGCTGGAAGAATGGGCTGCCAAAAACTGCTCAAGGCCAGTCCTGCAGCTGAGAAGGAACAATCTCAGGACAGGTGTCCAGGCAGCTAAATGCACATTGGATTGCTGCCCTGAGAGCCCAGTCTGTAAGTCCTCTACTCAGCTGCTTCACCTGGGATACAGCGTCCAGTTTTGGAATGCCCCCAGTACAAGAGAGATATTGACAAAGTGGAATGAACTCATGTGGCCAAGGGCTGGAGCACACAATGGATGTGGAAAAACTCAACAAACTGGGAGACGAGGCTCAGGGGCTTCTCAACATCAATGTCCTGACAATAAGGGGAGCTTTCACAGAAGACAGGGTAAGATTTACTCAGAGGCACAAAGAAAGAAAGGGACAATGGTTAAAAGTTTTAATGGATGAAATCTTGATCAGACGTATGGAAAAAAAAAAAATGCACACCATCAGAAATCTCCCTATCCATGGAGATTTGCTAAATGTGCTGGTGCTATCCAAGCAATATGACCTAACCTTGGAGGTTGCAGCTCCCTTGAGCAGTCAGCCTCCAAAAGGCCCTTCCAAACAAAAATTTTATATGATGCTCAATACCCAGATCTTCATTCTTGCACTTCTATTTTTTTATGATGGCTACTGCAAGAAAAGGCAGGCAAGGGAGTCAGGATGCCACTTGTTTTTCAGGAGAGAAGGGAACAATTTAGACTTGGCACAACTTATCCACATCTTTAAGGACTCCAGAAATGAAGAGACAGAAAGAAAGCCAAAGCCTACTGCTCATTAGAGATGAGGTGTCCTCTGTTTCTTCTGATGTTAGGAGAAAGAGCACCTTCAGCTTCCACACCACCAGGGGATCTCAGTCTGACCAAAAGCAGCTGACCTGTCATGACTCAGTTCCCAGTTTTCCCTCTGAGGGAATGAAGAAATAAAATCCAGAGGGCAATAGCAAGCACAGAGACAATTATTGTGTTATTCACAACAGCAGCTGTGTCTCTGTTTCATTGTGTCATGCTTAGATCATTTTGAAAGCCAGCACCCCTGCTATGCACCCTGCTGCACGCGGGGAGCTCATCGTGCAGCAGCACAACTTCAACAGCCACACAGTGTCAGAAAATCACTCCTGCTTTTCAAGTTAAAAAATTAGAGATCAAAGAACAGGTGTTTTCTAGGTCATGGTGTCAGATTCCAGACCTCACAGTTAACAACAGGCTTTCTGAAGAACAGCACAGACACAAACCTCTACAGTGGTTTTATCTTGTTAGTCCAGAGAATAATTTCAGTATAGGCTGGGCTGGGGAACAACAGCTCTAACTGTGCTGAAAACTTCCTATCTTGTACTTTTAATTGTAAGTAATTATCATCTGCATGTTTTGTTAAGTAAACAACCTTTTGACAAAAGGGACTGATTTACTCTAAGAGCAATAGAGCATGAAAAGAAAAAATGTCCTTGGGACAGTATCCTACTTTTAGAATTTTGCCTCAATAACACTTGTGTTTTAATGACCTCAACAAACGTTTAACAGAGAATTTACAGCTAGCAAAATTATATACATTAAAAAAAAATCCTGAATTTAGACTATATGGAGTTAGATTAATACCATTAAAATATTCAAGAGGAATGTAAAATCATTGTAGAAACAGTCCCTGACAGAGCATGGGGAAGGACTGAGCTCTGGTGATCGGGACAGTAAAAAAGGAAAAGCAGCTCTTTGAGTATCTGTGCCCCTTCTCCTGTGACTACTGATTGAAACAGTAATTGGGTAGCAAAAGTAAAATTACTTTTTGTTTTTCTTCATATTGAAGTCACTCATATACCAATATAACAACACTTATTTTGTTCTGGGGTTTTAAGAAGTTTCCAGGGCATTAAGATGATGTATGAAATACAAACTCCTAGAGGGAAATTTTAAAAAAACAAATAAATAAAATAAAAACCCAACAAAACACAACGAAATTAAACACCTACAGTTTTAGTGCCTTGCAGCATCCTCAAAACTTGAAATTAAGGAAGCAGCAGCCAAATTAAGAGTTGGACTTTTTTTGCAAAACTTTTCATGCTGGGATCATGGATCATGTTTCATTTTTATGGAAGATATGTTCTTAGCACAGAGGCATACCTAAATGTTTATAGGTTTTGATCCAAATTTAGCAACTGGAATTACTGTATTCTGAAAAGCACAATATATACAGGCCTTCCACATGGGATCTCTAGTAAATAACTTCTAAAGAGGCAGCCTGGAAACAGTAGAAATGAAACAAACACAGCTTCTTTGTAAAACAGAGTATCCCAAGGAAAGATATTTCTATCCAGGTACCAGAAAACTGAAAGAAAAAGGGAAGTATAAAAATGAAATGGAAAGTTTCTGGTTAATCTATCAGAACTCCTTTACTAATTTTAACTCGTGAGTCAGAGAAATGTCATTGCTCTATTGACTAATCTGTTTGGAGCATCAAAGCAGCTTTGGTACTGTTATTGATTTACTTTGTTAAGTGATTAATTAGTTGGAGTATTGCATTCCTCTCTTTTCCTCATGCTTTATCATTTTTATTAAGGTATCCAGGGGCACAAAACTTCACAGAATCCCAGAATAATCTGAGGTTTTAGTGGGGTGCACAGGGTACCCCAACAATCCCACCATGTGCCTGAGAGTGTTATCCAAGCACTCCCTGAACTCTGTCAGGCTTGGTGCTGTCACCACTGCCCTGGGGAGCCTTTTCCAGTACCCAACCACTCTCTGGGTGAAAAACAAGAATCTTTTTCTAATATCCAACCTAAATTCAAACAAGGGAAACTCTTTGGGAGTTTTTTCTGTGGAAAGACATTTCTGATAACTCATTGTCCTAATATCTAAGTGAACTAGAAATTTAGGAAGAAAGATAACATGAACATTTTCAATTACTTCCTCTAAAATGTTGAGACTAGAGCTAAACATGCAGCTATCAACAAATGATGCTGCAGCACCACTGATGTCTTTAAATTGCTTGGGTAAACTGAAGCAATTAAAAAAGGGCAAAAGCATGGTGCAGTTCCTGCTCCTGTACACTATTTTCTTTCCTCTACTCATACACAAGGAAGTGTGATGACTTCCATTTAAACTGAAGGATTAACAACACCACAGAACAAATATTCATTACGCAGGAGAAAGGATCTTTGAAGACAAACCAGCCGCCATCCATCTTAAAACTCTAGCTGACCCCAGTTACACATGCAGACCTTGCCAGCATTCCTTTATTTCAGAGTTAGAAAGACTCATCCTCTTGCTAATATGATCAGGCAGGAAAGTTTATATCAAAGCTATAAAAAGTAACGACATTTTAAGGAAACAGAGGCCTATTAATTTTTCCACAAGCTAAAACAGGCCTTTGAAACACAACCCAAATTTAGATGCACTAGGTACAAATCTAATCCGTAGCACTCTGGGCCCCCTAAAACATATCCAAAATATTAAGAAAAATATCCTAAAAAATTAAAACAGGGAATTTTCTAGCCATGCAGAGGGAAAACTGGCAATGCTGGGTTCAAAAGAAAGGGGGCAAGTGGGTAAGAGAAGAAAACCTGTTTCTCCTGAAATGAAACTTTAGAAAGCAATTTTTTCTCTTCCCTATTTCCTGCAGAAATAGCTCTTCAAAGGCCATCTTCATGCTCTTTGGGTGACCTTTCTGCCATTACATTTCACTGCCTGCCCTGAAGGATATCTTTTTAATATCTCGTTAAACGGGGAGGGAAACGTGCAATGAGCAAAACACTCTGAAATGGAGGCACTTCTGCTTCAGTAAATACTTTGAGGATATATAAAGTGCAAAAAAGGGTCTCTTATTTCCAAAGGCCAGAGATATTTATAGAGTGCTTTTTATCAGTGTGTAGGGGAAGTGGTTCCTATACAGTAAAAGAAAACTAAACAAGTGAGGATTTTATTGACTGCTATACATACTGTCAATGAGAGTATCATTATTAATGCAACTAAACCCACGATTTTAAAATAAACCAAAAGTGGCCAATCCCCTAAAGTCTTTGAACACAGCCTGACATTTAATTAGGGATTCCAGAATGCAGGAGGAGAGGCTCCCTGATCAAGCATTAAATGAGATGTTCAGTTGGGAAACCTTTCAGTATCACTGTGAAATAACACACTGATCCCATCCACCTATAATGAACAGAAAAACAACTTTTTCAAAAACTTATAGAAGATATTTTCTTTCTTAGCCTCATTTTTCCTGCAGTGAGAATTTGGTTAAGCTTTTGTCACCTAACAATGGTTCCCCCAGTTCCTCCCTTTCCGTGGGACACAGAAAACTTGAAAGTCTCTTTTGTCTAAAAATTTTGTGCTACATTTTTTGCAAAAGACACCAAATTACCTGTATTCAGATAGACTGCATTTCATATGTATCTTTTCTTTGGAAGAAAAGCCTGGCTAAGCTTAACAGGCAAGCAGAACACTGGTTACTATTTTAAGGGCATTTTAAGGGGACAGAAATCAGGCTTTGACATTAGAACACTGCTTGAATCAGAAAGTTTATTTAAAAAATAAAGTGTTGGGAGAAACAACAATTCAAAACCCTAAGGTCTTTAACAGAAAAGATTTCTAACTCTCCACTTTCATCTTTTCTGATCTGTTCAGGAGCAGCAACTGCCTTGTGTGGTCCCTTCCGCTCAAGTGGGCTTGACAGGAAGGCTGTCAAGTTAAAAATCACTTTTTAAAAAAAGATAAATTTAAAAATAATTAATTCCCACAAATCATTGGGACAGCCAGGGAAGAGAAGCAGAAAAGCAAAGAGGGACAATTTACCACCCTCTGCACTCATAAAATGGATACTTCCAAACACCAGGACAGTAAATTTCTCAAATTTCTCCACTTCAGAGTCTGAGGGCACCAAGCCCATGAAGCAAACCGGAGTTATGAAGTCCGAGACCTCTGAAATTCCCCTCCAGGATGGCATTTCTGGCAATGTGGCCCCTCTAATCCAAGGCATAGCTCAGCCTAAACTCAGCGCAGTGCCCCAGGCAGTTCCAGCCAATTTGCTGATACAAACCTGTGTTTCTCTGGAAAGTGCCCAGGAGGTGGCTGAGGTGAGGCAGCGCTGCTAGAAGAAGCACATTCTCCTCTTGCTCATGCTGCTACACTCCTGGTGATCATTCAGTGATCAGCCTTGTCTCCCTAGATCTTACTGGAAGGCTTTTGAGCTTAAAACAATGCTTCATTTCCCCTTTTTAGATATGTCTATCAAGTAAAGCTTTATATTCCACCTAATGCCTTCATTCACTTGGACATTAATTTAAGCTTTAGCTCTCAACCTTTTGACCAGACTGTAAAATAAACTTGTAAAAGATTATTTCACTCTCCTCTAAATCAGCACTGAAATAAGAGGTAGAAGAATGCAGCTTCTGACAGGAACTGCCCAGGACAGCTCATCAAATAATTGAACAGAGATGCAGTGATAATCACTGAAAAAGTCATTTACTAAGTTATTCAATTAATATTACCTTATTTATGAGTTTCTGCTCAAGTATTTATAAATACTGAGGAGAGTTCATCAAAAGACATTAAAATCCATGAGATTTTAATTACTTCCTTGATCAAAATACTCATTCTATATATTTTAACATCTTTATGCTAGCATTGTCACTGAACCTATATATCCTTTTGAAAATAAAAATATCTTCGGCTTTCAAATTACAGCTCTTCCCACCTACGTGATTTTATACTTTCAATAGTATAAATTACAACTTTCAATAGTCTGAACATAGACTACAGATTTATTTTAGGGTTTTCAACATATGCTCTGACACACAATTAATTAAATCAACATTTTTTGCTATTATCCTTGTACTGATGTGCTGGCAAGTAAAAGCAAAACCTTTAGCACTTAGGAGAATATACTACTGGAACAAAGAGAGATTTGCTTGGACTAAGAAGTTATCTAATGTAAATTAAATGGCTTTTGAAGAGTTAGAGAATTTAGGTTTCTAGCAAAACATAAGGCTCAGGTTTGCTCTCTAGGACAGACCTGCTCTTTTACTAGATTTTACTGCTGTATTGTATTTTGATGGGAAGGTAATCCTGCGCCCCAAAAATGAATCTACAAACCTAGAGTTTGGATTATATCTTGAATTATGTCATGGCTGATGGACACAGGAGTTCTGCTCCAGAATCCTGATTCTCCAAAACCCAAACCAGGGTCCTCTTGGAGTGCACCTTGGCTCCCTTGCTTTTGCAAACTGACTACTGAGAAATATAAAATACAACTCTACAACAATCATGAGATTTTAAATTTTTGTTAGTCAGAAAGCATTTTTGAAGACATTTGAAGACTCCATTTAAAGCTTAGAGTGCACAGAGATTGTCAGAGCAGAGTTGGGCATTTGGAGATTTTGTAGTGACAATACAATGACTTGGACCTTTAAATAACCAAATTACAATCACTGTCAAACAACTCCAGTATGAAAATGTTGAAATGTTTCCATGCAGTTCTGTGTTAAGTATTATAAAAACTATTTCACACACACCCCTCCAGCAGCACCTCAGCAGATGTTCAAGGGCCAGGTTGGATGGGGCTTTGAACAACCTGGTCTAGTGGAAGGTGTCCCTGCCCCTAGCAGGGGATTAAAATGAGATGAGCTTTTATGTCCCTTCCAACCCAAACCATTCTGTGATTCCGGTAAAGGAAGCACAAAATGTGTTATTCCCTTACAATGCTGCAGGACTATCAGAAACCACTCACGGCATGTGTAGATGGAACATCTCCACAGTCCATATCTTTAAAGTCCCATCTGGACAGTTTATTTCATCTTCATTTTTAGTGCAGCATAAAGCCCTGTAAAAAGCAATGCCCAGAATGGGGGCCCTGAGGAAGCAGCACAAACTGCCCCTGGCTAGAACGACTCATTGTTTAGACTACGGAGGGAGGACAGAAATGGAAAGGCCATAAAAGTGATCCATGAGACTGAGTCTCTAGAAAACAACGTGTTCCTACAGCAAATCAGGCTTTCATCACACAAGATGTATTTCAGTATGTGCAAAGCCATTCTGAAAAAAAAAAAACTGGCTACGCTATTGAGCAATCAAAGGGATTTTTTTGGGTGCAGTTGCTCATCATTTCTGTTCATTGTACAGATGGTGGAAGCACAAGCAGACCCAACCCCCTTGTTAAGTGTCAGCTTTACTTTGGCAATCATCCCCAGCAAACACTGACTGCCACATGAACACACCTCACCAGGCCATGAGGCCAGAAAAGTGAAACCAGAGATTTTAGAAAGCCGCAAGGCATTAATGATCTCTCCTCTCCCCAGAGGACCAATCCTCTGTAAGAAAAAGGAGTCCTAATATTTTGGCAGACCCGAAGAAAGAAAAATTCTCACTTGTTTTTATCATTTGTGATAAAAACAGATTAATATTGGTCAAGAGAAATGCAACAAACTGGAGAATCTAGCTGTACATGCAAAATAAGCTCCCATCATTTATAGTAAAAAATTTGCCTTCCTTACCCCAATGTAGTACCCACTTTAAAAAGAAAAAAAAAAAAAAAAAGATCGTTTTAAAATCTTTTTACCTGGGGATACCTAAAAACTCATTTAAATTACTGGAGTTATGGCCAGAATGCCAGAATGCACAAAACTTGGAGAGCCCAGCTCAGAAATGAATAAGGAAGATTGCTGCAGTCCTCATTAACATGCTGCATTTAAGTTTGTGTCTTTCCCTTCGGGTAGTCACAGGCACAGCATTTTCTTCTAACTTCATTAATTTTTGCTGCTATCAGTTTTTGATTACTTTTCTCTCAGACATGCTCTTAAAGCCAACCAATACAGTCACATTTTAGCAAAAGCAGACCAACATCAAAGAAGCTTGTGTTTATGCCATAAAGTCCACACAAACTGAAATTATCCCTTCAGTGACAGCATAAAATCATCAGACAGGGACACAAGAGTTTGTCAGGAGCACAATATGTCACAGCAGGGTTTTAATTTACCCACTGGAAAATCCATTCTCAAGTGTTTACAGAAAAGTGGAAAGATAATAGATGTGAGACGCTGGAGACAGATTATATCATCTTTTCATGAAATTCATTCATATTCCAGTTCCTCCTTGCATTTAAACTAAACAGTCTTGCAAACCTTTGCTGTGACAGCTGTGCCTGTTCACAGCAGTAGTTTCATGGATGTCTCACCCAAGTGCCCGTGCCAGGCCGTGTGTACTCAGAAGAAAGAGCAGATTATGTTCATCTTTTCATCTCCCTGTTCTCTTTACTGTCAACAACTGGAGTCTCTTTTTTGGTGTTTAGATGATAAATTCACTGTATCTTCTCTGCATGCCATGACTACTGCAATAAGTCTGGGAGCTGTACAATAATAGCAACAGCAAAGAAAAAACCCAGACCCAAAATATGTTCTGTAAGACTTGCACTATATAATTATTGCACTATAGCCCATAATTACTACACACAAGTAACATTTCTTAGGTAGACACTTTTCCACTATGTGTTTTAACGAAGTTCAGATAAATATAGGAGAGCATTCCAAGAGAGAAACAAGTTAAGTGCATAACCGATTTATTTAGGAAGGGAACAAATTCCCAGAGCACTGGGCAGAAGTTAGTTCATCCCCTGGGTGAATGGAGAGATGACTTCAGCTTCCTGAACTATGTAATTGTCTTTATTTGTCACTATAGAAGTCTTATTAGAATTCAATTCAAACTTCTATTAAAATTCAAGCAATCATGACATCAAACACCACTGTCTGAATTTATACAGATGCCTAAAGGAAAGATAAAGGCTAAAAAGCCTTATCTCCTTCAGTGTTAGACAACAGTATGTCAGTCAGTTCACAAGTTTCTCTCAAAAGAAGTTCATCCCCTTGAAAAGGGCAGTTTAGTGTGAGAAGGGAGCAGAGAATGAGAAACAACTCAATGTAAGAAGTCAAAATAATTGACTTGGAAGTTCTAAAGAGGAAAAAAAGCAGAGTCTTCTTGTTCCCTCCACTGCCTAAGCAACAGAAACGCTGTCACAAATTACTGGTGCAGCAGGGATTTACAGGAGGAGTAATCCTTCCAGGTCAGACACTATCCCTGCAAAAAGGTAGAAAATGGGGCAAAGTCTACCACAGTTCCCCCCATCACTCACATTTCCATATCTTCTCCTTCAAAACTTCTTACGTCTTCAGGACAATGAAAAACAAAAGAAAATTGTAAGCCTTCTGGAAATCCAGAAGTTAATTTGTCCTTCAATAAGAACTGATGTAGTTCCTCAATTTTATATTATATATTCTATCATGCAGTTCCCCTCACCCATCCACAAAACATCACCCCAAAATCTAGGTGCACTTTATAAAATATGCTTGTGGCTACTGTTTCTTGAAGAAGGTCCTGATGAATACAAGAAGTTTAACAGACAGCATTGCACAGGAATTGTAGAGGTACCAGGAAAAATGTCTGTCTCTCAGCCTCTCAGAATACAGTTATAATGGGTTTAAAGACAGCAAGGTCAGAGGCTTTATCTGTACAGAGAAATTACTACATATTTTGCACAATGAAACAGAATTCTGATTAGTAAGGAGAGGAAGACAGGGCTAAAAATGCTTCTTTAATGTTTAGCTACTGAGGGATGGTAATGAGCAGGTCTCTGAGCATGCTGAGACACAGATCTCCTTGCACAAAGTCCATCATTTGGAAATGTGCACCCATCAAACCTCCCACACTGAGGAGCAGAGAGCACCATTTCCCTCAAGGCTGCCTTTGAGAGGCATCTTCCTACAAGCAGAAAAGAGGAGAAATATCATCAACTCTCTACCGCTTACATGCTTTCAACATAAAAAGGACTGTTCTGGGACTTTTAACTAGATCTCACTATTCAGACACGTGAGTCCAATTGCTCAAGTAATGTCCACACAGAACAACCAAAAACCCCCTAGAGATGGAGAGCTTGGAGAACATCCAAAGACAAAACTGTTCCTCAAAATGGTGAGTAATCCAGAACCATATGGATTATGGTCTGGAATATCTGGAACTAAACATGTTACTGAAAGGGCCCAGTATGATGGACAATTACCACGTTACAGATTCACACCTAAAGCTAAAGGAAGCAGCCTCTGAAGTTGATGCAACCCAGGGAAAATGGGAAGAACAGGAGGGCTCAGTCTCCCTGAGAAACATGTCAACAAAGGAGGTACAAAAGCCTGAAATACAGTAAAGCTCTCCAAGTGCCCTTTTATCCTCCTTGTGCATCCTTCAGGGTAGAGACTCTGCATGGTAATGGAAGGAGAGGCACAGCATAAGGAATCCCAAATGAGCTCCTGGATGGGTAGATTTGCTATATAAACCCAAATCCTGCCACTCCCTTGTTCTGACAGGACACCCAGAGCGAGGTGAGAAGGAATCTTTCAGATTGGACATCTTCCAGTCAGTCAGAAGATATTGCACAGCCAGATCTTTTTCCCTGCACAGCCCAGAGCAGCCACATCTGGGGCTTTTTCTCCACCCACTCGACTGGGATTTGAGAAGCCGCAGTTGCCTTCCTAGAGTTGAATGCAAACAACAGACAGGATAAAACAGAGAGGCCAGCTTGTCCATGGAAAAAGTGCAGCCTGGCAGGAAGAAAACCTGGAGAATCAATGCCCTGCCCTGCTGCTTTGGAAGCAGCAGCACAGGAAAACTCTTTGGCCAAGATGATAAAAGTAAATTAGAACTGAAAGGGCATCGCCTACTTCTTGTTTCCTCAGCAGGAAAACTTGCCACCACAGGCACAGAGTATTGGAAGGTTATTTTGTCTTGCCACTGGAAGCTTCTACCTCTTCTAGAGCCTGTGCACAGCCTGACAAGCAGGCCATGCAGACTCCTGACATTACAGATTATTGGGTTTCCCACTGTTTGTTTTCCATCTCAGCCATTCATAATGCCATCAATTAAAGGCTAAATTTATAACTGGTGTGTTTTTTGTAAAAGAAATTTACTCAACACTTCGCACTTGTAATGCGATTATTTTTTCTTATGGTCTCCTAAAGTGTTTCATGAAATTAAAAATTGCAGTTAGCTCCAAGACAGGAAAGAAATACTGGAGCCTATTCTAAGCAGCATGGCATCAACCCCCAATTACCGTAAAAAACTATTTATTTAATATGTCAAGGCTAATTGTGGCAGCCGATCCAACACTTCCAAATAAATAATTAACAGCTAAATTTAGGAGCATGAGGTAATCAAGTTATCCACGGCGTATGACATGTTAAAAAAATGTATTGGTTTATTTGAAAAGAGAGGAACCTTTGCATGAAGAGCATGCTATTTCTGTGTGAATGTATATGTATGAGACAGGAGAGGGGAAAGCTGGAGACAGAGTCATTCACTTTTAGCACTAATTCATAGAAATTTTGACAGAGAATTTATAGAGCAAGTAATCTACTTTTCCTCTCCTCCTGGTAAAGTAGAAGTTAGGAAACTAAGCGGAAAGTGGGAGAGCATATCTGAGTCTCTTCTTCTACTCTGTTATGTATTTAGTTGCACCTAGGAAAGTTTAAATCAGTCCCAGTGAGGTCCTATGTAGGAAATAGTTTATAGTTAACTCTGAATTTCTCACAGCATTTTTTCATTTTCTGTGAAGTAACATGCAAGCCTATTCTCACTCCCAAACTGACTTATGATTTTGGATCAACACATTAATTGGTTATTCCAACAAAATTCAATTTAATATAAGAAAAGTTAAGCACTATTTTGATCTGCCAAGAAGGAAAATCACCTTCTCAAAATCCCAAAGTCACTACATGGGACAGTATTGATATTGAGACCCACCATCCATCTAGATTACCAAAAATTACTTCTTTATGAGAAGTCACATTAAT
>VYXD01012675.1:574810-713314 GCA_013397195.1 Hylia prasina
AAAAAAACACCAAAAAAAACCCACCAAAAAAAACCCCCAAAAAACCCACACAAAAGGCAGGGCAGGTTCAGAAGACACTGCTGCTGTAGCTCATGATTAAATGATGCTGTAAAAAGTTGTGTAGATCTCAGAGGGGCTGTTGAAATACTGAACTTTGTGGTTTCATACCCAAATCCACAAGTCAAGCTTCCATTTTGTCAGCCTTGCTAGAACTGGTGAACCTTTACCTGCCCCAAATACCAGCCACAAGTGTGTGAAAGACTCATCACCTCTCTTCACTTTGGCAGAGGGCTGTGGTCAGGCTCTAGACATGTTTTTCAGTGTATTGGAGGGATTGTTCCAAGTTTTTACCTAAGATTATTCCAGGTTTTGCACAGGTTCTTATTTAAGGGACCTAGTCCTATTTATATCAGGATCATAACAGGCAAACACAGCACAGAACCTGGATTATTGTATGGAAATGTCCCCATTCTACTTTCATGTACTGGAATCAAAAGTTTAAGTGCATCTTGAGAATAACACAAATCCTGGAGGTGTCCCAGGAAGCACGGAGTGACCCAGGTGAGTATATCCCCTCTTCAGAACTGCAAAAAAACGCTTCTCTCAATGCCTTTTGTCTGATTTCCTTTTGGAATTCCTTGGGAAGAGCATTCAGCACTACACTCTCATCACTTTTAACAGACCAGTGCCAAGCCATTGCCCATTACTTCCTGCATTCCCATTTTGATCAGATTTTTTGTTGTTGTTGCAATAGTAGAATACAGAACTAAAGTAACTTGATTTTCACTCTAAGATTCCTTCTATGAAATACTTTGCAGGTTGGCTTCTTTCAAATTATCACCAGCATCATGTTAAAAAGCATTCCACCACTGCAATCCTTTCATGCAATGCTGTCGCCTCAGGAGACGAAACACATGGAACAGGCTACTCATTCAGGAGGTGACTTTGTGCCAGTGTGTGACACATCCAAGAAGGGACAAGATTTTCTTTTAATTTTTTCTAATGAAAAGTTCATAACTGATCCTCTCCACGTGAGCCAGTACTTGAAGAGCTGATCTTTCCACATTGAAGTGAGCCCTTGATTTTTTATATGGATAAGAATGTATTTTAACTATGTAAAATAAAATATTTCAGCAACAGCACATCAGGGGATTAAATTCACCAAAAGTCATGGAGACTTCCTAATCTGCCTCCCCAAAAGAGAAGAATTCATAGGGCTTTTTGTCAGTATTAGGTATGGTAATCCTTTACATTAAAGGATAGTGCATATTGCCCCATCCCTGGAAGTGTTCAAGGCCCTGTTGGATGGGGCTTGGAGCAACCTGGGATAGTGGAAGGTGTCCCTGCCCATGGCAGAGGGGTGGAATGAGATGATCTTTAAGGTCCCTTCCAATCCAAAGCATTTTATCTTTTTATCAAATAGGTAACTTTTCCTTCTAATGCCACACTGCATTAAAAAAAATTGTGAAATACATAAACAGGCAACAAGTAGAAATAAATAATTTACTTTTGCATTTGCCACTGATAATATTAAACCTATAACCACAATGCTGGTCTGATGTCAGAACAGAATGCAGGACAGTAGGGAGGCAGAAAAGAGGGGGGAAAAACTCTGAAGGTTGGGCCATTTTCAGTAACAGACTTTAAAAGCCTAATCTGTTTAGTTTCTCTGAAAGATTGTTAAAATTACTTGATTAGTGAGTATCTCTATGGAGAGAAAATGAAAAGCAATAAAGGACTCTCTAGTAGGGAAACCTATTACTAAAAGTTAGGGCTGGAAGCTGGGGAGAAATTGAAATTAGGCAGGGAACAGGAGGTTTACTCCTATCCTGACCTCTTAAGAAGACCAGGGCCTTTCTACACCAAACCTAAGCTTCTGAGCACAATGTATTAGCAAGGAGGGCCAGATAAGCTCCCAGAACAAGGAGGAGATCAGATTGAATGGCACCTTCTCACTGAAGATGTTTATAAACCCCATGGAGTCAGGGAGATCCATTTGCAGTGGTTAGTGGGAAAGAAGGGAATGACAGCAATAGGCTGGGGCTCAGAATGGGATGTAAGAAAGTCTCTTGTCAAAACTGGGGAAAGAAACTGCCAAAAAAGTGCACTCAGCAGCTGTGAAGGGGAAAGCTGGGAAGCCTTGGTGGGAGGATCAGGAGTGAAGGATGTGAAGGGTGAATGCAAATAACTGCAGCTCAAGAAATTACTGAAGGGACACAAACAGGGAATGACAAGAGCAGGGCAGTTTCTTAAATCAGGGAATGTGGGGAACTAGCCCCTCCCCTGAGACAGAGATTCAGTCCCTCATGGTTTTGCAAATGTTCCTGCTCCTTAGTCACCTTCTGGAGGTGAGCAATGGGGGAGGGTAGGAGTCTGGGGTAACACACCCTCAAAAAGGTGTCTATGGAGATAGAGCAGAGAGAGACAAAGCAATAAGCCTAAAACACTAATACAAATTATAGCTTTTCTAGGTATCATAGATATAAAATAGATGATATCTGAGTTGTTTTTGGAAAAGCAGGGACTGTCTGACAGGGATCTAATTTTATTGGGTCAAAATAGCCATTAACAAAGCGTTCTCTACAGAAAAGGAGATGATTTCCAAAGATGATCTTAAATGCAATGCTTTATAAAGAGACATCAAGTCCATATTAGCTTGTATTGAATGCAAAAGGGAGAAAAGAGCCAGTCAGAGGTCTGCAAGAGCTAGGAGTTTTTTCATCTTCTTGGACTCAGAGCTTTTCATAAAACTGATTGCCTGTTCACCCTCTCACATATTTACTCATTTGGCAGCCTGGTTTTCCCAGAAAGCTATCTCAATTCAACAATGCCTATGGAGCAGAGACAAAGCCTGGAAACAGGGAATGATGGATGGTTTGCCCATATGGCAGTGTAAGAATGGAATGGCAAGGGCCTCATCCAGACATCCTCACAACAAATAGAAAAGTGCAAAAATATTCATTACCAACTAAGAAAGAAGGCAGCATCAGAAAACAAATGGGTACTAAAGGAAGCCAGAGCACTCTGAAGACAGAGGGGATGTGGAAGCAGGAATGGGAATGTTTGAACTGGTGCTACGACACGAAAATGTCATTCCTCAGACGTCAAAAGCAGCATGTTAATCTTTGTATCATGCAAGAGGCAGAAGCCAAAACCAGTCTGCAGCTCCTGTGAGCATTGCATGGGCCTGAAGGCATTGCTGCTGCTCCTGCTAAGTGGAACTTAAGGTGCAGCCTCTTATTCCATTTCTGTGTTGTGCTTCCTATATTGTTTTATGTCATTTTAAATAACTACACCCAGTGGGTCTCAGTGCAGGCTGGTCTGTGGACCAAGAGATTTCACTAACAGCTGTTTCCTTCATTTTCCTTTTCCACATAAAATCATGTTGCGTGAAGTTATAGTTCCCCATGCAACTTCGAAGAATTTCTGAGAGCAACTCAGCAGTGGGCAGGGGTGAATTAGTTAAGATAGAAAACTTTCTCTGAATTTCTTCTTGGACAGTGAGCAGTACCCAAGAAAATACATGGGAAAGACAGGACCATTAGGCTTTCTGAAGCTTTGTTCTGTGAACTGGAGACTGTCAGACCCTACATCTGAGTCCACCTCACGGCCCAGTTCTGTAGTCCAGTTTATCTGTGTAGATGTTATGGGAAACTGCATCAAAAACTTCTCTCCTGAAATCCAGGGCAGTGAAACTACCATTTTTCATCTCCTCAGGATCCTGGCCTCCACCATCCCATGGTCACTGTAGCCAAGGCTTCCCTTGACTTTCACAGCCCTGACCAGTTCTTTGTGTAAAGAATCAGGCCCAGGCAGATCGTGCCCACCCACCAGCTCCTCAATCACCTGTGTCTGGAACCTGGCACCAATGTAGTCCAGGAGCCTCCTGGATCACTTTTGTCCTGCTCTGGTGTCCCTCCAGCAGTTTTGGGATGGCTGAGGTCCCCTGTGAGGGCCAGTGCCAGCCCAGGTGAGGCTTCTTCCAGCTCCTTGCACAGGAACACCCAGCACAGTGTCTGCCCTCTGAACCTGACCCATCAGCTCCCAGCTGTCTCATCTCCAGCTGATGTTTACATCCTCCTATTGCACTACTTACAGGTTTGTTTTCTGTTTGGTATTAAAACCAGAGAGTGACAAAGTGCTCTGGTTTATCTTTCCTGTTACCGACACTCCGGTGATTCCCAGCTGCACTTGCTGGGATCCTGCATAACCTACCCCAGCTCCACATGGAGAATAAAACTAGAAAAGGCTGCATGAAAAATATTAGGAAAATATTTAGAAAGGAATCACAGGCGGAAACGTTTCTTGGCCATTGCTACTGTGGAGTGTCCTTGACCCCACAGAAGTTCCTTCCTTTCTTCCAGGACTATTCACTGTGAAATCAGCATAATTTTAGATTTGCATCTCTGTAGCTAAAAGCATGCTCTTGAATGTCTTTATTTTCCCTTGCTTTGAGAATTTCTGCAAATAAAGTGTTGTTGAGCCCAGACACCTAGAGAATTAGCTAAGTGTGCACAATCTACCTCCTACGTAAAAGAAGATTATGGTTAATTCTCTTGAAGTCAATGCAGTTAAGCCAGTGTGAGGTAAGATAAACAGGAGTAAAGTCTACAGCATTATTTTAAAAAGGAGGAAATACAAAAAAATAGAAGTAAACAGACCACAGTCTTTCTGCTAGAAAGCACAAACAACCACCTACATGAAGAAAAGTGGAGTAGGTGTGTGTTGGCCATTATTGATATAATTAGGATCTGGTTTTTAAAAATATGTTTTTACAGAGGAGAAGTTACATAGTAAAAATGTGTGTTAGCAAGTTATGTCATTTTAATTATATAATTGAAAATTAGGCTTACATACATGACATTTTCTCTGTAGATAAATTTCACAGGACACAGAAGATGAGTATTTACAGAATTTAATGTTGCTCTCAAAGCTATAATTTCAACATTCGACATCTTAAAAGTTGCAAAAAGATCAGAGCGTTATTTGAAAGAAGACAGTGCTGGACATTGCTCACCTTTTTGAAGGTGCTTTCGCTTAAACAAGGTAAACTGAATTAAATAAGACATTTCTCTCTCAGATACCTGTGTACATGAAGAAGACTAGGATAAGCCCTGGAAGTTTTGTACTGGCAGCAGAGCACAGAGCTGGTGGGATGGAACAGGAAGGGCTGAAGGAGAGAAAAGTGGGGATCAGTGGAGGTTCACAGATGAGCTCTGGCTGCAGTGGCCAGCCTGTGCTGAAGTGCAGGAGCAAAATGTGACAAGAGTGGCCAATTAAAAGAGATGAAAAACTGCTGGAAAAAGAACCAGGCATTAATTTAAGAAGCCTGACTGTGAAGCAAACATATTCCAAGCTAGGAATGAAACTAAGTTTGTGGATAATAAAACACACTGTAAATCTTATTAAGCAGGAAGTCTAAAGAGGCTTTTCTCTCGTTTTGTACCTAAGAGTCTGAAAATCATTGCATTATTAGATTAGCTTACAGAAAGGTAGTCATTCAATATCCCAATCTTATCCATGGGGAAAAAAAATTTGAAGAAGAAGATTTATAAAAACCACTGATGCCAAGGCCTATAATTGGAGAAGAAGGATGGTTTAGCCCAGAGTTGGGATAACAAATGCTAGCCCAGGGAACTCAGACATTGAGTTCAATGGGGATTATAAAGCTTAATAAAAGGCAGTACTAGTCAGCTCTGGCTCATTTTTTTCTCCCAGCATTGAGACAAGAAGTAGTTACAAGTGCTGGCTGCAATTGTTCATACTCGCTGAACAGTTTCTCTCTGGCCCTAATCAGAGCCAGAGGAAATGTCCATACCTAAAATAGTTCTCACTCCTCAGACCTGGTGGGACTGAAAGGCTGCATGAAAAGAAACAAATCAAGAAGGCAGTTCACAACTGCAAGATTTAGTCACATTGCTCTAGTCAAGGACTTGGGGGACCCAGGCTTCTTTCCCTGCTCTGCCACAGTGTTCTTGCACACCTTGAGGCATGCCATGAAATCTCTCCCCTTGCTTCTCAGCTGCACAGCAGAGATAAAAGTTCCTCCCTAATTCAGGAGAGTGCTGTCAGCCAAAGAAAAAACAAACAGGGGGTGCTCAGACATAACCACACTGTAAAAAGTCAAATCTCAAAATTAAAAATTCAGGAAAGGACTTGTATTCAAAACAATGTTAAAGTACAAGCTAAATATACAGGTTTATTTAAACCACTGTGGAATAATTAAAAATTTAAGGGCACTTCAGTTTCAGCACATTTTCATTCACTGTCCTAAACAACATTTTGAATACAGCCAAAGCATGTTCATTAATTCCTAAAGATGCACATAAAATCCTGAAACTGTCAAAAGAAAAATTAGCTGAAAGGAGTCCAGGAATTGAACTTCCAAACTAGTCTGGCATAGTTAGCACAGCAGAAACAAGACCCTAAGAGGGGGTAAAAAAACCTTCTGATTTCATACCAAAATTTTGTACCAAAATTCTCTAAACTATAAATCAATTTACCAGCTCAATGTAATGCAAGCTACAAGCTTTGTCAAGTATTAATTATTTCTAAGTATTTAATACTCAAAGCAAACCAAGCGTAGTCTCAACTACTGTGACTCTCTCAGATGAAACAGAAAAAATTAAGTTTTCCAAACCATCACTGTATTACAACCAACCTCCTTTTTTTCAGGTGTTGAAGGATAGTCTCTGCAACCAGATATCAACATGGAGAGACACTTAAATATTTTTCTATCTGCTCTTCACTGCTGAAATTTAATCTCATATGCTACATGCCAGCCATGAAGGTATTAGAGAGCTTCATCATGTCCATCACTTTTTAATCATATGGCTGTTGTACTTTCAACCTCTCCTAGAAAAAAAAAACAACAAACCTAAACATTAGATTTATCTAAGTAGCATTTTGGCGTTCTTTCTGGTTATTTCCTATATATCAGCAAACATTCCCTGTCAGGTTGTTGGTCTGATAGCTTCGATAAGCTTAACAGTTGTTTTATTCTGTCTAATGTCACGCTTTGGTTTGGGTTAGCAGAGCTGTTTTCTAAAGCTCTCTGTAGCATCAAACATGAACAAAACAGGGAAAAACATGTGGACTTCCAGCTAGTAAAGAAGCCTTAACCAAACTGATAAGCTGGCTCCAGTTTGAAGGGTTCACAGATTTTTTAAACTGATTATCACAGCATAAGCTCTACCCAATATCCCACATGCACTCAGCACCTACTGGCAGGCACAAACAACATTTTACACTGCATTTACAGAACAGCATTTTTAACTGACTAGAAAAGATGCAGATTAAAGCACAGGATGCCTGCACCAGTGCCAGTGGGGTGTTCTCTTGAAGACATTGCTACAAGCCATTGATAAAGTCAGAGGGCACCTCTGTGTCCCCATTTATGATGCTGCACCACTGGCACTGGCTGAACAAGCTCCTGTAGTGTCAAGATACAGAACAATTTCATATTTCTTGAATTTAAATGTAAAAATCCTTTTTTTATCTATGTAAAAAGTAGGGAAAAATAGGATAATACACAGTATCCTTCTGGTAATAAGATCCTTTTTAAGCAAAACTAATATATTCCTAGTCGAGAAGTAATTACAATTTTTGCTGTTTCCAGTTTTACTTCAAGTTCCTCTTATTTCTCATTACCCAATCTTTGAAGATATTACATTTATTGCCATTGATACCTCTCCAGAGGTTTTCTGTGAATTACCAGCACAATGAACAATTTCTCTGCACCATTAATATTACAGATCACAGAATGGTTTGGGTTGAAAGGAACCTCACAGATCATCCTGTTCCAACCACCCTTCCATGGGCAGGGACACTTTCCACTAGACCAGGATGGTCAGACTCTTTATTACAATTATCATTATATTTTAAAGGAAGCACAGAATCCACACACTGCATAACTTAACATTGTAGAAAATATTGAGGGTTTTTTTTCTGGTTGCTTTCGATATGCTGCAAAAGGCTGATTTTCCTCTGCTGTGTCATTCTCATTAATTTGCCTTCCAGATTCTCCCATTTATTAACAAAAGGTCTGAATTACCTGAATGTGAATAGTCAGTATCCCTAAAAGAGATTTTGTAGGGATCCACCAAGTCTCCATTCCTAAACCACAGGATTTCAAAGGATTTTTTTCCAGAGATAATGACAGTTACAAAATGAATTTTAATGTACTATCTTGGGATAAGTGGAAAACATTCTGGCACCCCCTAAAAATATGTTTTTGACTCAAGAATGGTAATGTCCTGGTAACAGCAGCTCTAAAACTTTTTCCCACATGAATCTCCAAAATTACTAGTCTTTCTTCAACCAGTATGTCTTTGTAATGCCTATGTTGCATCCTTTGTTATGCTTATATTCCCTGTAGACATTGATGGAGACCATAACTATTTAAGGTAAAAAGTAAGCAGTCATTTTCCTTAAAGAGTTTTAAAATTGAAAAAGTTGTTCAGACCCTTGGATTCCCTTCTGGCCCCAGTGGTTCTTGGGTTTGTACTTTTTGCTTCAAATGTGTAGCCTAACATTGAACCCTAAGTTGATCAGAGATGTAAATCTACATATTCTCCTGATATTCTCTTAAATTCATAGAAGTTTTCATTCAGAATTGGAGAAAAATATCCTAGCACTGATTGCAAGCAACTTCATGGTGTGGTCAATTGGCTCATTAGTGCATCTCAAGGCATTCTATAAAGAGAAAATTTCTTCCATAATTTTATTTCTGTGACTACCAAGGCTGCTCTAAGCTGTTCTGAGTGATTATCTCGCACTCATTTTCACTTTCTTAATAATAAGTTGACAGCATGCAGCAGATAAATTGATTCACACAGCCACAAAATTGATAAATTCTGAACTGGAAGGAGATCGCTGTTGCCATGCACGTCAGCAGGAACCCTGAGTTTGCTTGCTTTCCTCCTCCTCTCTTTCCCACAAGCTCAGGCAGAAGGGAGTTTGTCAAGAAAACTTTGGGAGGAATAAGAACAATTAGCAGAGGCACAAAGTCATGGAACAAATAAAAGGACAACTGTGAAGGTACACACAGGGAAGAAAAAAGCTGTAAAAAGCTTTATCATCTAAAGCTCTCTCAAGGGACCACATCTATGGTGTGTCCATTCCAGAAGGGAAAAGGACACTGGTCACAAGGTCTCAGCAATAGCAGGAGTGGGAATAAAGCAGGATGGCTGTCAAGCACCTCCAAATCTCCCCTAGGTGCTTCCCCACACACAGCTAGTCTCAGGGAAGGAAGCCCAGGAGTCCTGTCAGCTTCACCTAAATGTGTTTTTTCCCCACAGATTCCACATCTAAGATACAAAAAGAAAAGCAAAAATACCTCAGCCAAAATGTGTTCACATGTAAAATGGTGAGAATTAACATGGAGCCATGGTAGGTCCCACATCTGTATTTTAAGCCAGGCAATTAACTAGGCAAATGAAAAGCTTCAATGTCCATCAAGACTCACTCATACAAGAAGCCTTTATTTCTCCATTTCCTGACTCCTTAGGGATTTGACTTTGCCATTCAGTCTTACCTTTCCTGGCCTGACCCTCTTTCAATGGCATTTTCAGAAATCACAGAGACACACACTGACTCCAGCAGCAAACTGGCTTTGGGGTGTCTCATAACCAACATGTTTTGATGATGAATCAAAGAAAACCTGAGCAAGAACCTCACTGCTGAGATTTACAGCCACACAAATCATGGCCTCAGCTTGAGACTGTCTGGAATAAAGAAACTGAAATTTTCCTTCCTCTGCAGAACCTGATACGGTCACATTACAGCTGAGGATCCTGTGCCTCACTTTAGAGAATAAAGGCTGTTTTTAAGCAAAATGCAGTTTTAGACTTCTGTGGTATTTTTAATGACTAAGAAAAACTACCAAAGGGAATTCCCAAGCAGTAATCCAATTTAGTAGGCTAATACTCACTTATACTTTGAAAGAAAACCATTAAATTATGTCAGCACAAAATATGCTGAAGAAATATTTGTAATGTACGTACACAAACAACTGATACAAACATATTTAAGGAAAGCTGCCACCCAAGGAGATAATGTTAGGGTTTAATTTCAAACAAAATCAATTTTAGGTACTTGATGTGTCCATACAAAGGCAGAGGCTTTTGGTAGGGAGAACAGAAGGCAAAGTATTGGGAAGAAGCTTTACTGTGAGGGTGGGGAAGCCCTGACACAGGGTGCCCAGAAAGCTCTGGCTGCATCTGGATTCCTGGAAGTATCTAAGGCCAGTTTTGATGGGGCTTGGAGCACCCTGGGATAGTGGAAGGTGTCCCTGCCCATGGCAAGGGGTTGGAACTGGATGATCTTTATGGTCCCTTCCAACCCAAATCATTCTATGAACCTCTTTTTGTACAGCCACTCTCAAGGAGCTGATGTTCCTAAGGAGTCCATTCATACTTTCTAATACTTCCCCCACCTCTCAGATTTGAAGTGGTTCTTAACTGCTTTCTAATTAAATCAGGTTGTTATTTTTCCCTATGTTTGCTCTGATTTAAATATTTGGTTAAATACTTTCTAATTAAGACAGGATATTATTTATATGAGAAGTCTCATACTTCATTAATGATGCAAAGCAGAGAGCTGCACTTCTTTCCTATGGAAAAGTCTCAGATCACAAGATTTTCAAAATTATAACTGAAAACCTGAAAGCATGAGATTTATTCCCTCCCTGTTGACCTTAATAAATGAAATCTAAGAATTTCAAAACTTGGTGTCTGGAGTGAAGGAGCCTTTCTTCTTAAGAATACCCCCTCAAGATTACTTTTTCAAGGAAAAGCTGAAACAATTTCTGAAACTGCGATGGGTTAATTTTCCAGAAATCAAGCTGCACTGAAAACAGCAATGAAAATTGACATTTGACAACAGTATTACATTATTTAGTGCTGACATTAAACAAGTAATATCTTTTGCTGCCACTGCAAAGCTTTATATTGCATCTATCAAGCACTTTTCAGGTTTCCAATCCAGTCAAAATGCTAATCAAGTTAAATAGTTACTGGGCACATCCTGATTTAACATTGCTTTGATTTCAGTGCTGGCAAACTTCATATTTCTTTATTGGGCCTGAAGTTCAAAATGGAGTCAGAAGAGAAGGACCTTAAGAACCCAGTTATCAAGAATGAAGCATCAGCAATCCAGGTCTAGAAATCAGCCTATTTGGACCCAAATTAAACAAAAAGCCAGAGGTAGGGAGATGAGTGTTAAGCCCCACAGACTTCCCATTTGCAAAACTAAATAAAGATAATGAAGTAACGATTCTTTTTCCTTCTGCACTGTCAGCCTTTAATCTCTGAATACTAGAATACTATCATTATTATGCTGCGTTAATATGCAATATAATACTTCTCCACAATTTTGAACACTCTGCAGGAGTCTGGTGGTAAATATTCCATTTTACAGAAGGCAGCACTGTGAAAGGGATGGCAAATAGCACGCTCTAGACCACACAATAAGACAGAAGCATCTATTAAGGTAATTGCTTCATTCTCAGGATATAACAACATGCTAATATTCCCAAATGAAAATTCAAAGTCTCAGCCCAAACACAGCATGAAAACACGGCCCTAGCTCCTGGACAAACATCACAAACAGCATTTTGCTTAGATACATGCAGAAACCATAAAGACTCTGGAGTGGCCAGCAGTGCCTGCCTAGTGAATCATCCCAGTTCTGCAGGCTCTCCAGCTACAACAGCAAGAGCCTGAACCACGTTTTTGCAGTATAATGAGCTATTAGCACCTTTGCTTCAGCAATTCACTGATAAGAGGTGTCCCAGCACAGCTCTTTGGGGCTGTAAATGAAATTCCTGCAGTTGACAGATGCTACCAGGACAAGGCTGTCTGCTCCTGCAGGCAAAAATTCTGTTGCCCTCATTATTAAACACAATAAACCCCACTGGGGAGAGTCACGGCCATCTAAGCAACTCCTATAAGGACCATCATCTATTTTACAGCTGATTTATGTGTTCCCTGTTGAGAAGTAACACCATGCTTTTAACTGCAGCTGCTTGCTCCTTGATCTCACCACACTCGAAGTGTGGGTGTCAGAGGAGGACTGGGATGAGCCAGAGGCATTGGTGGAGGAGGACATTGCACTTGGTCTGAGCATCCTTTTCTTTTTTTCTTTCCTCAGTAGAATGACAGAATCATTAAGATTGAAAAAGACCTCCAGGATCATTGAGTCCCACTTTTGACCAAAGACAACCATGTCAACTAAACCACAGCACTTGAGTGCCACATCCAGTTGCTCCTTGAACACCTCCAGGGACAGTGACTCCAACACCCCTCTGGGCAGAACCTTCCAAAGCCTGACAAACCTTTCACTGAATAAATTCTTCCTGCTGTCCAACCTGAATCTTCTCCGGCATAGCTTGAGGCCATTTCCTCTTGTCCTGTCACCTCTTGCCTGGGAGAAGAGGCTGATCCCAACCTGGCTACAGGATCCCAACCTCCTGTCAGGAGTTGAGAAGAGCAATGAGATCTCCAATGTTCACATAAAGAAACGAGTCAAATATCGAAGACAAGTGTGTCTAAACATTTGAGATAATCTGACACAGAAAGTATTACCAGTAGTTTTTTCAGTAGTTTCTTCCAAAGGCAGCCTGAAGGCAGAGACATGCTAATTAAGGTATTTAATGAAAACTGAAGAAGGGGAAAGGCTATTTCAGAGCACCTCTCACTCACAGCAATCCACTGTCCAGCCATAAGAAAGAAGGAAATAAAATCTCAGGATTGCCCAGATGACGAAGATAAGGCTCTGTTTGAGGGTGGGATAAAAGACGAATCATATTTTTGGGGAAAGGTGGAGAAGGGAGACAAAATCCATCTTGAAGAAGGAAAAGGAGATGCCATTTAAAACCTATTAGAAATAGTGAAAAACAGTGACTATAAAAATTTCTCTGACATTTGGCAGGGAAGGAAACCTCCCCAAGAGATCTTATAACAGCTGAGAAACACAAACATGCCTACATTTGATAAGATAAAAAATTAGAGTCCAAGTGATTAAACTGATTTGCCTCAGGCCATTTCAAAGTTTCACAACACCTGGGTGTCCACCCAGAGACCTCCACCAAAAGCAAACCTCTGCATGGGGAACCTCTCTGGCTGTCAGACTTGGTCTGCAGGATCAATGCAGCAACACAAACTTTTTCTGATCCTTATCCAGATCATCATACTACCCAACAGAATAACTCTCCCTGTGAAAGGACTGGTGCCTTCACTTGTGTTTTTTGGACCTCATCTGCACTCCACTGATCATCTCACCTTTTCTTCAGTAGGAAAAAAGTAAAAAATAAAAAGAAAATGCGAAGAATTTGTAAGTTTTATGCCACCCTTTTTTTCCTATGCCTTTCACTTAGATTGTGATTTTGTCTAGGACCCAATTTCTAAATATTATACTCTAGATAACCTCTAACTTTTTCCTGGAATATGTGAGGTCATACTGTCTTTTTTGTAACTGTAAAATAAAACATATCAAATACAAGACCAAATACCAAAAAAAATCCTCTCCTTTTACCATTCTCATCTTTCATGGATAGAAATAGAGAAGAGATTGATGTTTTCTCAGATAAAAAAAACAAACCAAAAAGAAAGAATAAGGTATTTTTAAGATATATTTTGGAAAGAATTGAAAATTGCAAATTAGTGGTTCATTTTTTATTTGTACATATTTTCCTGATATTTTGAGAATACATTAGCTCAGCAGTATCTGTAGTTTACAGTAGCAATTAGCATCCTGGGGAGTCAGCCACAAATAACAAATTCATAAACAAAGTAGAATTAATCAAGGGAAAAATTAAAAAAAAAAAGGAGGAGCTTGCATAATCTTAGAATGACAGAACAGCTAAGAGAAGCCCTTGCTCCAGGCAAGAATTAGTTTGTCAAAATTATGGTCAAATATTTAAACACGCTTCTTTTTCCTTAATGGTTTCTGAAGTTAATGCAAGGTAATTATATAATTAAATAATAACTATATTACAGCCTAACAATTAAATTCAAATCATAATCACCTTGCTAAACTTCAAGATGTCCTTGGAAGGTTTTCATTTTAGTAAGAGAAGGTACAGGGGAGATGTTCTTACCCATCAATGCACAGGCAGACAAAATAATGGACAGCAGTGAACAAAATCCCAAAGCAAAACTGTTCCTAAATGTAAAGATGTGGAAGAAATGTTTTCTGCCATTACATGATTAGATTATCAGACCAACAGCAATTAAAAATCAGCCCATCCATTATTTTATATACCCAAGATGGAAAGGAGTGCTGTGTGGGAACAGCACAGAGCTGCAAACTCACCTCTGCCAACAGAAACCTGCCCCTCATTAAATGGAACACCAGGCTGACTTTGGCTTTTCTCAGGCACTGCCCCCTCACTATCATGTGCTGGATATCAGGCTACAGCAATAGAAACAAATCCCACATGGAATTCTTCCATGCAAAAGAATTCCCTCACTGGATTGAGGGAAGAGGATGGATAAAGAGAAGGCAGAGAGGCCATTCATCTCATTTGCCTTTTCTTACAATTAACAACTCACAGCAGAAACTAGAGCCATGATTCTGAAATCCCAGCCATGCTGCTGCATGAAGTGACCACACACTTCACAGACTGCTAAAATGATCTGCCAAATCAGGCCAAGACCACTGGCCAGCCCTTTACCTGGTGCTGGAATCTCAGATTGGGCAGCAATGCTTTTCAACTGATTCTTCTATTGCAACTATTCATATTAGCAGAGCTATAATTTCACTGGCAATATGTTGGGTTATTTTTATTGTTCCCAATCCATGACAGTCTAGAAAAAGCACTCCTTAAGGAGAATAAGAGAGGTTTAACAGAGCTCAGTATGAAACACAGCAGAGATGGGGTTACAGCACTTCTGACTAGCAGACAACTCCCCCAAGAACACCAAGCTCAGAGATATTTTACCAGCAGCATGCAATGTGTAGTTTGGGGTGTTTTTTGTGAAGCTTATTCATACTTTGTATAACAATACTTTAATGAGCATATTTATAAGGAGAAAACTGCCTGGAAGAGGAGTCCAAGAAGAGTCCATGCTTTCTGCTGTAAGGCTTGCTGTGGTAAATCTGATTTACCTAGAAGTGTGGAAGTACTGACAAAGACAGAAATGTTAGAAAAACAACAAACCAAAACCAGAAAGAACAAAGACAGAACAGAAATAGAATCATCTAAGCTTGTCAGAAAGGCAGGAAACACTGTCTGTCTTGGACACACTTCACTTGAGTATACCTTGCAAACTTACAGGAATATTCACAAGTCCAAAGTTACATCCTTAAGCAACAAGATAAGGCTGTTATTGAAGTGTTATGATTTGTTTTGCGTCTCTATTGAAAATAGTTTCCCTTTAGAACATCCTATTGAAAGGAAGAGAAGGGCTCTGATGTGTTATTTTCCTTACATTTGTGAGAAAAAGCCTTTGTACTTAATATTGGTTGAGAACCACAGTATTTTAGGATTGCAAAGCCCATTTAGATTGCCCATCTCGTACATGAAAGCCCTGGGAACAATTCCACAACATCAGAATTAATACAGTCTTAAAAGAGAAAAATCAATGCAGCATTTGTACTTTTTTTTTTTTTTTTTCCCCCACGAGCACCAAAACATTCACTAATTAGACTTCATATCACTGCTCCTGGCTAGGTAACAATTATCACTTCCATTTTAGAGGTTGCTAACGAAGGAGTTTTGCTCAATTAGAAGTGAAAGGATCAATATCAGGCCATACCACATCTCAAAAGGACAGAGGCCACTGCAACCTGAAGTGGCTCAATCCACTGGGTGACAAGATAAGGTGCAATTAGTTATGCTTTTCCTCTGATCAAAGAGAGAAATTTCTAATGGACTGCCCTGCTCTGCCACTATCTTTCCTCTTTGTAACAGCAAAATTACAGTGAAAAGAAACAATTTTCTACAAAGCAAGTCCTAAACACAACAGTGCAGAAGCTATTTTGGCAGCTAATGCTCAATGTTTCGTGCTGCCTCTATTCTTAAGGCAAAGGGTGCACATTTCATCAGCTGGAAGCTGAGAAGTGGATCTGTACACAAAATGAAGATATCCCATGCCTTAACAGAAAGGAAAGCAGATGAGTCACTTTAAATTATAATCAATGGGAACAATAATCCTACAGCTAAGCCTTGATATTTCTCAAGTACTTTCATAAATTTTCAGAAGGGGCATTTCTACCACTTAAACTAATACAAAGCAAGGGATCAGTATTACAAGGGTTTCTGTATTGCACCAGAGAGATTTGAAAAAATTCAACTTGCTTCTGTGCTTCAGATCTTCCTATCTATATTCTCTCTGTTCTCACTGTCCTTCAGCAACACCATTATTATTTGCACCATTTTATGCAAGGTATGTGTCTTAAAAGTATTTCAAGGATATTTATGAGCTCAAACAGAACTGATGGAGGGCTATAAATCCATGCTAGCCATGAGGAGCTTTTTTAATTTTGCAGAGCCTTGTACTGACCAGGACTGGCTTGCCAGGAAAACTCAGTACTCAACAGGTGTTTCAATTTTTGGCTACAAACACACCTCATCTTCCTTCTCCTCCCATTTCTTTCAGTCTCTGGGCCTCATTATAAATCTCTGCGAGGTCTTCAGAAATCAAATTTGGTCTGACAGTCAAACTGAAAGCCTGAAACACTGTGGAGTATCCTGTCCCTGGAAGCAGAGTGAAACCTCCTGCACATTGTCACAAGAACCACCTTGCACCACAGACTGCTCCTCTGGGTGTGTCCCCCACAGCACCTGGGACAAGACCCAGAAAGGCAGCTGGGCCATCCTGGCTGCAGCAAGGAGGTTGTCAGCTCTGTCAGCTCAGTGTTTCAGTCCATCATCTCCTGGCTGAGGCTGTGATACTCTTATAAACAGGAAGACAGATTATAAACTGACTTGATGTGTTGTAATGATGGAAGTGACATACATGGAAACAACACTTTTTCTCTTTTGGCTGTGTCTCATAATCTCTCTCTGCCTTCCCCCACGACTTGATTTTTTTCTATTTATTCTCTTCCATATGCTTCTGTATAATGGAGAAAGCACAAATAAACTACAAAGTACAAAAAGGAGAAGAGACATCTCTCTATAATTATAACTCTTGTTATGTGATGCTTTGTTTCTGTTGAGCATTTGGGGAAACAGATTTTAAGAACAGGTTTCATTAACAATTATGGGACAAGTTTCCAAAGTAATACAAGCTGGCGCACTTCAGAGGAGTAAAGGCTTCCATTACAGGCTTAAGGCAGTTTTCCCCTTTGCTCTGCAATAACTAAACCACTAAATCTGAGGAGTAAAATCTGCAGCCTTTGCCTACTTCCATAGTGACAAATGCTACAGAGTAAAACTCTGCCCAGACACACCAATGCCACAGTGTTGCAGTGAAACTGCACTGCATCCAAAGCAGTGTCAAATTCTTAATCTCTAACTCCTGGTTCACTACCAATGGAGAATGGACACTATGGTGTCCAATAAAGCGCTCAAAATAGGCAAAACTACCTCAGAGAAGTTAATTGATGTCCAAATGCATATTTAATTTGGTATAAGCAGCACGACAGAGGAGCAGGTGAACTATCAGCACGCCCAGCTTAGTTATTTCCATGAAACAAGAGATTTACAGTATTGGGTTTTAGCTTCATTAAGGAATTATTTTGGACCCCATGAAGGAATAGGTGTGCACCTGTGCTCATGGGGATTCCTGAAGCCAATGGACAAGAGAACCCTGAGGTGTGAAGGTGAATGTGAGAAGATAATGTAAAAAGATAAGCAGGTGACCCACTGTTGTCCCTTCACACCTTGTAGGAGTTCGTTTTTATAAAATCTGTAAGGTTCTGTAAAGTTGAAATATTATCTGTATTATGTTTCGTTTAATGTATCCCAGTTAGTCTCTTCCAGTTCCCCCCTATCCCTTCCCTCAGACCTGAATTGGTTCCTTCCAGTTTTCCCGCCTCTGGACTTGTTTACCCAATTTCAGTTAACTGTCAATCTGTAGCTGATCCTTCCCCTAGACTTGTCAGTCACCAAAGCCACGTCCCTGCATTCTGGAAGCTTCCAGGCAGGAAGGCAGGTGATTGGCTAAGTCCTCCCCCTCTCCACCCCCTGATTGAACTCATTGGTTATGTATTTGATTGATAGAGTCTCTGCTGTACCCTGACTGGCTAGGCTCTGATGACTCCCCAGTGCCCGCCCCAAGATAAAAGGCGGTGCACAGAGGGGTAGTCGGCTCAGTCCTCAGCTCCTCCTCACCTTCAATAAACTTCACCTTGCACCCCAGCTCTGGACTGTGCTCCTCCTTTTCGCCTGAGGCATTGACGGCAGGTACCAAAGCTTCTAGGACCACCTTCGCTTGCTGTGGCAACCAGCAAAGAAAGCCCTGGGTCTCAGGACGGCTCAGGCTGTTCTGGCGGCCACGATCATCTCTATATTGTAGTTCCACTAACCACAGACAAAAGGAACAACAATATTACCTCACCCATTCTGTGATTCTGTGATTATGTACTTTCCTCCTCTATCCAATTAGCCTGGTGATCATTTTCATGTAAGAATTTACAACCAGGCTCTACTTTTAATATGCAGAGTGCTAGAAAACACTTCTGCTGAGACACTTTGCAAGACATATTTCTAGTTATGCATGCAAATCTACTGAATTTCACAGAAGCTGGTGTACCACACCTCTGCTTCACCAACATACATCTCCAATGCTCTTTTTCCTCTTAGTTCTTTAAATAATTTAACATATGAAATTGGGAGGTGCTGATTTTTGTAGTAAGTTAGAACTTCTTCACGAAGCTCAAAGATGCTCTGATGACACTGGATGGGACAGCTGGAAGCCTGCAACAAGCATTGCTGCAGCTCTTGTAGCAGGCACAGAGAAATTTTCAAATACATATGGAGGATGAAGCAGATCCTGCTGTTGAAAAGCAAGTGCTTCGCTTAAGTTTGCTCAGTAAATTTCAGAAATGTAATCATTAAACATTAAAATTAACTTTCAGTTGCTTGGACTCTATATTCCGTTTCAAGTGGTTTTAGATGCAGTGGTCTGGTTTTTATAAAAAATTCTAAATTTTTGCTAAAGGATGTTTCTGTGTGATTGCCAAGTCTCCCTTTAAACCAATCCCCCTTCCCTTCCTGTCCACTGTTGCGTTTATCATTACTGCTTATTAATTTTTCAAGGCTGCCCTTCTTCACAAGAGTTAAATAGGAAAAAATGGAAAGGTGGAACCATGACAGATAATATAAATCTGGAAAACAATTTCCTTCTCCATTCACAGCTGCCAAAACCCAAAATACTCCCCTCTTTATGACTTCATGCACTGCTGGTAACTTACAAGTGAAGTAAGAATTCATTCCCTTGCATTTCAACAAATATGAGGAACAGCAAATTGCCATGGATGCTTCTTTTCAGTAGCAGTCATCTTGTCTGGCCAAATACACTTTTTCCTCCTTCTGTGGAGACAGAGAGATCTCCTGGCTGGCCCCTTTCCTACAGAGTGAAGCAATATAAATCCAGACGAATCCTGTAACTTCCAAGCATTTTGTCAATTCTGAGCATCCTGCCAGTGATCAAACCCAAAAGGTTTCCTGCTAAAAATATCCCCTGCACTAAGCTAAGGACAGTTCTTTTCCAAGTTCTGTCCCAGTTCTTTTCCACAACTAAACTGTTGCCATTTATTGTTATGGCATTTAGCAAAAGAAATTCTTGGACCAAACCCCTCTCAGTGCTCCCCTAAGGTGGGACTTTAATATAGATAAAAGAGGCTGAATAGCCTCAACAAAAATTAGAGATTGGGTTGCTTTTCTACAAATTACTGTCTTTGAGATCAGGTTGTGGCCTACAGGGCATATGGTGCCAATTTTTCATACAAAGCAGTTGCTAAACTGCTGAATTTCTACCCAAAAGTCTTTTGGTTTTTGTTTTGGTTTGGTTTTTTTCACATGCAGTCACATTTGAAATAATATTTAAAAATATTTGACACAATATTTGAAACAATAGTTAAAAACACCACATGTTTTTAGCCGCAAAAAAACTTTCTTTAAAGGAACGGCAAAGTCTAAAGCAAGAAAAAACTATTACAGAATCAGAGAATCACAGAATGAGTCAGGTAGGAAGGGACCACAGTGGGGTCATGTGGTTCAGACTCAAATACTACAAATTCTGTTTAACCCTTTAAAGGTTACGTTATCCCTTAAAGTTCCCTTAAAAATAAATATAAATTATTAAAGCCTCTAAATGTATTCAAGCTGTGGCTGATGGTGCTCTATACAACCAAAGATATAACCTGAGCTGCGAGATCTATTTGCTTGTGCTTATTTAATAGTAAGAAAAATACTATTTCTGTCTCCCATTCTGTTCAAAAGTAGATGAACAAGTTTTAGTCAAAGTTGAAAAGCCATGTATTAGTCTTCAGGCAGATATCAGGATGGGAAAAAAGTCTCCCCAGAAAAAATTCAGAAAGGTTTAATGTCGCAGTCAAGGAATTAGGATGGAAATATTCATGCAACCCTAAACGTGAAGATTTTTGCAGCACTTTTTGTAATCAGTGTGGATGTATTTAGGTAAAATCTAATTTTCCAGGGAAATCACAAATGCCTCATTTTCACAAGAAGCCTGAGGGAGACTGTATGTACCAGAGATAACACAGAGATTGTATCAGAACACAATATATTTGGATATAAATAACATGAGGAAGCACAGATGCAATTTCATCAAATATCACCTCCTCAGAGTACAGACAAGACTCGACCTCTTTCCTAGTACACACTGAGCATCCTCCTGGTGCATTTAGAGGGCTCTGCAAAGCAGGATTCACAACTGTCCTGTTGCCATGTTTCAAAATGTGCCCTCACCTGCCAGGTGGTGTTGGGATTTCTCTGGCCAGGCTTGAACAGGGCTAAAAACTGCTTTGCAAAATAGGAAATTGTGCTGGTTTCAAAGTGTTTTATTTACAGCACAGGTCTGTACCCACATTTTGCAGCCCAGTTCATCCCTTCAGCTAGGAGGCTGAATGTTTTAGCCCTTGGCTAGGAAGAACCACAAATATCTGCAGCTTTTCCTAATATGGTTTTATTTTCTCTCAAGAGATGACAGATAAAAACCTTTGCCATAATTTGGCCATTGTAAAATGCTGTTTGGCCCAAAAAGTTACAAGAGAAATGCAAATATGTCCATATTTTATGAATACTAAAATAACAGCCATTAATCAAGTAAAAAATTTTTGATATTTTATCCATCATTAACAGGGATACTCTTATTACTTGAAATAAAATACTGATGTATACTCTTTCAGAAAAAGCACAGCTGTTCTAAAAGTACTCTTTAATATTTTTTTTTTCAGAATCGTCATGATCACCTTTGAAATTTGTAGCTATAACTTCAATTAAGGATGTGGAAGAACAGCACAGTTCTGAGTACTGTTTCAGATCCTGGCAAACATCTTGGAAATAAGAGATGAGCATCCAAAACCACCTCCTGAGGGAGTGGTAGAAATCCCATTGCTAGATCTCAAGAGTAGATTAAAAATAAATACAAAGAAAGAAGTCAGCTATCTACAGAGGTGCTGGAACAGACCAGGTTTGGTTTCAGAGTCTCAAAAGCTCAGGTCTCAAAAACTGATAGAACTCCAAATTTAAGTCCTTACATTAATATCCACTCTCCAGACACACAGAGCTGGATGTCCATTGGTCTCCCACTCCTCAGGACACTGGTAATATTTTTTGTGAACCAAAACACATCTGCTCCAGGCCCCCCTGATGGTACCACCTTACACACAGCACTTTGCATATGCAGGTACATCACCAACAGCAGGGCTGGGCACTTTTCCAGGAAAATAAATAATTATTTAACCCCATGTGCCACTGAGTGTTTAACACAGTCAAATCTTGTTTTCATCTGCACATTTTAAAGACCAAACTTTCTTTTCATTGTTCTACTGAAGAACATGAAAATCATATCAACAATTTGTGCCTTTTTTTTTTTCTGGTTTACCCATTACTAGGTTTCTTTTTTAAAAAATCATCTTTAGTTGGATTAAAATACAATCTTTCTTCTTGTAAGATCAGTTTTTCACATGGGAACTCCCCAGCTTTAGCGTTTGGTAGGGTCAGCTCTTTCCACCTTCCTCTCTCATCCAACAGAGACTCAGGAAAAGCACAGCAGAAAGTCACAACACAAATGGAACCATGTCCTCTTCTGGCCAGTTGTGTTGGGCTGATCCAGTCTGACCCACACGTAAGGCACATCCCCAGGCAGCCCCAGACAAATTTACAGGAGACTGAGAAGTTCCACCCCAGTCTCCTCAGACCTGTGGAGATGCCCATCCTTGGCTGCTGCCAGGTTTAATGGCTGAGACACAGCCCAACAAGCATCAATCCATCACAGGATTCCTCCAGTGCATTTAGAAAGGAAGAGGGAAGAGAGGAATAGGATCAATGCTGAGAAGAGACCAATTTCACCAACACAAGAGTGATGAGCTGCCACAGCACCCAGAAGGTGTAAAGCTGTTAGAAGAACTGGATTATCTTTTAATTGTGGCACTTGTGTGCATCCATCTGGAGACAAAGATGCAAAGTCATGACAGTTTGCAGCAGTGGTTTCCAAACATTTCCAACCACAGATTCTCCGCCCTGAGCAATGAACTAATTTTCATTTACTCTGCCAGGCTATTCCCCCATTCTGAGAAATGCTGGTCTATGGAGGATGCACAACACAACCCATCACACCCACAACTCATTTCTGGGATGCTGTATGACCCAAAGGTTCCCACCAGGCACAGGATGGTTTGACCTCACCTCTTCTGTGGAGATCAGAACCATAACTTAAATCAAATTCTGATTACAAGGTCCTGATCCAGGGTAGAACATGAGTGTCTGTGGGAGAGCAGCACAAGTATTCATTGGAACATGGTTTCTCTTTTTAATATTTTATGATTGTTTTAGTGGATTTTTGCTTCTCCTTGGCAACCGACTTGCTATTAAATAAAGTCCAATATTAGTATCCTCCACTAAGATTAAGACCTGAATTGTTTGCTGGGGACTGCAATTAAATCAAGTCTAAGCAGACAGAGGAGCTCATAATGCTCTGCCTTTCCTGCAGCCAATTGCTAGTTGTGTCTGATTAAAAAAAAAAAATTAAACCCCCAAATGCAAATTTTACACATATGAAAACATCCCACATGGACACCAACTACCTCATTAGTATTTTAGATGCAGTAAAATTGAAAGGCAACTTCATATAAGTCTTTTAAACCTATTTCTCCAAAGTAAATCCAATGGCTCAGTAACACTTTATAAACTTTCCTTCCTCTACCAAAGGAATGGGTTATTATTTCAATTAATAAAGAACATGTGGTAGAGGTGCACTTTTCAACCTTCAGAGTAGCAGGTGAGACTGTGAGAGGGCTATGGAGCCACTTTGTCTCTTGTCAAGTATTTTCAAAGATGCTTGACCCCAGGTGTATTCAGCTTTGCTCAGAAGGCCCAGAGGAGCCTGGCCTGGGAAAAGTGAGTGGCAGCAACCACTGGCAAGCTGGTAAGACAAATTTTATTTTCCTATTTCATTTTACATCTACTGTCAATGAGAAGACAGAAAAAAAATTGTGAAGCCAACAACCAAATTTTATGAAAGTTTATTGTCTAAATATTACTTCTGAGTTTTGTACTCACAGATAACACAATAATGGAGTGTGTTTATTGATGGAAGGGAGACTGTGCTCAGTTTAGCACTATAACAGACTGAGAGACATTGCAGTGATATGTCAGGGGGGCTTGGTAGAGACAAAAATTAAAAGCAAGCCTCACTAAATCTTAAAAATGGGATTGCTACATCAACAGCTTGATGCATAGCTTCTATTGTTGTTCACAGATAATAGTTATTTTCTGTACCTATGAAGTGCTTTCTGTATTAAAGTACTCCTGCCATCATAAAACACTTGTGAAAATTAACAGCCAACTTCTCTTCTGCACTGAATATTAATTACTGTATGAACATTTCTTGCCACACAGCTTTCCAAATATCTTCTCTCCTAGGATACTTAATTTCATGTGGAAAGCAATTTTTCATCAGCCTACACAAATTAGTGGATGGAGAGGACATGGTGCATCTGACTGCCTGTCTGAACTCCGAGAAAGTGCTCTCCCCACTGTGAGTTACTGGGCTTGAAATGAAACATTAATTATGTTTTTTATTTATAAAAAGGAATTGATCAAAGGACAGATATGGAGTGGTAATGGTAGATGTCTGTGGGTTTACTAATAAATGTTAGAGCTGTGAGGCAAATGCAGGACTGTGGTTTAGTTAAAATGAAATATTTCATATATGTCATTGGAGTGAGCATTGCCAATATTGTCAAGATGGAAAAGGTTAAAATACAGGCATGAATATAGAGTGATCAGAATTAGAGTTACAGCAAGCACTGTAAGTGAGGGGGATTATCAAAAAGATGTTTGGGAGCGGAGAAGACTCTTGAAAGCAGCAACACTGAGAGCCCCCAGAGAATCACTACAGTAACTCAGACACAGCCTTAAACTGGCCAAGACAGCAAGGTCACTGGCTGCTTATGGAATACATATATTAGCTCAAATTAGTTATTCCTGTTTGTCACAGAGGACTTCACATCAAAACCAGTTCATACACTTCAACACATCTCAGGGCTGGAAAGGTTCAATGAGATTTCTGAGCACAGTCAACATTAATCATTCAAGAGCTGAAGTGCCTAAATTAGTATGAAAAATACTGCAGTAAGTGCAGCTCAGCCAAATAATAATTAAATGACTACTGTGAAGAAAAGCAAAAAGACCGAACGACTGCACTGTACAAGTCCTTGGTTTGAGGAAGGGGGGCAGGATCAGCAGAGGCGCCTCTCACTGCTGCATCTCCTGAACATTTCTCTATTGGATACAAGGTGAATTAAAACCTCTACTAGCTATTTTCTGGTTTTAGACTTAGCCCTAGAAATATTTATAAACAACACTAAATCTTTGCTTCTACACAACAAAGTTGAGGTCGCTGCAAAAATGTTTCCAAGATCAGCTTTCTCCACCTCTACTGAAACTTTACAAGAGATTTATAAAGCTGCTCATAAAACACAGTCTAAAAGTTCATACCTTATTTCCCTAGCAAAGCAACTGAAATGATGCTCCATGCTATAAAATAATTAAGTTGTTGCTTCCTTTGACTCTCATATTATTTGCATTTTCTTCCCGCTTTGAACTGCTATCAGATTGCCCAAATAAAACATTTTGCTGGTCAAAACCTTGAAGAGAGTAAAGGGAAAAATTTATCCGTTTTCTAAGTTTTTTTCTTGTATAAAATCTTATTCCTGTCTTTTTCTTGATAGTATGCTTATAAATAATTAAAATACATGACCAGCAATAATAACAAAATACTTTTCTTATAAAGCTTGAACTCAACATTCTATCACCATGATGAGCCTCTATTTCTCTCTCCTCTGGTAATACTTCCTAATGATTACATAAAGAGGTCTGTTTTAGGGAGATTATATCTTTGATCTCTCTTTATATACATAGAAATCACTTGCAGTTGACAGATACTTTAAACTTACACATGATACTCTTTGTCTGCAAACAAAATCCTAACAGAATCTAACAGAATCATTTTGTTTTCTTTAGAAAAGTGCTTTCTTGCTTCTCTCAGCACCTATTACGGAATCACAGAATGCTTTGGGGTGGAAGAGACCTTAAAGATTATCTCATTCCAACCTCTGCCATCATGGGCAGGGGCACCTTCCACTATCCCAGGTTGCTCTAAGCCCCATCCAACGTGGCCTTGGACACTTCCAGGGATGGGACAGCCACAGCTTCTCTGGGCACCCTGTGCCAGGGCCTCACCACGCTCTGGGTAACGAATTTCTTCCCAATATCCCAACTAATCATGTCCTCTGTCATTGTGGAGATGTTTGCCCATGCCCTGTCACTCCATCCCTTGTCTCCCAGTCCCTCTCCAGCTCTCCTGCAGCCCCTTTAGGCACTGGAAGGGGCTCTAAGATCTCCCCAGAGCCTTTCCCTCTCCAGGTTGAACAACCCCAACTTTCTCAGACTGAGTCAGAAATAATTGAAAACACACTGTGAAAATCAAAGAGGGAACTGATTCCTCAGGCAAACATGTAGAATCCATCACATACATGTTTGTTATCTAGATTTTTTTCTATCAACTGACACATAAATACATCCATTAAAAAAAAATCCTGCCTGCAAACAAGGCATTTCTAAGGCTTGCACAGTTAATTGGAATTTTCTAGAAAGCAGAGAAAGTGAGAAAGGTGAAGGGGATCTTTTTTTAGTTGGCCTTATGGAGGAAGCACAGAGCCAAGCAAGCCTTTTGAAGCACAGGACTTGTTCCCAGTACTGCTGAACCCATCTTGCCTCCAACACCACCTTCCCCATCATGTGCTTCACCCCCTCTTTCTGAGGTTTTGTCATATGTAAGATCATTAAATTCTCCATGTATTCTCAGTCAACTGAAGAAGTTCCGGGAATTACAGACAGAATAAATTTCCAGCTGATTTTCCCTCAATGTCTTCAGTAAAGGCCTTAAATTGGTTGTGTTCATTATGTGCTTCACCTGAAAATAGTTACAGCGATAGTTACTAGACCACAAGGACACACAGGGAGAAAGCCAGGATGCCTTGATATCTTCTATCAAAATCTTCTATCAAATTTGACCTATATATTCCAAAAGAAAAACGAGGTCAAGACCACTGGAAAAGGAGTTTCACAGGACCCATGTACCAAGGAAGAGGTATCATCTCAGTTTCTAATCAAGAAACCTGGCCATATCTAAGTGTCAAATAAAAAATTTAAAAAAAAAAAGAAAAAAAAAAGAAAAAAAAGAAAAAAAAAGGTGAGGAAGAGGAAAGAAGTGGGGGAAATGTGTTTCAAAGGGAGAAAAGGAAATACATTTCTGAAAGGGAGCAACACATGGCATCAGCCAGATAACATTAGATGAGGATGCTAATCACTGTTTCATAATTAACTAAGTTGAACCCGTATTGTGGCTTTCAAAACATCATAATAGAGCCTGTGTATTCCTCTGCCTTGAACTTTGAGTCCTGAACAAGACAGCCCTTATGGGTTTCTCAGAGTTTCAAAGGGTCCTGGAAATGCTGTGCTGTTTTATCTTTATTTATCCCACACAAAAGACATCCCCTGATTTAAGTCAGATTTAATCACGGTATTAAAGGGGGAGAACTGCTGTTAGGATGACACAGGCTTATTCACATTACTCCCAGTTTGATTCCAGTGATCTACAAGCAGTTTCCTCTGATTTGATGAACCATATTGACAAGACAGAATGAATGCTGCAAAGCACTTATTTATGTCCAAATAAATATGCATTTGCAACCAAGACTTTGTCCAATATAAGATCTGAACTCCACAGACAGGGAAAATATGCTCCCCACTGGGTTACACACTCTCTGCTAGAGTGTGACTAAATCTACTCTGCTGGCAGACTAGATTTAATAACGTTCTTCTACTTCCCAAGAATGTTATAAAGCCGCATTAACATCCTCAGGCAAAAGTCTCCACCAAAATGAAAAGGAATATTGTTTCTATTTTAGAGATGTGATAAAACCCCATAGCCAGCCACCTACATAGTAAGTATTTCCATTCATCTTGGTAGCTGAAAACCCAACATTCAGATCACCTCTAAGTTTAGAATAAAGTAGTATGGGAAGTTAAACACTTGAGCAAATTCAGAATTGCAATTATCTTAGTTAAAGTGCAATCCTGATTTATCACCCCATGCTTACTAGGAATCTTTCTGTCATCTTTCCAGAATGAATACAGATGACTGCACAGAAGGCTCAAGGCATACAACAAATAATATGTACTACACGGATTTTGGAGAAGGCATCCTTTCATGCATATATCAAACCCTAAACACTTAAATGAGAGACAAATCCACATCAGGTAGAATGGAAAAGAAACTACCAGAAAAAGAAAGGTAAAAAAAAAAATTCAGCACAAGGAATCAAACAAGCAGACCCAAACTGCACTTCCAAAATAATTTAAATTCATCTTTATGATGCCGCTTTAGGTCTCTTTGCTAAACTACCTGAAAAACAGACCCCAGAGTTCATGCACAGGAACTTCAGGCAAAGCTCTGGTTTTATGGTTAATGTGGAATATGAAACAACAACACATTGTTCATAACCAGATACTGTGAACATGAGCAAATTTAAAATATGCTCAGCACTGGTATCTACAGCAGCAAGAACCGGGCACATTACCAGCACTTGCTGTACAAGCGCTGCCTTACAGTTGTACTAACACTTAATCCTTACCTCTTTCACTTCTCTTTTACAAAGCCGAAGTGTAAAGTGGCACTAAATGCAGTGTGAAAACACAGTAATTCCCAGTTGCCTTATTAAAAGATTGACAAGGCTGCAATGAGATGTGCTGGAGAGGCAGCTTTGCAATGTTATCACCATGTGGTGGAAGGAAGCTTTGTCTAGAAAGCAAGTTTATTGAGATGATATCTTCATATTTCTTCTGACTTATTACCTGTTCAATAAATAAATATATTCCTATTTTAAATAAACATGGGATTTGTAGGTTCCTTCATTATTACTTAATCTCAACCAATAAAAGCTTTTCTGTAAAGGAAGGGGACAGTACTGGGCAGACAGTCACCAAAATCTTTCCAAATTTTCAAATTCCAAATGCTGTAATGTCATAGTGGCAGCACAGACTACCCATAAAAGCACTTAAGCTGCCAGTACCCAGAGCAGCACATAAAATCCAGGAAATTTATGGGAATTACACTGGTACTTACAGAAAAGCTTAGTACACAGACAAATTCCTAACAACATCAGAAAGTTCCATCGCTGTCACCAAGCTGGACACATCATAGGCAGGGCCAGTGTTTAGGTGACACTGTACAAGCACGAATAATCCACTTGAGTGACATTTTAATTAATGGCTCTTGAATAGCTGGGGAATACATGCATTTCTCAGACACTTCAGTATTGCTAAAAAATGTGGTGAATCCATTACAACAACCTGCCTGAAGTTCCTGCAAGTCTCTGAAAAGTTCCTGTAAGTCTTTCTGATTACTGCTGTGATCTCTGATGCTCTACTGTCCCCTCCACCCTTGGCAGACACCAGCACGTAGGCAGGGGCATGGCATTGCTGGGAAGCTGGAAGATGCTGTTCTTAGTAGAAAAGGAAGGTGGTGAAATGGGTGAAATCAGTAAAAATGCTGGAGCTGATTTCAAGCTGCAGTTGCAGAGCAGTTGCATCTGCATCTGCTCTCCTATCTCCTGCATCCAGACCTGGACCTGACCCCTGGGCTTCTGGGCCTGGCCCTGGAGCTGTCTCCAGGCTGTGGATTTCCTGGGCTGTGTGTGATGCTGAGCAGTGCCTCAAGCCACTCCTGGCTCAGTCTCCTGTGTGCTTTGCCATCACCTGTTCCACGTGGAGACACTGGCCACATCCGATCTTTGAAGCATCACTCCTCATCAAGAGGCACCTGAAATCCTCACAAATCTTCCTGAAATGTTGCTGCTGAGCACAAAGCAAACCCAGGGAAGGCATGTTGGGATCATGATGTGACACAGCAGTCGGTGCCTTGTTCCATGACTAAATGCTGACAGATGTTGTCTGCTCCTTCAAAGTGAATTGGAGTAACACTGCAAACCCTAGGAGAAGACATTAAACACTACCTGTGCCTGCTCCTGGAACAAAGAGCCATTAACTGGAATTCTCATTCTTACTAAGAGCAGCATGACTCTAATATGAGGATGAAAAGGTCCATGTTCCTGGTGGTCCTCAGGTTTGTGTGAGAGGCAAAGACTACCATTTCCCAAAACATTTGCAGTGACAAAACTACCAAGATAGTAGAAATTAAAAAAAGGTTTTTATCATAACTATCATTTTGGTGTTTTAATTCTTCAGAGAAATTTAGAAGACAAGTTCTTCTCTTTAAGGCTTGTATAATCCTTTTCGTTCCTGGTGGCCTTGTCACCTATCCTGACCCAATCAGCTTTCCAGGAAAGAAAGCAATTTACAGTAGGGACATCTTTCCCATGAGAACAGGGGTGGTGGAACCTTAACCCAAGAAGTTTTTTGAGGAGCAGCACCAACATTGGCACATATTATCAAGTTATCCATGTGCCAATACCAAGATGAATCCACTTTTTTAATCTTTTTATTTTACATGTGGTCCTGGCAACAAAAATGGAGATCCTGCTGTAAACTTGTATTCCAAAATGGATTTTTAATTGCAAAACACTTGTACAGCGGGAAAAGTTGGTGACAACTGTGGTTCCTTCAGTCTGCTTTTGCTTCTAGTGCAAATATTTAACCTTTTCCTGTGGCCAAAAGGGACAGCAGAAAGCCCTTGCCTAGACACACACAGTCTAGATATAGAACATGAAAAATTCAAATCTGTCTCTGTGATAACATTAAATCCACAAATTTATTTGAAAACTAGATTCCTTATTCAAAGGATAATTCATAAATGCCTTCAAGAATAATGACTCAATGCCATGCACACGAAATTAACAACACAAATCCATTGCTCATTTGTGGCAATTTCACGGTGAACAGAGATGAAATGTCTTCCAAACCAAAGAGAAGATTTTTCCAAGATTAAAAGTAATATGTAGCTTTAAGTGGGTTAATATTTATGTTAGACCAGTGTAGCAAATCTAAATACACAAAGAAATGTAACTCAAGCTTTGGAGAAAACTGCAATTAAAAAATGAATTAAAGGCAAATTAATCTTTGCCTTGTCCCGGTGTAATGATTTAATTGCAATTATGAAATCTGTAGCAGAAAAAAAATTAAATGAAGAATAAATTACACATATAACTGAACAAAGGCAGAGAAAACTAAAGGAGAAGTACAGCAACTCAGCAACGATAGTGCTTTGCTTGAGGTCAAAGCTTATTATTTGCATTAGAGGTACTTGGGAGTTATCTGCATAGCAGAAAACAATTTTACAGCAAACTTGTGAAGTTTTGAATGAAGTAGACTGACATCTGGGAAAGGATTTTTCCAAAAACAAATGCTGACACGTGACAGATGGATGCAAGGGCTATTTGAGGACTACTATATGCATTCATGCTTTTCATACAACATTTCTCTTTACAGGCTTCCTAGCAACAAAATTCCTAACTAAATCCCTGAGAAGCCACATGTTTTCTGAAGGACTCACTACCATCCCCTAAAAGAGCATTTTTGGGGGGAATTCAAGAAAGTCATTCAAGAAAAGTATTAAACAAGTGCTCCTCCTGGTTACAGAGAAGTACATGAGCGATCTGAGCTGGCTGAGTTGGAAAATTTTTAAAAATACCTTCCAGACAGGATTTGTTCCAATTGTGCTGCATTTTGTTTTATTAAAGTTAAGCCCTGAAAATATTTCCATTACCTGTGAGAGGACAAACCATACATGATGAAGGTGTGATTCCTCAAAGGTTTTACAGGGAGAATTCATGCTCTAAGGACATGAGCCAGGTAACCACTGGCAGCAATGCTGAAAGCTGTGAGCACCTGTAGCTGTAAGCTCCTTGTCGGCCTCTATTTCAGCTTTCACATTTCCTCTGTCTGTCAACAATGCTAGAGATATTTTCTGAGAATATTGGCTTAAACATCACAAGGTTCAAGACCTGAAAGTGAATGTGAAGCAGCCCTGGAGGACAGGGCAAAGGGGAATGCCCACAGAGTTGACTAAGGAGCAGTAAATTTAAAATAATCAAACCACACAGGGTCTTCAAGGCATTAGACTACGCATTTCCCCAAATGACACGCATACATTGCTTCTCTGCAACTGAAAAATAAAATGCTGTAGAAAAGTCACTGGAGGATGACGTAAATTCCATCATTTGCCAAAGGACCAGTGAAAAATAAAAAGCCAAGCCATTCTGCTACCATCTGGTATTTCTGCAATTTCTTTCTAAATTTCAGAATGAAAGATGTCAGAATTGCACTGGAGATGGTCCTAGTGGGGTTTCACAGACTCCATCTCACATTGTTAACACATTGCAGCAGATATACCACTTGAAGCCATTAATTCAACCCAGAAAGATTATTTGAGAGTATCCAGGACAATGGAAACAAGATAGGGAAAAAAAGCATTATCATTAAATGCATTTTTATTCATAGCCATAAACATACTGGGTTGTTGCCTTGGGGTATGTTTATTAATATATTTATCTCTTTNTCTTTTCTTTTCTTTTCTTTTCTTTTCTTTTCTTTTCTTTTCTTTTCTTTTCTTTTCTTTTCTTTTCTTTTCTTTTCTTTTCTTTTCTTTTCTTTTCTTTTCTTTTCTTTTCTTTTCTTTTCTTTTCTTTTCTTTTCTTTTCTTTTCTTTTCTTTTCTTTTCTTTTCTTTTCTTTTCTTTTCTTTTCTTTTCCTTTTCCTTTTCCTTTTCCTTTTCCTTTTCCTTTTTTTTCTTCAGTTGAAGCCAAGTAGGTTTTTATGGCTTCTCAACATACACAGCTCAAATAAGGAGGCACTGGATTTGAAACACATGCAAGTTAAAACCATGGTTGGCCATTAATTCACTAACAGAGAGCTACATGGTTTCCAAAAGATCAAAGCATGCATTTTTAAACTGCTGAGTATGAATTTATCAAGAATTAATCTTCATTCACTGACCTATCATAAGGATCCTTTCATGATTTAAGCATGCATTGCATGTGTGAACTTGCTCAAGGGCCAAATACTCCTATTTGGAGTATACCTCAGCATGTACTTAAGATCAAACCTTGAAGACACGAAGATGTTCCTCATAGTCTCCTCACATGTGTTTCAGGTATCTCTTCACCTTCCTTTTTACAAAAACATTATTTTAGAAGGCTCAAATGCCTTAATTTTGATTGCCCAATTTACACTGAAAACTTCTTATTTGCCACACAGCAATTTGTCTTGAGATTAAAACCCTTCAAATGCATAACTAGTGCTGTGCTTGCTCTTATTTCCACTCTGGACATGCTTTCTACGGAGTCAGGGCAATGCTTCATCCCATTGCCAGTTCCAAAGCCCTTTCTTGGCACATTTCTGTTATTTTAATACATACAGCAAGAATCCACAGGCTGTCAGTTTCTCTCAGAAGACACAGGGATCAAAGAGAACACTCTTTTCCTTCTAATCAAAACTAACACACAGAAAATATTATGTTAAAGCCTATATTGACTGTAGTCTTTTCGAGTATAGTCAGCAAAATGTGGAAATACAAATCCCTGGAGGCAGTGCGGACACAGATGGATGTGGCAGCACAGAACAGCTCTACCTTGGACCATTCATTTACCTAAGTCCTTGCTATTACTTCAAACACCTCATTTACTTACATTAGGGTCAGCTCAGTTTTTATGCTCTAGTTTTGATAATTCATGTACTGGTTTTGATATATTATTGGGCATGTTTTCTTTTTTCTTTTTTCCATGGATTTGGCCATATCCTTTTATTGCTGCGGGACTTTTTGCCGTATGTTCATTACGATATGGGTTGTAATTTTTAAGTAGAGAATCTATTACTCTATAATTCACTGAGATATTTCTTAACCCCTGCCACAAGGAAAATCATTTCACATTTAAAAGATGCAAAAAACCTCACAAACTTCTGGAATAATTTATTGGATTTATGCCACTTTATGCTTTTAAATCACAGCGCCAGTGACGGATGCATTCCCCTTCCAAAAGCTGACTGGGCTCATGGCACAGAGGCTTTTCATCTCACACTCCCAACATCACAGCATTTACCAAACTAAAGACATCTCTCCATCCATGGTCACTCCCCTGGCAGACATCTCCAGCTATGTTAAGTCTCTCTGCAGCAATGTTTAACTTTTCCTTGGGTTTTTATTACATAAAAACAACTTTTAGTGAAGATGTATTTGGCTACTTTACCACTGGGAAAGGAATGCAATAAGGAATGGTGCATTCTTGACTGCTGCATACCTTCAGGGATCAGGTTTATGAGAACCACGAATTAAATGGAACAGATAAATGAAAATCCATCTGCTGTTGGGAAAACCAAGCCTCATAGCCCTGAATCCCCCAAAAGAAACTGTACAAATTTGTCTTCTGAATTAACATCAAAGGCTGTGGGGAACAGACACACATGAAATCAAAACATGAAGGTATCACTGGCTTTACCACTGTTCTACCTGGTAAACTTTTGGGGCAAAGGAACTGCGATTTATTTTGCTGAATAGTTGGACATACAATGATGCCATTTGGGTTTTGCTTTTTTTTCTATGTTCTCTCTATTCTTCACACATATATTTGTAGTTCTGTAGTCTATTGCATTAGTAGCTAGTTTTCCCAGTACTTTCCCATGGCCTTTCCCTAAGCAGAAAGACAAAACAAATTCCAGAGCTCCAAGCCCTGGGAAGTACAAGGCCCCAGTGTTATCTTGGTTCTTCCTGGGCACCAAGGCCAACAACTCTTGGAGATACATTCTCATGGACAAAGTACAACCAGTGCTCAGGAGGGTCCAGAGAAGGGGCTTGGCCTGGGGGGGAATTGCATCACCACTTTTCCTCCTAATTGGTATTTTTATCAATTATGCTAATTTCCTAAAACCTATAAAAATGTATTTACCCCGATGGAGTGAGATTTTGTGGGCATCTTTCCGTTACTGCTCCTGAAGGCCTTCATTAAAGATCCTCTTTTATATTACCTCCTTACTAAAGTCATGTTGAGTTTCATTTCCAGGTTGGGCAAAAGGCAACAATATCAGTAGCAGTCAAAAAAACCTTGTTCCCAAGTAGAACTTCAAAGACATTAAATCAGTGGTTTAGTTTTGACTGATTAAAAGAAAACACATGAGATAAAATTCATTTGATGTAATACTAATAACAGCTGCAAGTACCTGGATGGTGAAATTCAGCTTACTGGCAAACATATTGCAAAAACTATTCAAATTTACTCACCTATGCTTATCACAACATTCTGAACCAAAATGTCAATACCTAATTTAATTTTGCTGAGGAAGAAATGAAGTCACAGTTCAACGGCTATTTCAAGGCCTGAAAAAGCTTCAGTGAGAAGCTCCTATTTACATCTCCTATCACTGGATAACCCATCTTCTTTAGTACACAGCTCAGTAAAGTGCTTTATTTAATCCCCTTCTCATTCAAAATATCAGAAGCTGAAACTTTGCTCCTCATTGTGTGTCACAGATTAGCACCTTTGTTTTTGCTCTCTCTGAGAGAAATGTGAATTATGCTACATTTCCCAACATTACACATAAAATTGAACTTTCTTACTGTGTTCCTTTACTAGTTTCCTTTAAGCTGAACTTAAAGTTTACAGCTTAGCTGTGAAAATTGCAATTGGAATAATCTCTTCCTGAGGTGACAATTGGAAAAGAAGAAAAAATTACAGAGGAGGCACATGGAGTTTTAATTGACTATATGACAATTATATTACCCCAGAGATACACATTTGAAGAAAGGGTCCTGGCAATAAGACATTAAAACAACTATATTTTCTATGTCTTGGGTATCTTTCATCAGAGGTTCTCAGTGCATCTACAGTCATTCATTAATTAAACTGTAAGAGCCCCCAGTGTCACCAAGCAATTACTGCTTATCTCCCCTTAGTAAATACCAAATCAGGGACAGGGACAGTTAATTTCTAGAAAGATTTTAAATGTGTCCTTCCCAACTGACATTACTTTTATAAATGAATTATGTTTCCTACATGGGTATTTGAGGTACTGATGAGTTGTACTGAGGCAGAAAGAGACGTGAGGCACAAGCTGGCGAACACAAATGATTGAACATCTGAGGCAGCTCAGAGCCAAAGGCACTTTAGAGAAATAACCAAAGGAGTCCCAAGATAAATCTAACCCTCCCTATCTCATAAAATGCACAACAGGCGCAAGGTCTAAAGTTCCTTTACAAGGAAAGCTGCAATAATGGTTGAAACTCATAATTTCATTGATTTACACAACAGGTTACATCCTTATGTACCTTTTTTGGCTTCCACGTACAATGCTTTCCTCAGCTGTTTGATCACAATTTTCATTCTTTCTGGACCCAGATGCCAGCTTGTCATAAGGTCTTCTAGTAGTAGTAATGTCACACACACCTCTCTTGTAGGACTCAAATGCACTTGTAACACCAGCAATATAAAGTCATAAAGTCCTCCCTCCTTCAAACCAACCCAGGCTATGAATTCTCCTCCTGTCTGTTAACATTCAGCTTTGTAAAGTATTTTAGATGCAGTTTTTATGCTGGACTCTACCCATTATGCACTTAATGTCCAAGAATTCTGAAGCCCTAGTAAAAGCCTTATGGTTTAAATAAGAATGTACTCATTACTTCAGTTTAACTTTAATTAGACCTTTGCCACAAGTCAGAAGTAAAAAGAGAAGGTTGCCTTCCTCTGTCAAGTAGGTGTTCTAATCACCCTGAATGGGCAGAAGTATTTCTTTGGGGCAAATAAGTACTATAAACATTGAGAGGTTCCAGGGCACAATGGTTTGGATATAATGTAACAGGCTTTTTAATTCAGGATCCTGAGATTCGTATCTACATAGGGCAGAAGCAAAATTAATTTGATGGCTTCAGTATAGACCTCTTGGACCTAATTAAAATTCCAAACCTCTTTCAGAAACAGCACTTGAATAGTTTCTTAAATGAGAACCAAAACGAAATAACACTGTAAAGCCTGAGGTGACAAAGCTCAAAGGGAACAGTCATTTCGGTTCATGATTATGTTTTCTATAGAAGAGGGAACAGAAATGCATATTAATGAGAATGAAGGGTTTAGAGAGAGATGACCTCTTCTTACAAACTTTATCTCATTTATATCATCAGATATCAAAGAGAGTCAGGCCACCCCTTTTGCATTGTTTGCTCCAACTTGTCACCGCCTACTTCCAGACAATACTGAAGACAGAGAAACTCAAATTCTGTTTCATCTTCAGTGCTTAAAAGATACTTTGGATTAAGATCTTTTACCAGCAGTAAGCAATGCATGACTGAAAAATGAGTTCCATAAACATCATCCCTCAAGCAGGCTCCAGAGCAGATCTAAAGACATTGGTACAGTATGATACCTCAGCCTCTACCTGCCTCTTTATGGAGCCCTTTGAGTGTTACAGATAAAGGGGAAAAAAAAAGTCTAAAACATGTTCCTACTCACAATTTTAATCAAAGGCAAATATTAAATTGGGGAGATAATTTCCCTGGTTTTAGGCCAAGGGAAATCATGGTCAGAGTGTGAGACTTAATGAAAATGAAGTTTCTTAGAAAAATAAAGAAACCTAACCAAATCCCATGTTAATTCTAATTCTCCTTGCAGTTTTTAAAATGGACAGCTGAGAAATTTCACTTCTGTAAGTTTGATGCCAAGCAATCATCAGCTGTGCAATAAATGGAGCAAAAGTGATAACTTAGCAGAGCCCAAGTGAATCAGCGAGGAGATCTTGTCTTACCCTTTAGCCTTAAGCAGTCACTTGGCACATGCATGGGGTGAGGCCTTTTCCCCACGTTTCATACAGGACAGAATTGCCTCCTATTAGCAGAAACGAATATTCCTCCACCCTTTATAACACCTCCCTTTGTGTCTCTCTATTCTGTGTGAGCACACTATAAACTCCAATAGCAAGACAACAATCTCTGCTCCTGTAAAATAAACAGCAGGAAGCTTCCTAGCTTTTCACATTCAACGGCAACAAATTTATTTTAGTCCAGCAAACCGAAGACAGATTCCTGCTAAAGCAACACTCGCTCAATGAAACAGCAAAGCCATTTTCAACACTGCTGACTCCTATTTTGAGCTGCATTGCATCGAACTGCATTATGTGGGGAAGCAGCCTCCAGAAAGCACAATAGCAAGCTGGTCTCCAGGGCATCAACAACTGCCTTTTCATGGACCTCCCTAATGAAGAGTGTGGGCACATATGTGAAGGCAGCATGAGAACTCATTGTGTTACAGAGGCTTGCTGTGAGCCAGACGTCTGAGCTACTTGAAAGTCCCAGCAAGTCTTTGTCTGAGAAAACAAGTAAATAGCTCTTTTTATTTGGCCTTTATTGGAATAATTGATGTTGCTATAGAGAACACAGTCATAAATTTGATCATCATACTCTCAGAAAACCAAAACAATCTTTCTAAGGAATAGTCTGAAAGCAAGCACAGTAATTTAGCAGATAGATTAAACATGACCATAACAGCAGAGAGAATTTACTTTGCAAATTACGAACCCAAAGGTCTAAATCTATACATTTAAAATGGTACACAGTGCTGTCTTTCCTCAAAGGCAGTTCCAAATACCAAGTGAAAACTGAATTTTCAGATATTATACACTTCAAACATTGACTTTTGACAGTTTGTACTTACACAGGTGAAAATCATCCCAAAAAACTGAGGTTCCAATTGAATCTCAAACTTTTCTGAGATTCTGAGAATTTGGTGGCCAAAAACTCTTTGAACTATAGGCACAGCAACAGAAGGGATTCAGGACACATTTTTTTTTCTACCCAAAGTAAGTTTCTGCAGATATTCACAAAACTGTCTTGTTATCCATCCTTTTGAGTACAGATGCCAGTGACTCCATGGGGGGGGGGAGTTGGGAAAGAAGCTTAGAGACATTTCTTGCCCATTTCTTGCCCTTTTCTTGCCCTTGCTTGCTTGAGTTCTGTCTTGGCAATCACTTCTTGCTCTCTCAGTGGTGGACTAAGTTCACAGTTCAGACAAAGGCAGCTTGCTCAAGGAATTCTCCACTGAGGAAACCATCCAAGGCCACTTACACTCTCTTTTCCCCTCCTGAGAGCAATTCATTAAAAAAAAATAAAAAAAATAAAAAAAATTAAAAGGACTCTAGGCTGCAAGGTAGATTGGAACCCATTGTTATCCAGACAAAACCATCTCAACTGGAGCTTTCAGCTGGTTCCTTAAAATTCCTTCTCTCAAGATGGGAAGATGTAACAATTTTCCCACCAATGTATCTCAGAAACCTGAAATTTCACTCATCTTTACACCCTCTGTCAGAAGGAATCTGTGGTTCCAGCACACGAAACATCAGTAATGTAATTTCATGGAAGTTCATGTTTGTGGAAATCAGATGCTGAATTGCACACAAGACTCATCTACACCAGCACTGCCTCCGCACCAGGTACTCCAGAAGGAAAGGAAACAGCTTCATCCTCTGGTACAGAGGAAGGGGGAGAGACAAAAAACTGAGCAACAAACTCTTTTAATTCTTCTGCCTTGGTCCCCAAAAAAATAGCATTTAAAAAAACCTTGAATTTTCCAACAGAGGCTGGAAAATGGTAATAAACTTTTTTGAAAGTTTCTTCATAAAACACCAATGAAATAGAAAGTGAGTACCATTTTTTTTTTAATAAAAGTAACTTTACCCATTTCCCAAAAGTTTCTCAGTTTTCTGAAGTTCCAGTCAGGTTGGCATAAAGTGTTTTAATGAAGGTTCCTCTGCACTGAGGCATTCCTTCCCAAACAGCTGGCAGAAGCTGGCAAACACCCCCTCAGCATGCCAGTGGCACAAAACAGGATTTTTATGGGTCTGCAGACAAGATCAGACAGGAAGAAATAAATTCTTCCTGGATGAGCCAAAGGGAATTGCATGTCAGCACTTCATGATGAATCAAATTTCCTTCATTTACTACAAATCACATTATATTCCAGGAATTCCTATATGAAATAGCCGTTCCTCAGGCAAGGTCTCCATTTACTCTTGCCTGAGGTAGACTCTGAGTCAGAGCTTCAGAGCAGGGCTCCTGGGTGTTGGTGACACACTGGCAGGGGGAACAGCTTCTCCCAGCCACAATGTCACACCCTGTTGAAGGGCAGATCCCCTGAATTTCAGCAGAAACGTGGCTTGGGCCCATCACTTCTGCCTTTTAGAACAAAAATGCATAAATAAGTATGTCAGGGAGTTTTTTAATTGGCAGCTTTCTCTGAAGAGAAGCCTGATTTGTTAGTAAAGTATTCTTGGTAAAGATTCTCAAATCTCATTACCCTTAAAGGGCAGAAAACCAAATTTATAGCTCTAGTCTGGCCTGCTTCCAAAACTTGAACATCTGCAAACTTTAAATTCCCTTTCTACCATAAACTCAAAACAGGCTTAACCAGGAAAGATTTTGTAGTGATTATGGAAGCCAAACAGTACTAAAAAAATTTAAAACCCGAAATATTAATTATTAGTAAACCCTTTCCTGAGACAAGAGAGCTTTGTAAGAACATGAGCTAAAATAAGAGTGATATACAAAAAGTTACAACTCTGCTACAAATTGGGATTTTGATTTGTCAACAAGGGCCTGTGACTTTAGCAGATGATTCAAAACCCAGGAAAAAAACAAAACAATAATTCTATTTCCTGAGGAACTTGCCCAAAGTTAAGACATTTATAATTTCTGCATATTAATGAAACAAACAAGACAATCTCATCTATTTTTCAAGATGTTAGAAAGAAAACAAACAAAAATTCTCCACTGCCTTTAGCTTTCCTTAGTCTATCCAACAATCATGTTAGATAACTTTTCACTTCACAGTTAACCCTTGAAAGGGAACACTGGGTAAGGCTTTATGAAGCCTTACCTTTTGGTAACAAATATGAATATTCAAGAGTTTTTCTCCCTTCCCTTCCCTTCCNCAGACTGTGGAATCAAAGGATATGCACCAATCTCTTTGAGGTGAGGTGCTTTATGCCATGTTTTGATATTTATACCCTTAAAAAGCCAGGCTGAAGAGTGATGGAGTATGAAGGCTCAAGGGGAAAATGGACATTTACTCTTTTTCACACAAATATTAATGGTCAAAATGTTTGGGGCTGTGTGCAGGAAGTGTTCATACAGAATGCCCAAGGCTTGGAAAGAACATTATCTGGCACATAAACACACTTCTGGTAACAGAAACTCAAATTTTACTAGCAAAAACCTCCACAACAGAACCCTAAATATTATGTGGTGGAAGGCAAAGATAATTTCTGAGAAATTATTTCCCAATGGCTTTCACCAGAGAAAGGAAAGCAAGTTAACTGAAAACAGAGCATGCAGACCTGTCTTTGCTCTAGTCCTGTGGCAGACAGACATTATTCTCAAATTCAGTTTCATTTATTTTCTGTAAGTTCTAATTACCACCAGTACTTTAATTACTCCATTTTGCAAAAACCCCATACAATAACCATTGAAAAAAGTCATTAAAGCTAATGAAAAATTCAATTCCAATGACTTCACTAGGTTGGCTTCCAAATTCAGCTTTTAGAGTCTTGGAATAAAAAACTTTGACAGTTTACATCGTTAAATAATTGAATGTCATATAAATGCCCTCTTTTAGTCATCACTCATTTAATTATCTCTACTTTGAAGTAATGCAATAAGCCCATGCTGATCAGTAAGACTTAGCACTTCCAAGCCCAGATCTAAGAATATAAAATTTCCAGAAAGATCAATTTCATTTCCAGCGTATATCTTCTAATATACATTATTATTAACTCCTACTGTTGGGGTCACCATGCAACTCAGACTATAAGACAAATATATATTTACATATAAAAACAATTTTTAAGATGGTAAAAACTGCTGAAATAAACTACAGATTGAAATAAAGAAGAAGATGTTAAAAGCCAGATCAAACTTTACTTTTTTCCTTTGTATCTCTACAATGAGATTATTTTCCCTTTTCCAGTAACTTCTCAACCTTTTGTCCCTGGAGTGTAGTTGGTATTTCTTGTTTAAAACTCCATGGTAGCAAACTGATCACAGGTAGCCCAGATGTGGGATTTGAAGGTAGAAATACTGCTATAAATTTTTGAAGTGTACGTGTATTAAAAGTCCATATTGGAGTTTGTAACATAGTGGTACCTGAAGTATTCTTAGAATGGATGACACAATGTACAGAAAACACAGTATTTTGTGTTCTACTGATTTGTACAGATCAGAAAATGTGTAGTTCATTATGATTCATTGGTCGGTAATAATTTTCCCATTTAATATAATTTTAAGTAGCAGTATCTCTATATTACAACCATATACCAAAAAAATTCAAACTACATCTGGAGGAACTCACAAATATGAATATATTTACATGTGTGTGCCACTGCTACAGGTTTCTGTCTGCAAAAGAGAGACGCCATATGTGAAACAGAAGGCTTTACAAGGCTGTAAAGTCACTTTTATTCACATTAAAAATAATCATGCATGTGCTGGCTACCAGGAAGAATCCTCAAGTTTTCCTATCCAAAAGGGACATTTCTGCTTCTTAGAGGTTGTCTACCTGCAACACAAGAAACCTGTCACTTAAATCCCCACCACTTCCTTTTAAGTATTTAATATTCCAGCTTCATTCATCCCATTCTCTGAATTGTTTTAAGCAACTATAAAATGCAGAGTAACAGCAATTTTTTTAAGGAGAGCAGGTTCACTGGTAGCATGGAATCAATAACCAACCAAGAGTCTGACCCTTTGTAACATTCTTCCAATACTATACTACCTCCAGTGAGGGATGAAGGAAAAAATATCTAAAGAAATCCTACATCATTCTCTTTGATCAGTGCAGACCTGTATAGAAGTACATCTCAATTTAGAAAGAAAATAAAACAGAACAAAGAAACCAAATCTGAACAAAAGGTCTTGACATATAACAGGCAAAATTCTTGCCATCAATAAGCATGGACTTCTTTAACCTTCTCTGGAGAACTCAGCCTGTGGCATTAAGCTTGCTCTGGGAAAAAAAATGCAAACTGTAGCATTCTTATTTTCAGTCTAAGTCATGCAATGGGATGAATCATGTGGATCATGAGTGGAGCAGAAAAGCTTGTCGCTTTGAAAAATCATTACCTAGGTATCCTGGCTGCAATGCTTTCCCTCCAACATTACTGGGTAATGAGAAAAGTGAACCTCACCTTCTTCTCATGATGGAGCAGTGACTTCTGGCCAGTCTGCCTACCACACATAAAGCACTTGGGGCATGAGGAGTATTACCAAAAAATTCAAGAATTCAGAGAGTGATCACAGCCCTGAGAGGACCTGACACCAAGGATGGCTGAGCTCATCCACAGATCATGCTGTCACGTCCACAGGTTGCACCATCTCTAACACACCCACCCACTTGGCCCCAGCTCAGGGAGAAAACAGATTTTCTCAGAACTTGCAGTGTGACCTCCAAAACATGTCACCAGAATCCTCTAATTTATCTGTGTTCACATGGGAACAACTTCTAGGAAAACATCAGGTGCTGAGAGCTGGTAAATCCAAATCCTTCATGTGAGTGCCCCTGTGATTACTGAGTTATTCTCTCTGTTCAGAAATGCAACCTCAAGTCCAGCTTCAGACTCCAGTTTGGTGGATCATTTCTTTGTCACCACCAGGTTTTCTCTCCAATTTTCCAATTCCATTCCTTGAAAAAGATATGCACAGATTGTAATCAACAGCCCAGATCCTTGTCTTCCTACAATGAAATACACTGAGCTCCCTCCCAATACTTTTAACACATTTTTCTAGTCATCTGAGCATTTCTGAATCTCATTCAATTTTTCAAAACTATTTCTATTTTTCTTTATATCAAAAAGCTAGATGTGAGTATGATGGTCTGAAGATGCAAGTACATCAACATCTGCTCACGTGTTAGGAACCCATATAGCTTTAAAATAACATTTTAAAATCTTTATTATAACAGCACTACTTGACAAAAAAGGAAACATAAAAATAACCTACAACTGAAAATGTGCAAAGAGTATATATAAAATGGAGATATATATATATAGAGATATATATATGGATTACCATATTCAGGTTTTATCCAGATTTCCATAATGCTGTTACATAAGATAACTGGAAAAAGACTGATTTTCATGCACTGTACATGATGTCTGCTGCCTTGAACAATGAAATCTTGGTGGTTAACATTTTCTCAAAGGTTTCTTTGTAAGGAACATGGCCAGCTCAGAGAGAGGATGGGCACAGAGAACCTCAGCCTGGCAAACCTAAAACATGGACAGTGAGGTAAACCTCAAAGAAATAACAAGTCTTCCTTTGCATGGAAACACCTAACAAAAATAAAAATGTCCACAGCCTATCATAACAAATTTATAATTCTTCTGGGCTGGCAAGGGATAGGTGGTTAAAAGACACACATCAAACACATGCAACTGAGGCAGGTGTGACACACCTTATGGGTGTAGACAGCCTGCAAAACCTGCATCATTCCTTGAAGCAAATTTCTTTCAAATCTAAAACATTTCTGACATCAAAGTATTTGTCCTGCCTTAATGGTAATTTCAAGTGATGAGCTTACATGACTACAACAGTACAGTAGGAACCAACTGGAATCTTTTAAGTTTGTATTTTGCAGGAGTCATGTAAATTAGTTAACTCTGGTTATCAGTCTCATAAGCAGCTCTAAATTCACTGATATCAGAAAAATGCTTCAGGTAATCAACAAGCTAAGTGAAAATATTTCTGTTTTATAGAGTTAGTTGCTTCCAGATTTGAAAATGAGCATTTGGGTGCAGTGAAATGAAAGAGGCAATTGGAAACCAATTAGCTGAACTGAAAATGGAAATGGTTTCAGCCCCAGATCTGCAATCTGCACTGAGACTTGCATCAGTGTTCTTATTATATCTTATGCTTTGAATTGGGCTTCATGCGATGAAGAGCTGCAAACACTCCCTGGTTTGGTAGAAGTGGTGTATTTTGATATTTATCAACAATAGCAGCAACACAACCACCACCCATGTTTTGGGTTATTTGCATTCCTGAGTTTATAGCTGTGGGATTTTGTCTATTTAGAGATACTAAATTCCAACTGAGTGTTTTCACCCAAGGCTGCTCCTCCACACTGTCAGAAGTTAATTCACCAATGGGATTTACCACACCTAACACAGCCAGAGTCAGGACACGAAAGAAAGCCTTCCTGGGCTTCTCACTTCCCTGGAATGGGAATTTGGAAATCAGATATTTGGTCACAGTCAGGCTTAATACATTGTATTAAGGAGCAGCACATGAAACACAAGTATTTTTTGGGAGCTGCAGAGATCTGTTAATGAGATATGGCAATGTGGCCTGCTTGCCCTTAATAAACTTTGCTGCAATGCTAACTGGTGAGTGATTTCCCATTCTTATTTCACCTCATGAGCTCTATCTCTTACTCTCTCCTATCCTGTTGAGGCAGAGGAGCAATTCAGTGGCTGGGGGACATCTGGCAGCTGGTTAAGGTCGCCCCATTACACACCTCCCCCAGGAAATAACTGCTCGTGTGCTAGATAAATTTAATTCTGTGTGTACATTCCTTCCACACACATCTAGAGTTCCAGTGTCACAGACTTCATACTGAATGCACATGGTATTCCTCAGAGACTATCATGTGGCTACAGCCAGACAGAAATACTCCATATGGCGTTGCTACCGTACCTATAAAAAGGCTTTAACGAATTCTGACTTCATCCTGCCACATAAGAAGTATGGAAATGTAATGCCTGCCACATTTTGTTGCTCTCAGCCTCTCCTGCAGTCTGTCCTCCTGTGTCTTTTCCTCTCTCGTTCTGCACTAGGAGGCTGTGCCCACCTCTAGCAGGCATCTAAGAACATCCATTGCCCATCTGTTTGAGTTTAAATCAAGCTTTTTTCTTCAATCTGTTGCTCATGCTGCCCATTGGCTTTCAGAAGAATCATGCTGCTTTACCCCCTCCTTGAAGCATTTCCTTGGCTTCACAAGGGTGGTGCTGTTGGCCTGTTAGAGATCACTGCCTATCGTGGCGAGCCACAGCATCTCCTGGTTTTCTTGTGTCCTCTTCAGCTCATTCAGTAATTTCCTTTTATCTTTCACACAGATTATTTCTGGACACAATCTCCTGGTTTTGTCTCTTTGACTGCAGTGCACCAGTTATTCAGCAGGATTAGCAGGATGTATAGGTTCCATGCTTGTACATATAAGAAATAATAATTAACTGATTAGGAGTTTGGGAAAATAAATATGCAATTTTTCCATTATTATAGATGGTATTTTCTAATTTGCTTTCCCACTTTAGCACTTATTAATGCTTTCAAAAAGATACTTTATTTTAGGTTTCTCCTTATTCTTCCTCTTTTTTAAACAAATATTATCCTAATATTAGCACTAAAACTATTTCTAAGCATTAGAAAACTATTCCTATACATTAGACACAGACATGTGGAAATACAGTCTAGCTTCAAGATATCAATGGGATTTTCATTGTCAAATAGGAACAATTTATATCTCTGGCTAGTGGCTGGCTTTCCAAAATCCTCACCAGGATTCATAGACGTGGACAGAAAAAGCAGCACTATTTTAGGTTGCTGGAAGGAGGCCATTAGTCACTATGAACACTTTACAGCTGGTGTACATTGCAGGGGCTGTTGACCAAATGAACCTTTAAAGGAGAGCAATTTTAAGCCTACTAAAACTTAGACACATGCCAACTCATGAGGAAAAAAAAATCTCAGGAATTAAGGAGAAAAAAGCTCTGTTAAATCACACAACCCCTTGCTCAAGATGTGCAAGGATCCCTCCTACAGCCACAAGAATATGGAGTATCCCACAGAAAGGCAACTTGAATATTGCTCATTTAGAAGGTGCTAATGAGCTCAATCAGTTCTAAATACATAGAATAAAGGGGATTAGGGTTGTTGATTTTATATTTGGGGGTTTTTCTAAGTTTCTGGATGCATAATTTCAGGTGATATTTTACCTGAATTGTCTGGTGGACAAATGTGTCATGAAAGACATTCAAGCCTAGTGAGAGGAGTAAAGGAATTCCAGAATGAGTCAACTGGAAACAAGAGAAGGAAGTTATGAGGCTGAGGCAGTTTCAGCTGAATATTTCATTTTGGGGTAGGAAATACACTGAGGAGTTCAAACTTATGAAACAGAATAGGATTGGTCCATATTTTCCCATGTTTTTTTCTTAAATAGTGACAAAGGCCCTGAAGTGATGGGACAACCACAACTTTTTTTACTAGACCTAACATACAGAATTTTCCTTTTTCCTTTGGCTTTAAATTACATTCCTTTGCATCACATAAAAATTAATGGTGCACATCACTTAAAAGCAAAGCTGTAACAATAGAAAGTAGGTATTGCAGGGGAAACAAAGGAAAATTTTTACCAAATTTACAGAAATTCAGCATAATTGATTACTTCTACCTTTTGCAATTCTCTAGAGAGAGCCCTACAGAGCTGTCAACAGAGGCTTCAGCAAAGGAGATCTCATTTGTTTTGAAAATGATCTCTCTTTATCTGAGTAGCATCTGATTTCTGGGCTACAACTTAAAATAAAATATAACAAAGAAAGTTACTCAACCTCAACACCTCCAAAGATCAAGGGAACAGAGAAAAGCAAACAAACAAGAACAGTTTAGCAGCCAGTTTCATTTACTTTCACATTTTCAGAAAACAAATTAGTGTTTTAATATTCCAGGGGCAAACTACAGTAGTTGAGCTGTCAGATTTCAAGACACACTCTGAAGCTGTTCCTCCTCTCAATTTTGTGTATTAAACATCCCATCTGGTTTGGGTCTGATCCAGTAAAACTAACCTGCATCCTTCAAATATCCTTTAAATGCTGCATGCTGGAGTTTTAAGTAACTTTATGAACATAATGTGTGTTCTGCTCTTCCTACTCAATGAATCAAGGACTTGCTCATATTTCAGTGTTTAGTAGTTTGTGTGCCCCTTATATCCTGCCCTCAGACACATTTAGGAATATTACAGAGTGTTCCAGGACTCCCAGAAGCAAATTCCAATGTGAAATTTTATCTGAGACAATAAACATTCCCTAAATTACTTTAGTGCACAAAGCAACTATTTAAGTAGAGTTCTTCAAATGGTATCACCTTTTGGTATTACCAATCTCCTCTCATTTATAGTTTATATGCACAGTGCTTCCACACTCCCTTCAACGTTTAAATATTTATATACCAGTACTGCTCTGGGAGGGAACACATGCCAGTGGCTGTTAGCAGGATGTAAAGCAACATTTGGATTGGTAGTTAGTGCAAACCTTGCTTGACTTCTTAATAACTATGAAGATTTCATCACCATGCCACCCTAAAGCACGCTGCATGGCTGGAGTTGTTCCAGTGCTGTATTCCGCAATTCATAGTGCTGGGGAAAAAAACCAAAACAAACTTGGTTCCTTAATAGAGGAAGCAATTAAAGCAGAATTCAGCTGAGCAAATGTAGCTGGGTTTCAGGAGTTTCACACCTCCCTCTGCTCCCCTCAAGGCTGATGGGGGACACAGACACCCTGACCCAGAGAACAACACGGGCCAAGCAACTCAAACCTTGCCAGCGCCTCTTGCTACACTTCCAGTATTAAAGGCAGCCTCACACAACTGGATAAGTTATGGACCACTACACAGGGTAACATGGATCTTGTCCTTACTGAGTCTGTTTGAATACATCTTCCTTTCACCAAGTATCACCTGAGATAATTTTAAAAATACATGTAATTTTTCTTGGATGTTTATACAAAGAAATGAAGACTCTCTCTAATGAATGCAAGGTTGCTATTTACTTTCTCCTACACTACTCAAATGACAAACCCTCTTTTGAATGGATTAAATGTGTTGATTTTTTAGTTCATTTCCACAGCCTATAGCAGCCTTTCTTCCAATATACCTGCTTTGCATCTCTGATGCCAAATAGTGCATTGGTTTTGAGGATTTTTTTAGAGGTTTTTTGCTATTGGCTGGAAATGGAAAGGGAAGTAGTAGTGTGTCATAATATACCTTAATCAAACAATAAAATGTGATGTTAACCTTTTATGTAAACTCTAGGTAGGCCAGGAAATGAAAAATTACAGGCATGGTCTTCCCTCTTTTATGGATTTCATGGAGCCATGCAGATCAGTGGGAAAATATCAGGCAGGAACATCTATCATTTCTGCAAAGATAATCTGAGATTTCAGGTTCTTATATACCAAGTGAAGTGACTTTGCTGCTGTTCATGGTACAAAGAGGCCAAACACCAACCCAGCAGTTTGGCTTAAAATAAATTCAACAGGGAAGTTGCTCAGATTTATGAATGTTTCCTTGGGGAGTTTGTCGGTGATTCACAGACATTACCACCAACAGGTAACATTATATCTTCTTCTTCTCTGACCTCTTGTACTTCCCAGGACATATAATTTAATTTCTTTCTCCTATTGAAACTCCAGTCCCTTGAGTTTAGACACGAATCTCCCCCACAGGTTTTCTGCAGATACAGTTTATGGTCTTCCCTTTCCAAGGGGTCACAGATGAATCTCCTGAAAGATGCTCGAGATTCAGCTTTCTAAAGGAGCTCTAATGGCCTCAAACACTAAATCTGTGTAAAGAAATAAAGCCTGACCAGGCAGGTAAGAGCCATGGCAAGTCTCACAGACACAAGGTTGAACTCTCTTCCTCCCCAAAACAGTACATCCTCACAGCAGAGGTGAGAACTTACACGTTCCCTTTAAGGCTGACAAATTGTATGATTTGTGATTGCAGAACTAGAAGAACTGCTGAAGAGATCTTTACATATATAGATACTATATTCCATATTGTCATTCTCATTTTCTCCTGAAGGGAATGGAAAGCAGGGATGGAAGGGATGATTCCTCAGCAGGAGCCAGCTACTCTGGTTCTCTTATTTGCATCTTCTATTAGCAAAAAGCTAAAATAAGCCACTGTGGCACAGGGTTAATGGCTCAAAATGGACTGATGCCTTTGATTTTCTGGCTTTGCCTCCTGAAACATCTGCTGGCAAAAACATTTTCCTGAGAGGGTTCAGCAAAAGGACTGATTTTCCCCCAAAGTAAGTGCAATTCCAGGTATAATTCAGAAAAACACACTGCAGAGCTGAATCATTACCTAGAAAGGATGATTTAACTGTTTCAAAGACATTTAGGAATTTCCCTCTAAATGAGAAGAACTAGCAACCAGGAGTGCCAGGAAAACCAATGGAGGCTCTAAAGACCCAAAGTCGAACGGTAGAAGCAAAACAACTTCCTCCACTATGGTCCCTAAAAGAGCTGATTTACTTCTTTAAGGACCTATGAGCCCCATGTAGAAGGCTACAAATGAAGTTGCTTGCTGCAGCTAATAGCATTAATAATAGGTAATAAATACAACAGATGATATACTATACTAAAATAAACCACAAATTCAAGAGGGTGGGAATCTGTTTGACAAACTGAATAACATCCTTGCTTGGTTCTGAGTAGTGTGAGGAAGAACCACATTGTCATCACTTCCACAGGGAAATTTCCTGCATGACAAAATACCAAAGTAGAATCTAAAATGGGAATGTCTATTTTGGGACCCTGTGGGAACAGGAGGCAAAAAAACGAGAATCCTTACCTGTGTATTAATTATTTCTTAGTTTTCCTTCCCCTCAGACCTAATGTTGTTTTTCTGCAACTATTTGCATTTATTAAATTATAATTTATTTCAGATCAAAAGGAAAATAAACATCTGAATGCCTTGTACTGGAAAAGAAAACCAATATGACAAAGAAAATTACTAATATGATAAAAAATTTATATCTAACCAAGGCAGAATATCAATCCTGCTGCTTCTGGCTCACATTCAATCTTGTGAAGAGGCGGAATGAAATTTTTTAAAAGTACATTAATAAGTAACACCTGTTAAAAGCAGGATGCCAGGGCAAAAGGAGCCTAAGGAAAAGCACACTGAAAAATTTGTAGATGCAGGAAGGGTAAGTGGAGTAAATAGCAATTTTTTCCCTATCTATTTTCACAAATGAAAGTACTAATGGACCAAAAAGGAGTCAAGAATAGCAAATCCTTGGGCCTTTATTTATTGCATTCATAGCCAGTGACAATCAGGTGCCTTAACTTGGCCTCATCGTGACTGGCAAATGGTCACAACCAGCTGACAAGAAAAGCAGAGAGAGAGCCAGGAGAAATCTCTCACCTCCCCAGATTTCAGCGGCTCCAGAATCACTCCCCTCATTGAAGATCACTTATCTGACTTGTTGATGTTCACAGCTCTGCTGCACCACCCCAGCACAGTTACAGGCACGACACGAGCGCTGCTCTGCATTCTCAGAGCCAGCTCTGCAATGTGCACAGTACTTCCAGGGCAATTATGTTACACGATGCTCTAAAATAAATTCAATTATTAAACAACACCATATGTCACTCCCCTCCAGCTGGAAGCACAGTATACACTTACTTTGGTAAAAAATCAAAACCTGCTGGAGAAAATAGTATTGGATGTGATGGAAAAGCGTCATTCTCTGCTGTGGGATGGGGTGATACTGTGATTATAAGTTGGGTAAACTTTCATCTCCTCTTTGAGCACTTGTTCAGTTTCTCTCTCATTTCACTCTCCCACCTGCAAAATGTTTGCCCATGTAAGTTCTCACCTCTGCTCTTAAAATTACCTTCCTAGTCTGATAGTCCAGAAATATCCTTCATTTCCTCCCAAGCTATTACTGAATGGAGTCATCCCCTCCACCCAATGTGTCACCCCTAAAAACAGCACGTTCTTGGCTCTTGATCCTTGCTCTGTATCTTGGATTTTATTCCCTCTTGTGGCCCTTTGCTCCTTCTTGAAGCCACCAAGGCCACAACCTTTATTTTCTCCTCACTTTTTGTTCTTATTGTCTCTCTTTTATCCTCCTTCAGTTTTCCACAAATAGAGCTGAAGAGTATCTCCTGCTGCAAGGTTTTCCATTAAAAGACTTTTCATTACCGGAAAAGCTCAACAATTTCCAGACAAATTGTATATAAACAAATGCAAAAATTTGAAATACTTAATGTTACAATCTTAAAACCAGTGCTTTATAACAAGAACAAATTTTAGATACTTAAAACTATATTTTTCTCCTGTGCAGAAATCATTACCTGCATAAGTTTTGCAATTTCCTTTGGGGTTTATAAGGATACATATTATGATATTAAGAAACACTGGCAGCATGGATTGGCAATTTAAAAGCAAGTTCAGGTACTTTAAGGTCTGTAAGACACACACTCTCTGGTATTCATCTTTCACAACCACCTGTTAGTTGCATCCAAATAGTTTTTTTAATTTCCAAATTTGCCTTTATGTTTAAATTGTTAAAAATATAAAAAGGAAGAGAAACACTAAAGAAACCAGGAACCTAGAGTGCCACTGCTTAATGCCAGAGTTTGAAGAGGGAGAAGTCAAAATTTTCCAAAAATACCAGTCCCTGTTCACTCCCTACGTGTACTCCTCAGGTTATGAAAGAGATACTCCATGGAAGGGAGGAATTACCACTGCTATTTCCCAAAAGAAATTCCCAGGAAGCTTCACTGCTCTGGGTACCACGTGGGACTTGGCAAATAAAATAAGGTTGCTCAAGTGGGAGACAGAAAATGCAGGGGAGACAAAAAAGAGCCTTTACAAGGGGAGAGGATCCTGATGAGCTGAGATCAGAAATCCAGTCTCCAGAACTGAATCAAAGAGGCACTCCAAGTACAGGCTCTGAGCTAGAGATAAATGCATTTTACAAGCTACACCTAAGACAAGAGCGGTAAAATAAAGATTATTGTAAAAACAAGGGAAAAAAGAAAAGGTGCCCCACAGAGAACATGGAGAAGAAGAAAAACTATGTGTTATAAGGCTTCCAGATGGGATTGCCTATTAAATATTAAAGTAAGCCCATTATTCCCTTCTGACTGCTACGAAATACACTGAACACTGTAGATACAATATCACCCATCAATTTAGGGTGAAGAGGCTAGAAATAAAAAACAAGCAATACTCTTAGAGATTCAGCCCCTTAAAATTATGAAAGATTTCTCAGAACTGGAAGAAAAGGATAAAGAAGAAATACATAAAACCCAGAAATGGCTACCAGCATGGCTATGATGAAAAGCAGCCTTAATTGATAAAGCTTCCAATCCTAAAACCCAGGCAGTGAATGCTCTCTGACAAAAACCTCATTATCCATGGAATTTAAACACAAGGAGATCTAAAACTTTACAAAGAAAATAGGGGAGGGAGGAACAGCAAAAGACAAGGTAAAGAAAACAGTAGAATGCTAAATTTAAGGGAAAAATGAGGCCACTCAGTTCATTAGGAATAGCAAGAAATATCTGAAAACTAGTTCAGAACAAACAGTAAAAGTTTTTGGACAAGTTTATAAAGGATTAGGTGGAACAGATACATCTTCACATAAAACACAACCAACCCTGTGTCCTAGGGTGACTATGGACCAACTTCAGTAAAAAGAAGGTGAGATGATAAGGCTGGATAATCTAGTCATACATGAGTTCATATCTGAATTTTACATGCTTTAAAAGAGGTTAAAACATTTATTAGCAAATTTATTTTATAAAATCTTGGAAGTAAAAGCATTTCCTTCTCCCATGACTAAGGAAAGTTGTACACAGCTGGAACAACAGCTCGTTATATAAATCTGTTGATAAAAATGTTGATGCAGAAATGCTTATTAAATGCCAACAGATAGAATAAAAGCTATACTAATTGGATTTATGCACTTAGAAAAGGATTTATGGTAAATCAAAAAAACCCCACAACTGCAGGTAATCATAGGAGCTCCTTTAGGCTTCTTTAAAATATGCATAAAAAATCACTCCCTGTGATACAGGGACTGAAAAGTAAAAGTGGTTTCAAAGACTAATTAGATAAATCTGTCTGAGAAAGTTCAGCATGACCTAATAAACACAAAACTGTGGATCCAACCTCTGGCTCAAAAAGTGCCCTGGATGCAGTTTTCCAAAACTAGAAGGGCACTCATTTGGTAAAGTGTTGCTCTAGGCCTGATATTTTATTCCCTAAAAAAGCCTTAGTGCTACTGGCCACTGTTAGAAAAGGGATACTGGGTTGGGGGGCACCTCTAGTCTCATTAAAACAGCTTTTGGTGTGGCTGCTCTTTCAACAGCCCAAGAAGCTGAAGAGAAGTGCTCTAATTGAAGTGCTCTAAGAAAATGTTTATTTTTCAGTGTAACTTATGGGCACCTGTTTTTGGTTTCTGTGAAGGCCTTACACCTGCTGGAAACACAGGAGGGTCAGGGTGAGATTTTCTGATATGTGACTTCCCACAAGCCCAGACACAGGGGATGCTACTGAGAAGTTCAGCAGTAAAATGCAGGAAAGGGCTTGTTATTTATAGGTAGGCACCAGACAGAGAACAAAAGGGGCAAAAGGGCATCTCAGGTCTGAAAAATTCAGATCACTCTGTCTAGAAAATAAATGAAAGCCCAGTTATTTTTCCATATGCCTTCACTTCAATGCCTATATATGAGAAATTGTGATCTTCTCCTACTAAAGAAAAGTTTTAAGCGTAGTATGATTTGACTCTTTGGGGTCCAAACCTCCCTGGTAAAGTATAAGAAATCTTACTAAAAAAAAATATACAACATCCCCATTTTTCCAGTGTTTTCCAAAGACAAATGAGAAATAAATATGGAAGAGACCTCTGCTGACCCCCTTCTGAGGGACTGAAATGCACAGACCAATGCTTACTTTTACTTGCTTCTAGACTACAAACTTTTCAAATGTAAAAGGATGAGCTTCTTCTCTTTCTGCAAATTTTCTGTGCTCTAAGAAATCCTCAGAGCTAAAAGCAGACCTCAGTTCAATCTCTCAGAACAGCCAACTTCCCAGTCTCTGTGTTGCAAAGACTGAAATGCAGCCCTGCTCTGTTTTAAGGCACTTCGGAAAACATTCAAACGTGCTCGGGGTTTAAATGTGTTTGTTACCTAACACACAAATCATTTTTCTCCCACATAAACGTTTGCCTCTAACCATGTGACCTCACAATCTCTCCTGTTCAGCCTCAAACTGTCTACACTGAAAAACATGGAAGTTTTCTATTTCTTCCCCAAAACTCACTATTATGTTAAATATATCTGCAAATGAAGAACTCTATATTTTTCCTTTTTGTATTTTCTCCTGCTGAACTTCCAGCATCAGGTGACGGCTTCCAACAACAGCTGGGCCTCTAAACTTCAGGAATAAATAATTTCTTTGGTGTGAGTAAGCTTTGTGGAAGAGGTAATCCTTTTGGGTTAGACCAGCCACCAAGGCTGGCTACCACAGGCATCTAAAGCTCTTCCTCACATCCTAAAGTAAAACAGAGCAGTGATAATGATCCCTTGAGTTAAGGATTGGCCTCATATTGAAAGGCTTTGAGAAAGCAGATTCTACCAGGGTTCCAGAAAGTGATGAATCCTCTGTAAGGACATTTTCACCATTGGATTGGGAAGGTCTCAGTGAAGGCCAGTGACGTGATCCTGCATAGAGTGGCAGCAGACATTTCATTAAGCTGTTGTCTTGCCATGATGCAAATCTATGTTTCTCAAGGAAACAACTGAAAGGGCTTTTTTTGGCAAAAAATAAGAGAGTAAATTTTCTGAGAGTAAATCCATCAGATTTTCCCAATTGGATTTTGTACCCCAATGAGGAATAACTGAGTGACTTCCAAATCACTGCTGCCAAAATGGCAATCCATTGGAGATGGCCTGATGTGATAGAGGACACTGAGTGACCATTAGCCCCTGACACACACGATGTAGATCATAAAGAAGTGGGGACAATGACACACAAGATCAAATTGCAGCATAGCTGTGTCCAACTGTGGTATTTCCTTTTTGCTTTTATTTGTGCTGCAGACAATCTTTATTTTACTCAAATCTGCCACATGCCACCAGGCAGTGGCTTACCCAAGAAATGTGCTGTACTCACTGCTTAACACTGTAGGATATTTTCATGTGAGCCACAAACACATTTGGATGCAGGACTGATAAGCTCCACTCTAAAGATTGTCCTGGGCTTTTCCCACAGCCATGTGCTGAAAAGCAACCTAAATTCACCCTAGACTGGTGCCTCTGCTGCGGCAGCCAAGATCTGGAAGTTACTGCACTGCCTATAGCAAAGCAGAGCTCTCTGCTCAGGAACCCTGTCCACACAAAAAACCCACATCCCCCCAACAGAAACATTTTGACAAATACCATTAACACAGCACAAACGTGTGACTTTAGGGGTTTCCTCCAAGCATTGGATGAGTCAGCTAACAGATTCTTTTTTGGTGGGAACTTAATTCTGTTCTAAGTCCTCTCTACCAGACACCACAGTCAATCTTCATGACCACTGGGTGCTGGCAAATGTGTTCAGTCTAGACTTACCTATAAAAATCTGCCTGCAGAGCTACTGGGGATAAAAACATATTGCTGTTAATTAAGACAATGAAAACAGGGAAAAATCTGTATTTAAATTAATTTTTGGAAAGAAAAAAGTGTAAGGGATATTCTAACTTTTCCACATTTTCTAGTCATTACTGTTTATTCAGTGACATAAAAAAGCTTGACTTTTACACCTGGATATTCATACAGCAGTTCAAAGAGTCACCAGCAGGGACTTCCCAATTGCAAAGGGGATTTCTCAGCGTGTAGAATAGAAGGGACCATTTCAGATCCTCACCTTGCCATCTCCCAGTCCAGGAGTTCCACTGATAACTCCCCATTGCCAGACATATTTTGCTGTCATGAATGAAGCAAGGTCTAAATGGACCTCTTGAATGTGGGTTTCCCTAGGAATTCGTATCCAAACTGATGGGATACATAAGTGGGAGAAAAGGAACAGCAAGGATGAGACACCATTAAACAAACTGTGTCCTTCAAGGCATGACACTGACACCAACATCGCTCCTAAAAATTGAATTCTGTCACTTATGGGCAAAACAGAGTACTCCATTTTGTAAAAGGGTGCTCAATAGTATTTAACATTTAAAACAGTTTGCAGCACACACAAGACTGGACACACCAACCACCCAAGACGTCACCCAAGTGAGGGCAGCTTCGGAAAGTTGAACCTGCTTGCTAAATTTGATAGGGAGGAGTTGAATCCTGGCCAATGTGTTCTCTTCTCTCATCAAAAAAGTTTCAAGAGTCTCTCTGTATGCCCAGTTACAGCACTGCTTTATTTTCACAGCAAACCCATAAAAGGATGTGAGAGTTGTGGTGCTTGAAGCTTGTTTTGAGCTAATTCAAAGGACCCAAGAGAAAAGGCTGCAGAGATGAAAAACTCTGCTGGTCATTTTCAACCAGATGTGAGATCTGGTAATTGATTAGAAACCTTAGCTGAATATCGATGACTGACACAGGAAACAAAAGAAAAAGACAACTTTAAAAAAATTGGAATTTCAGAACGTATTAAAAACAAACCCTTTTTTCTTCTACTTGTAAGATGGAAACCTGGGAGGTGACCCTTCAGAACAACATTCTGTACTTACAGAGAAATAAAGTTTTGTATTTTTATATAAGGCTAAAACAGATCTAAGATTGAAAGTCTACAAAATTGAAAGGAAACATAAGGCTGTTTTAAACTGTTATTAGCCTAATTCAACTTTATCATTAGCTCAACTCAGAGGTTAACACATTACATATTTCAGCTTAGCCAGTCATGTCTGCTACAGGCATGCTGAACAAATATCATGTAAATCACAGAGCCTGACAAGACTTAATAGGAAAAGCTGCTAAATTGACCTATAAATATAACATATTACAATGCATCAGTTGGTGTTGCCACTTTCTTGGAAACAGTGGAAGAATTCAGAGAGTTGTCTAATATCCTCTTACAAGTTTCTTTACGTTACTATAGGATGAATATTCAAGAACTTAAACCCAGGGAACTAATCCCACATTCAATGTTTTACACCTGAGTTATTCTTCAATAATGTCAAAATTTACAGCAAAACTCCAACACCTTCCCCTGTTCTAATCTTCTCTGATCTGTCTGAAGCAACAGTTCACCTCTCTGACAAGCACATTTACAGTTATTTTAAAATCACTTTTTTGAAATCCAGCAGTTCTGCAGACCCAATTTGCTTTGAATCTCATTCCCTCATTGCTGGGGGAGGCAGAATTTAATATTCATAATCCGTGCTCTTGTAAGGGAGTATTTGCAATTCTTCTGATACATGTTACTGGGTTAATCATATTTTCTTTCTTGAAATGTATCTTTTGTTCCTACAAAGGTAATGAAGGAGAGTTACTCATCTCCATAATGAATCTTGAATTTTAATTAAACCTATTAACTGAACATGTCAACTGTTTGTCACTTTCAAAGCAGCATAAAAATTGCACTTAGTAATAAATGTTACCTATTCCCATATTGCCCTGGGTTATATTGCAGCCACAGTATCTATAACAAGATCCTTATGCTATTTTATTCGATATTAATATGATTTATTGTAACAATGTATTTTATTCATTCCTCTGTACCACCAGCAGCACAAGGATAAATTGTGTTGTAGAACATGCTGGTATGTTCTGTACAGTACACCCTGAAATAAATGAGTCTGCAATGACACAGACACACTTTCCCTTATCTCCCTTAACTTTGCATAACACGCTCAAAATGTACTATTTATGCATCTCCTATTCTACAACGAGTCTAGTCAAATGAAAAATCCACATGAATAAACATAAGGATGTAAGACAGAGTTTGAAGGATGAGAGAACAAATTAGCAGGGTTGGGATATCCTTTGCCATGTTACCTGAATATCTAATAAAAGTACATGGTATGAAGGACACTGGAGATGAGAAGCAGACTCTGCTTGGAAAAGTATTCCTAGACTAACAGCCTTATGGCTTTCCATGCTAGGAATCCATACTGCCATGCTTAGCACATCAATTCTGCTCTCCTCTAAAAGCTGTTGCTCTGTGATCAACCCAGGATCTAAAACTAATCTAAAACTGAACCTGTGTTATCGTCTCCTCACAGAAGATCACCAACAGCAAAGATCCCACCAGTGCCATCTACACCAGTTAATTAACACATCCCTACAGTTCTTAACGCCTTCAAGTGATCTGCAGACATCCAAATTATCTCCAAATACTTTGGGGATAAGAAATCCATTCCTCAGATTCAACAGGATCTGAGGGCTGAAGAACCGCTGGCCACGCTCTCACATTCCAAACAGCTTTGCCTTTGGAACACATCTACAGCAGTAATAAAAGAAATATATCATGTTAATGAATTATTCACTTAGCTAGTTCCTGTATTTCCTTACATCCATTTTTCTTGGAAACATGACAAGAACACCAACAGTGTTTATAAAGTGAGATGTCCTGATGGATGCAGTATAGGTAACTGCATCAAAGGGAATAAAAGAGAGTGCTTCCAACAATCCAGCACAGCCTTTGCAGGAAGGTTATAAAGCCTCTAGATGATGATGCACAGGCATTAGTTGGCTGTCTTTGGTGAACTGCCTTCTAGGGTCCCAGGGAATAAAAGCAGAAAAAACACTTTGCCACACAACTCAGCAAAAACTAAACATAAAACAGAGGGACAAGCAAGCTTTGAAGAGTGACATAAAGCTCCTTTCTAGATAACTCCTTTCTAGGTAAAACTGGGAAAAATCAGGTTGGTTTATTATTATTATTATTATTATTATTATTATTATTATTATTACTATTCTTCTTATCTGATAACTCCAGCTGAAATAAACACAGCTCTTTGCACATGAACATGCAAGTGTGACAATGTCATTTTAGTTTTCATTACTGTTATTCTGTAGGGCAGGAGAACAAAGCCCACTAGCACTGAGATATCTGGCTATTAGAAATCAGTGCTTTCACTCCTGTTTTGATGTGTTTGGTGGAAATGTAAATATGCAAGTGTTTTAATCAAGGAGGAGGATGATACTCCTTGTAGGCACAAGATAAATAAAAATTAACTGCCCTCATAGTGGGCTTTAGATTGTAGCATAAAGTGCCCTGGTTTATTCTGTTGAAACATAACACAAACAACAAACAGGACTCTACCTAGACTCCCAGGCAAAAAAAAAATCACATGAATCATCTCTTTTATACAGTTTTTGTCAATCAACATCATCCCAGACTTCTGAAGGGCGGGAATACAGAAACACTAAACAACATCAGAGACACTACCATAATTCACAATCTTAATGGATATATTCTTGTTCCATTACACCCAATACTGATACACTCTGTATTATTACAAATATTATGGAACCTCCTTGACACTGATCTGCTTTACATGACGATAATCAAAGAGAAAGAAGTATAATGACCAAATCTACAGAGAGAGACATTTTTTTGCAATCAGATAATTGCCAGAGCAAAGTATGATGATGTTAAAGTTATAGAGATAAGGACAATCATGGATGTTCATATGAAGAAAAAAAATCCATCTAAACACCTTCCTCTCCTGATTAAGTAAGTGCTAAATCCAAGATGGCCACACGGAAGCATTTAGAATGATTTGGAATTTCAGTGACACCCATAACTTGCAGAATTACAATACTATGCATAAATAGCCCTTAGAAAGTGACTGAAACAGTAGAATTAGGAAAAAAATAGACAGGCAGTGCCTTATATCCAAATGAGATCACAGTAAATGAAAAAAGAACAAGAGTAGTATTTAACAGTAAAACCAGATGAACGTGGATGGGGACAGAAAAAGTTTTGCCCAAAGGGAGAATCAACCTCAGGCTGGCAAAACTGAGATTTCCTCTGTGTTTTCAAATGCACCATGAACTCCCTGGTTCAGGCTCCAAGTAGTGGAAATGACAGAGGACAGACCTGCAGTTGTTATGGCAAAATACACTGAAGGAACTCCAACAGGAGACACTGCTGGAGACCAGGGGAGGTGGGAAGGAGAGGAGGAACCAGACAACTTCTGCCAGATGCCTTGGGGAGACTTTCTCGCTTGCTCCAAGTGACAGTCACACATCCTCAGCTGAGTGCAGAGGCACATTACACATCTATTTCCATGGATCTCAAAATGATCAACTCCAACTTGCATCTTTACATAAGTGCTTTGCCTCCTCGTTCTCCAGCATTTCCAAAACTTCCTCTAGGAGGCTGTGTGAGTTGGTCAGGAGACTCCTCAAATGACTTTTTCTCAGTTATTCAATCAAGCTAACCGTGGTTGTCTGTGGCCAACCCAGCATATGCATAATTTCATAGAATCATTAAATGGTTTATGTTGGAAGGGACCTTCAAGATAATCAAGTTCCAGCCCCCTGCCATGGGCAGGGACACCTTCCACTATCCCAGGTTGCTCCAAGCCCAGTCCAACCTGGCCTTGAACACTCCCAGGGATGGGGCATCCACAGCTCCTCTGGGCAACCTGTGCCAGGGCCTCCCCACCCTCACAGGAAAGAATTTCTTCCTAATATCCAGTCCAAACCCTGCCCACTGTCAGTTTGAAGCCATTCCCTTTGTCCTACCATTCCATGCCCTTGTCCAAAGTGCCTCTCCAGCTCTCTTCTCCTGTTCCTCCTTTAGGTACTGGAAGGTGTCCTAAGGTGTCCTCAGAGCCTGCTCCAGGCTGAGCCCCAACTCTCTGAGTCTGTCCTCACAGCAGAGGTGCTCCAGCCCTCCTTGCTGTCCATGCAAGCCAACATGTGGAGAAGCACATCTGTTCCTGATGGACTGATAGAAAGGATGTAGAGAAAATGTAACAGCTCCTCCAGCCTTATACAAATACAAACCCGTATTGCTTCTCTTCTTTTCCCCCTCCTCTTACATATTCATGTACAGTAGACAAGCAAACACTCTGTAGGCTAAAAGATGCTTGTTTCATTTTTCATCTACAGAAGACACTGAGCAAGGATGCTACAATGATGATTCACTTCAGGAGAGGCAGATGGATGTTTTTGGTCTGATGATCTGATGTTGCACCACATACCAATGCTGATTAACTATTACTACTTAGCATATGAAAAGACAAAGTCCAGAAGCCACATTACCTTGCTAGTTCACATGTACTTTAAATAAGTATTTTAAAGTGCTGCATTCTATCAGTGATGGATACAAAGAAAGTGATAATCAATTTACAGGCCTAATTATTATTAATCTTCTAGAAATGACATGAGGGGTAGAATTAAGGAATATTTTTCCTCCATCCACCGAACCATGCAGAAGGAATTTAAACCCAAAGAAAGCTGCCCCTTACTGATCTACCTTGTAAAACTTACATACATACACCAGAAATGATCCTGAAAACTGTTTCTCCTCTCCCATTTCTCTGTCTTCCACAATGAAACTTTTCTGTTCTACACAAACATCAAAAGGTTTGGGTTGGAAGGGACCTTAAAGGTCAATTACATCCAACGTTACTGCAATGGGCATGGAAACACCTGTTACGATAAAATTTCCCCAATATCCACAGAATTACCTGTGTGTAGCTCACACCTCAGCTTGTGTAGGGTTCACACCAGGGATGTACAGAAATGTGGAGCTTTTTCTGCTGGTTGTGTCAGTCTGAATTTCTGCAGTGTGCACGTGCATTCCACTGGCTGACAGGAAACACTGTAAATGTGGGATGTCTACCTGCACACTCAGGGGTTTCTCTTTCTGGCAATGAAGGCAGAGATGAGACAGAAGTGGGAATTTTAAGTAACACAATAATAAAAGAAAAGCCTTTTGGTAAGAATATAATCAGATGAGCTATATTCTTCAGGAAACTCTTAAACCTGAAGGATTAAAAAGTGTAAAATATGGATATATTTCTTAGGGAGGAATCAATATGTGCTTTGCTGTAGCTGTAAGTTAATGCACTGCCTCACTTTCAATTTAACCCATTATACCCAGACAAGCTGATGTACATTTTGAGCTTCAGTTGGTGTAGAGGACAAAAGGAGCCACAGGGTGTTACCATGATCCTTTAATGGGGACAAAAGGAAAGCCACATTCAGGAAACCACAGAAACACAGAATAGTTTGGGTTGGAAGAGACCTTCAAGATCATTGAGTTCCAACCCCTGCCATGTGCAGGGATACTTTCCACTATCCCAGGTTGCCCAAAGCCCCATCCAGCCTGGCCCTGAACACTTCCAAGGATGGGGCAGCCACAGCTGCTCTGGGCAACCTATGCCAGAGCCTCACCACCCTCACAGCAAAGAATTTCTTCCCAATATCCAATCATCTCTTGATTGAATATTGGATATTGATTGGTACCCTCTTTCAGTTTAAAGCCAATCCCCCTTGCCCTATCACTCCAGGCCCTTGTCCAAAGTCCCTCCCCAGCTCTCTCTTGGAGCCCCTTTAGGGACTGGAAGGGAGCTCCACAGTCTCCCTGGAGCCTTCTCTTCTTCAGACTGAACAGACCCAACTCTCTCAGGCTGTTTCCACAGCAGAGGTGCTCAAACCCTCTCATGAACTTTGTGGTCTCCTCTGGGCCTGCACCATTTTGGGTGCCCCAGGGCCGCATGGTATCCATGTGAACAGAGCACTGTGATTAGGTATCACAGTCCTGCCTCCAGAGGTACTTTAATTTATAGATTTTTATGGCTTCTGCCTCATGAGCTTGCTAACATTTTAATGTGTGCCTTGTGGTTCGGGAGCCTTGAACAACACAACTTCCACAGACCTTGAAAATACAGGATCAGCCCTGAAGTGCCGAGTGCTTCCCACACCTTTTGTGGCCCCTACATAAATGGTATTTTGAATACTTAATTCCCTGCATACCAAGCTGATGTGGGGAGCAGGAGCACCTTCTGAAGATGACTCAGCACTGACTTTCCAGGGAAAGGTGTTCTGATATTGTATAGAGATGACAGGAGCACCAAGTGTGGGCACAGAGGTATTCACATCAAATACAAGGGGAAAAAAAGTGAAGCATCGAGAACAAGATTAAATGAATAGATTAGACAGACAGCAGAGGCTATTTTTAAAGTTCCAATAATAACCACCTATGAGAAAACAAAATAATAGTGCTTTAGGAGATCAGCCCTAACATCGGCTGCCCAGTGTGCTCCTCAGCATTAAGGACACAGACAACATAGAATGAGAATATAAAAGCTATTTTGGTCATAGTTTTATGTACTTTAAGTTCCTGCTTTCTTGATACAATATAAACCATCCATTGACAATGTAATTCTGCTGCCATACCTTTCCCTACCAGAAAGCTTTTGCTTGATATTTTTTAATTGATAATCCTGAGGAAGTTCCAGGACTGTCTGCCTGATTTGGGAGGAGTTTGCAAGGCACTGAGTTGTAGCAGTTTGATTATAAGGAGACTACATCAAAATAAGAGGTGTAATCAATGAGCACACAGCAGTTACTCTTCCCATGGAACAGTGTTATGGATGTTATCCAACTGCAAGTACAATCTAAGACATATACTCTACTAGTTGTAGAGTCTGCAAGCCTAAAGGAGGGTCAAAATAAAAGATTTTTTAAAAAGTCTTTCCACCCTAACTGCCAAATTCTGAACTTCTGTTTCTGTTCCTTGGAGACAAGCAGTAGTATTTCTGGTTTTTCAGAAGCAGCTCAGGAATGTGTGAAATATAAGACATGACTGGACAACATCCATGCAGCTCCATGCTGTACTTCAGTCTGCTGCCTCTTCCGTGCAGAACAGAAGGGCTTTTGCAGAGCTTGAGGGCAGGTGATCTGTGCCAGGCCAAGTGCAAACCTCTCCCAGCCAAGCAACACGAGCTGAACACATCATTAGCAGAACTGCAGCCCGAGCACTGAGCGCTGAGTGCCGCCTAAAGCTCTCTCCTCCTCTTCCAAATGGATTAATTTTTAAAGATAACTTGCTTTTCTTTTCCAGCAGGGAAAGAGTGGGGACAGACCTCCAAAAATAGGCTAGCCTGTCACAACTGCTAACTGTCACACAGTGCCGAGATTGGAGCTGATCTCTTGGGGAGGCGGCTGAGAACAGAGGGGAGTAAGGAAGCAAAGAGAAAGAGTAATTTCTCTTTCCATAGCCCAGACAGAATGAAAATGAATAGGCAACCTGTAATCAATCACAAATCATATATTAGCCAAAAATCAGTCATCCTGAGTGAAAATACATAAACCTATCAGTTTACCAGCATTTATTAGCACAAGTGCTGTATTCTGCAGCATCAAAAATGATGCCCAAATATACTGTCCAAGGTCTCACCAGGAAACATACAAGATTATTGCCCATTTAAGCAAATTGACCCAGCAAATTAAACCAAAATGCTCTCTTTAAATTCAATTTTCAAAATGCTGTCCTAAAAAGGCTACTGTCCACGTGGCCTCTGCAGTACACAGACAGTGAAGTCACAAAATGACTAGAAAAAATGATTTTTGTACTTTTGTGGGATGAAGCTCCATTCTGATTACACAAATTGAAAGCTTATTTTAAAAAAAATAATAATAAACCTACTTAAACCCAGGCAAAATTTGCCCAGTACTAAATATTTAAAGTTAAAAGAGAAGGTAGGAAAAAACTACAACTGCATCATTATTAAATGGATGAGAACATAATCTCATTCAGCAGTGATCTTAGCTCTGTGCATTCATTTTATTAAGAGGTCTGAAAAGGAATATTTAAAAACAAAATCTTATTAGGAAAGTCTTCATCATCTTACTGATGTTTTTTTCCTTCCCTCTGCATGAAGGAAATGTATTTTTTTTTCTGTACAATCTTTGCCAATAATGGATGAATTTCTTTCCATTGCCTGGCTTAGTCACATGTTATTGTGGAACATTAAGTATGCACTTAGTTGAGCTGCAACACCAGGTGTTTTCTGATGCATCTGTGTAAGTTGCTAATCTCAGCATCAGGACAAAAAATAAAAGACAACATAAAACTGGATATCATCACTAATTCGTGAATTTAATTTCCCTTTTTAGGTCTAAAATGCAGCCCACTTGTCTGCAGACAACAACAGACTATTGTTGTGTAGAGTCATGAAACACTGATTTAATAAGACAGAGATAGTGACTGTGGAAGATTATTTGATTTTTTGAATGATGACCATACCTAGAGGCCCCTGGAATGACACAGCCATGATTTTAGGTCTGGGTACAAACTGTGCCAGTGTGGGCTCTGCCTGACAGACCCTTGCTTCTGTGTTCTCACTTCTTTATTTGTACTTCTAAATACTACTCTCACTAAACAGAACAGGCATGGTAGCTAAATTTTATTTTTATTATTATTATTATTATACTTCTTGAATCCAATATAAAGCATTTCTCTGCTCCAGACATGAATGTGCAGTACAAACACCAAAGATTATCACTTTCCATGGATAAACCCGGGAGTGCTCCTCCAGAGCTGCACAGCTAGGGGCAGCTCCCATGCCCAGAGTCCAGGAAGGGACAAGAGAGCAACAGCTTTAATTCCTGCTCCTCAACAGAAAGTTCTTCTACTAAATGTCTATGATAACCCATTAAAACAAGGTTGCTTTGATAGGGAACATGGATGAGTATGGCCCGTGGCAATGCACACCATCATTACAGTCATCATAGATAACTGAGGGCTCTTACACAGGTGTATCATGGCTTTGTGCTCCCCTCCAAATTTCAATTATCAAAATAAAAGCCTACTTAAAGAAATAACACCCAGTGGCAATCTTTTTTCCTTAATGTCAGATATAAAATAAAATTAATTCCAGTAAACCACTCCTGAACAGAGAGTTTGAAAAACAGTACATAAAAAACTACAACACACCTTTTCAACAAGCCCTCGCCGGGAGCCCTTTATTCTCACCCAGTGTTTATGAGAGCTTTTTATGAGAGCTTTTGTGGGGCTCATCCCTATCAGAGCAGACACAGCGATTACAGTCGGGGAGAGTGCTCTAATAACACACCTGGCACCTCGCTGTGAGCCAAAACACCACGGCAAAATATCAGCCAGATCACAAAGCAGCCGAGATAGGAACAAAACAGCAGCCTCCTCTGGGTACAGCAGGAGAAATCCATCTGCAACGAGGAGATGACTGGAGTCCCAAGGCAATTATTTTGTTATCTAAAAGTGGCTTTCAAAGTCAGACATTCTGCCCCAAGACCTGAGAAAAAGCAGTGTTTAGGTGGCTGCATGGAGGTTTGTCGCAACAATTTTCAGATATTAACTCTCTTCTGGTACAAGTAGCTCCAGGAGAACCAACAGATTTTATGTGTATCACTGGCTCTCTGATCATCTCCTAATGGAAAATTAGACCTAGCTTGCATCTCCTCTTTTTATGTTAAGGATACCCATGAATTATTGGTGGGTTAATAGAAAGAAGGGGCAAAAAAGCCAAATATTGCTAATAAAGGACCATGACTTTAAAGCAACTGGTTCGGCACAGAATAAGGCATCTAGAAACAATTACCTCAATTTCTTCCCTGATCTGATTATCCTCAAGGGTACTCCTTTCAGGCAGAATGCAAAGAAAAAAAAATACTGAATTTACAACATGGCCATTTCTTACTTATCTCCTGAAACACCTTGGCAGCCTCAAAAATTGGCACATACCATAACTTCAGCTCAGGGACTGACCCTCACTGAGAATATCCATCTTATACAGTCATCCTAATGAAGGAGCCAGTGTCAAGAAGCAAACTTTTCACTAGTGGGGAGAAACCTCTCAATTCCACATTTCTGGGTCAAAGTGCAGGATGAGAAAGACAACTCTTGGGGGCACACAAAAAAAATCCTCTTCCACTTATTTTCTCAAGTTGAATCTAAAGGTTTGCCAAATTGCTTGGACACTAACATGCATTTATCAAAGCAAAATACTGATTCACTGCCCTCACTAGAACACAGTGATGGTTAATACTATTTGCCAATTATCTGCTCCTACCTTTCCATTACTGAGATAGCAATGCATGTATCACAAAGGGATTTTGAGTGTGTGACAAAGAGTTTTGGCTACTGAAAAATAGTGCTTCACAATTTGCAAACCCAGAAGGTTATTTCAAGACAAAATTGCCATGAAACACTGTCATTTAAATAATGAATGGCTATGCTTGCTCGCTTGATTTCTTTCTTCTAAAATAATTTTTCTTGCTTTCTGTCAGTTGGCAACAAATACATCTTAACATTTGCATTTCAAGCAAGAAGACAAACCCAGACAGTTGCTCAAAAAGGACTGGAAAATGTACTCTGAACTCTGGTATAAGCAAAGCTATCAGAGCCATCCCAACTTAGCCATTAGTAATTTGCCAGGAATCCAGTAGGAACCCCAACTTTGCTTAGAGGATTTGGAAGTTGCTTTTCCCTCCAATTTGAAAATGCTTTTCGGTCTCATCCAAGTCTGCAACATCCATTCAAACACTCAGATGAACAAAGGCACCTAATTCTGCTCTCTCCCCATATCCACACAAAGAGACACAAAATATCCTTCGCATAATTTATGAGCAAAATGGCTCACACAGGGTCAAGTTTGTAGTTGTTGCACTGGGATTTTTTTGGTGGTGCTGTTTTAACACCAGCAGTCACTGTGGAAGTCACAGGTCAGCAAGAAACAAAGAAATGGGCTCCATTGCTACCAGAGTTCCTGTTTGAAACAGTCTACCCTAAATAAAAGAGAGATGTGGAGAGAAACCCTTATTTCAGTTGCTTACACCACTACAGAGAGCAGGGCAATTTTGAGCAACAGATTTTAGCCGTGTTAGTAAGAAAGAATACAAAACTAGAGCATTTGTTTGGGCAGAAGGGAAAATAGAATTAACATCCCCACCAGGTTTTGTACAAATATTTGGGTATGAGACGCCTATGAAGCCAACTGGTTTTGTCTGATAATTTGAGTTTGCAGCCTCATGGACACAAAGCATCTCCTTTAGAAGTCATCTCAGATGATTTCTTTGTGTACTGTGGGCCTTAGTCAGAGGTCCCAGGCTGAAAAGCTGCAGCCTCAGCACGTTTTCCTCCCCCCTCAAATGGAATGGAGCACAGAACAAGGCTTCCTAACCCTAAATTCCACCCCAAAGGCAGCTTCACCACCCTTTTACTGCAGTCTTACCAAGTTAACAGTAAGAAAAAACACAGTGTACAAACAACACTGCTCAGGAATAGCCTTGGATCTTTTAAATCTAAGGTAATAGTGATGTTAAATGTGATTACTTCAGTCATTAGTTACCACAACATCAGAGTTCACCATATATAATCTACTGTGCATGTTGGCACTTAACTAATGGTGTGTGACATAAAGAATCCAATTGGGAACTGGACATAAGAGTTATACAACTTCAAATGCATACACATGTGTAAATGCATTTAGAGAGACAATAAACATCTCCACACGCATTTCCACTTTTGACTCTCAGCTTACATGCTGCTGTGTTTGGGTGGGATGCTTTTTAAAACTGTGTCATTTTACCTCTGCCTCTAAGACAGCTTCCTTGTGAGAAGAGAGAAAATATTCAAAGGGTTTAATTTTTTTTTTAATCTTTTCCTGAGCATTCAGCAATCCCTCAGTGAATTATTTTTACTGCATTCAAACAGACAAAATAAATCCACCACAGGCTAACTCCTAACTCCCTCCCACCCCAAAAAAATCCTAACTATTGCCCTCTTCCAAACACAAAAGAATATTAAACAGCAACACCACAGACTTTCAGGTTAAACTGAAATGAACAGAGATGCAACATTCAAAACTATTTTAAAACATGTACAACATAAAAACCACAGAAGAAAGACAAAAGATACAGAGCCACTTGTTGAAAAATATTTCACAGAGAAGTTCTAGGAAAGATTAGCACTGAGGAAATGCAAGTGTGAGAAAACAAGAGATTTCCTATCCATATTATTTAAACTGGCACAATATTTTTGTTATATAGAAATATATATTTTAAGACTGGTGAACTTGTACAGGCAGAGGATGGGTGAGATGACCTCCAGAAATTGTCATCCTTGGAACTGAAATTATTCTATGGAAAGGAAGCCATGACTACAGGATGAACTGAGGGTGGTAAATCCCTGTGGAGAAAACATCTCCCTAGGTACTTGAATAATTTATAGCAGCATAGTGCAATGGTCACTCTTGGTAAAATTCTGCTGTATTCAAAGATTCCACAAATTCAGAAGTTTTAATTGTTTTATATATTAAACTCATGTCTCTGCATTAACACAGACGTTCAGAATTAAAAAGGCTTTCATAGTAGCATATCAAGTGGATGGTTTTAATATGCTTTCAAACACAGAGCCAGGCAGAGACTCAAGTTACATAGCTTTGAGAGGAGAAAGTGAATTTAGAGGCAGTTATTTATTTCTTCCTTATATTCCATTTTATTTCAAAATATAACACTAGTTCTAAGGGATTATAAATGCAACAATTTAACATTAATGCCTCTTTTTTTAGTCTTTAATGAAGAAATTAAGTCCCAAAGCCATCTGCAGCCTCATACAATTGCCCTTTGCATTTTTTATCCATAAAGGTGCTCTAACTCAGAATGACTTTTGGCAACATTTTTTCTAGAAAACTGAAGTAAATACCAAGAGAAGCTGGTGACACTCAAAACAATCATCCCTGAGCTCAAAACACAAAGATAACAACCCCAAACAACAGTTATTAAAGAAAATAGTCAGAAAGCAGTCCTGTCATCAAAACCTGGAGGCCCAAGGCCATCATCACAGACAGGTACAGCACCCAGGAGGTGACAGAGGTGTGTATAAAACCTCTCACAGCTCTGAGTGTACCCAGCACCTCGGGCTGCCCAGAGCCAAGCAGGAAATAAACCAAATCTAGGTAATAAACCCTGCCTTAGGGTACAAAATGCGGTGCAACTTTGTTCATAGGCATATTTATACATGCACATCCCATTAGGCAAAGAATCCTTCCAGTTTCTGAGATGTCCTCTACCACCACTGCTCATGGTCACAACATCTGCTCCTTTCTGATATGTTGCATTTTTTTTACTCCTGTGAAATAAACTCTTGGACAGTGACAGTCTGGATCCAAAACCAGTTTTTACCTGGCTAATGAGAAGTCTGGTAGGAACTCAGCCTGAAACCAAAACTTTCATTGAGATGTTCTGTACACAGGTGCAGAACACAGGTGCAGTGTTCAGCAGCGTTCAGCACCTTCTGTGTCACTGTATGAGGGCCCATTTTAGCTTAAAATAAACAGCTGCAGGCTCCCAAATCAACAATTCCAGCACAACCTGGCAAACCTGGCAGTCAGATTTCAGTGATCAGGTTCCCATCTAAAAATACTCATCTCTGCTGTTTTACTATTGGCAAGGATACTCCTAAGACTGAGTACTTGGTAAACCAAGTGATAGAAATTTCTTCCTTGGATTTTTCTGTGTGTGTTCAGATTATTCCCCATACTGTGTATAAGGATGGCTCCAAACCCAGCAGCAGAAGGGTTCATCTCTCATGCACCACACTGCTCTGAGGAGTCACAGCATTTTTGTCTTCAGGTTCATAGGACCTCTGGTCCTACTGGCTTCAGAAGGACAACATAGGCACAGACATTAAATGTGCTTTTTGTTACCTCACAAGAACAAAGCCAGTGATCAGGAATTTGCAGCATGTCAGCTCTTCCCAGGGCAATTTACTTTCTCTATTTTGTTACCCAGAAAGTCAATCAGTGAATGTAGTGATTTTCCTCTCAGAATATGCACTTATTTTTAAAACATGATTAATGGGTCTTAATGTAACAGCGTTTACACTTGACAGAAAATAAAAACGCAACCCAACATGCTCAACTTTAAAAAATGCATAAGGGTAACTAGAGCAAAAACAAAGCAGTTATGTTCTACAGTGCCATCTCAGGTCCGCTCCCAGAAAGCATTAGCAAACTAAGATATATTTAGTAAAAATTAAGGCGGTACTATATGTCTGATTTATTCAAAAACCTCAGAGGAACTGGGGAAAAAAAGAACAACTTTTACTTTCATCGCTGCTTTTGTGCTTCCTGAAATGTTAGCAACCATGGCTACCAGACGTCAGTGTGCTCTCATTTTCATCACCATGAGCTACCAAAATGCAATACATTCCCACTAAACTTTCTCTCTTTCTCTCTCGCTCCTTTGTTTTTGAATGGAAGTTCACATAGTTCAGTATCAGCACAATGGCGAGGTGACCCCACATATCCTGCCCTTTTTGCCTAAGAACTTGTGAAATCAGCACTCCTTAACCTTCAGGGTACATTACAATCAGGAACTACAGTGGTAAAAATTCATAGAAACATAAAAACGTAGAATATCTCGAGTTGGAAGAGATCCAGAAGGATCATCAAGTCCAATTCCTGGTCCTGCACAGGACACCCCAACAATCCCACCGTGTGACCAAGAGCATTGTCCACACACTTCTTGAGCTCTGTCAAGCTTGGGGCTGTGACCACTTCCCTAGGGAGTCTGTTCAGTGCTCAATCCCTTTCTGGGTGAAGAACATTTTTCTACACACAACCTAAACCTCCCCTGACCCAGCTCCAGCCATTCCCTCGGGTCCTGTCACCACAGAGAAGAGATCAGTGCCTGCCTCTCCTCTTCCCCTCATGAGGAAGCTGGAGACCAAAGCCAGGCAGCATCAGTCTTAAACAATCTTAGGACATTGGTCTTCAGCAACATCTGGGCTAGCATAATCTACAAAAAGAACAATGAAGCCCCTTTTCTTCAGTGTTCACTTACTTTGGAGACAAGAAAATTAATAAACAAAACATGTAGCCCCTGGGAGATACAAACAGTGGTTGCACATGCTGAAAGGTGAACTTTGATTACCTTCAAAAACATTCTGGTACTCCTATCCCAAGCCAGAGCAGCATTTGTGGGATAAGAGGCTGCCTGTCTCCTTTCCTCCCAAGAATAAGCATCTGCAGCAGCTTAATTATCAAGTTACAAATAAACATATTCAGCTTGGTGCATACATTCAATTACAGATAACAAGCCCTAGACAAAAGCTATTGAACTATAACTGAAATTCTATGAGCCGGTACACAACAAGCCAAGATTAAATGATACGGACTAAGGACAAGGAAGAAAAATATTCTTCCCTTGAAAAGCATGCAAAGTAAGGAGATTTTCTGGGGAAAATCTGACAAAGAGGTAATTGTCAATACGTATTATTTTCTTCAGTCTCATCCATTTTTCATAATGTTCCAGAAAAACTTCAAGTGGTACTCAAAATTTTTCACTCTGACTGTTGCTGTTTAAATGAGATGTTTACAAATTAAAGCTCAGTGTTTGCTCAAAGTCAAACTTTATAGTACCACCAGAATGCACCATAATATGCTACATGCCTGCAAATAAAAGCTATGACAAAGTGAAGCCTGAAGGCACATTTTGGAAATTTCTGTAATTTTAAACTCTGTAGTGATACACCAAATAAACTCCAAGTTTTAGAAAGTTGGAGAATTCAGACATACAGTTTACTTTAAAGGAAATTAAAACATCAAGAGTGCAGACAGGGAGAAATGAAGTCAGTGGAAAACCCTGACGTCTGTCCAATGCGTCAGGCACAATCAGGAGCTGCACAGATTAATTTTCTCCAGCTTCAAGACAATTTACAAATGTACATAGACTTCTTTGAACACATTATGACTATGAATGGCTATGAAAATGTTTTGCTCTCTCAGTTTTCTGACATATGGAAGTGTTTTTACTTTGGCTTTTTTCCTTATAAACTGAGTTTTTCTTTGCAATGGCATGGAGATTCTAGGATTCTGCATGCAAACCTTATCAGAAATACAGTTTCTTTATCTCTTCAAAAAGGGCCTGTTGTAGTGTTCCATCTGAAAGGTTTGCTGTAATCCTTCATCCTGGATTTAGTTTATTCAGATTCTAAATATAAAATAATCTGGAAATATTAACAATTGCTTCTCCTCAGTATCTGTCCAGCAGCTGCAAGTTTATCCTATTTTTTTTATTTTGGACACGACAGTTCAGACTGCACTCTCCTGATAGCACAAAATTAAAACCTCAAGTGCTGGCTCCTACTTCTAGCATAGCAAAAACCAGACATAGACAAGCAGGATGATTACAGATCACAGGGGGATTTTGGGAGAGGTATTTCACTTTGTTACCTATTGCTAGAGAAAATTGATTTATCTAACCACAACTTGTAGCAAGCTTTCACAAGACGGCAGCTATGACCTTACAAGCATCCCAGTCAGCCCCTGGATAACAGGGAGGGAGAGCAGGCAACACTGAACAGATTCCAAAGATGACTTCTTCCACATCAACAAGATGCTGAGAACTTGCTACACAGCAAGAAGAGACAGGTTTTCCTCCTTTCCAGGGTAACTGCAAATTACTGCAATCTGCCACCAGCCAAGGAAAGTTCACCTCATACAAAATAACACCTTCCACTAGACCTGGAGCATGTTACCTTGACAAAACCCAGCTGCTTTCTCATTACTCAGCTGTCAGATGGCCACTGTCTTGGAAAATATTGCTCTGTGAAAATATCTGCCTCCATAACCCATTGTCACCATATTCCATATACAAAGTTTCTGCATCTCCTCTTGGGGCCATCACACTGCTGTTAGGGCATTGAGGTCACTTTCGTCCCCTCTTTACAGCTGATGACTGGAGTCGTATCTGGAAGTGGCCACAATCCTGGCAGAGTTCAGGGAGTGTCTGGATGAGGCTTTAAGTGAAGTCATATGGTTTAGTTTTACGTAGCTCTGAAAGGAACAGGGCTTCGGCTCAATGATCCCTATGGATCCCTTCTAACTTGAGATTTCCTATGACTTTATTATCCTATATAACCCTTTTTCTGTTATGCAAACTCTGAAGCTGTCAACTGACTCCTGTCATCCAGGTCTCATTCTAGGGATAAAGAAATTTTTCTCAGAAAATTTAGTGTGAATGATTAGACAGAGTGAGAAAAACTGGGCTAGACAGCAAAAACTGAACAAAGGAACACAGAGTTTTGGGTGAAAAAGAGTTGAATTTGCTTCATGTTACTGTAGTAGCCATTGGCTGCTGCATGGCAGTACCCAATGAGTCAGACTTCCTGATGAGATGGGAGTCAATCTTTTGCAAGGATAAGCTTTGGACTTATTTTCTCAGGTTTTTTTACAGCATAGGACACGGCTTGTTACTTCAAACGATCTGGTTCTCCCTCAGCTGTATCAATTCCTCTCTAGTGCTCCAATCTTGGCAGTGAGGCACTTGATGTTTATTACCCAGTGGCTGGTACAAACTGTGCGTCCTGAAACGCTCACACTCCGAGGGTGCAGCTGGCCTCACACAGACCATGGTTAAACTCAGCAATCGGTGTCAGCAGCTGAAGAACAGATCATCCAACAGCTCTGCCAGGGGGTCGGGGATGGGCAGTTGGAAAGATGGAGATCAAGGTGCAGGAACTTCTGAGGAGACTAAGCGCCCTGGTAGACAAATGACATCTGACCTGACCCGCTGCTGGCAACACCTCTCTCTGAATGGGAGATGGGTCTCACGACCACCATGAGGCCACCAAAGCATCTGCAGCTCAGTGGAAGCTGAATTTATATGAATATACCAACATTTTATACATACCCAAAGAAAAAACTCCGTCCAGCCCCATACAAAAGGCTGCTCTAAACAATGTAATATTGAAGGTCAGGAGGACAAAGCAAATCAGTATAACCACAGAGGGGATTAACCAAACAGATCCTCAGGCTCTATTGTTGTTGTTCCCAAAAATACCTTCTGTCCCATGCTGACGCCTGAATGCTATCAGCAGGCTGATTTAAACCCATCTTTTTTGGTCAGCCACATTTAAACCTATCTTACACATCAAGTTAATTGTGGTGTCTCCATCTTTCTGTGATGTATTTCCTACTTATGACTATCCTGTTAGAAGTCTCCAAAAGAACAACAACCAAAAAAAAAAAAAAAAAACAAACCTCAAAAAACCACACCACCAAACAAACAAAAACAAACAAAAAAACCCACAAAGAAACAAACTGTAAACTTGCTACCCTAAGCAATGTGCAAGCACACCAAGCAAAAATCAATATCTAGTCATGTCTTGGTTCCATTACAACTGACACGTTCTTTTAAATAAACTATTATTATGACATAACTCTAGGAATACTTGTGCTTCTAACAATCTTTGCTCCTGAAGAGGCTGCACAGCTTTTTCCTTCCTCAATTCTTTCATATAACTTAAATAAAACAGAAAAGCAATATATCTGCTCTGTGAAACCATAGGGTAAATTCCATTAATTCACCCAAAACAACAGATGAGCACATGAAAGCTCTGAAGTAGGAAGACATTTCCTGGGACAGGCAGCAATGGGAAGAAATTACAAAGATTCTTGTTAAAATTATTTTTCTTGAACTTAAATCTAGTTGTCACCAATGAACCAAGCCGTGAGAATGCTGAAAACTCTTCCCCTAATCCCACCAATTATCTTCACTTCATTCTATTTATAAACTGTGCTTATTTGTGCATTGCTTTTGATGTACAGAAGAAGCCAGAGATGGTCAGAACCATGGCAAACCAATGTGGCATTTATTTTGCAGTGAATAATGTGCAATGATGAACAGAGACAATGAGTGCCAAAGTGCCATATCTCTGTCAAGAACTGAACTTCCAGCTCCTGGTCACTGTCACATTTTCAAGATGCAATTTTAGAAAGAATTTTTTATTATACTTGTAAAGAGTTTGAGAAAAATCACAGTGCAGTGTGTTTTAGAATGAATTGCAGCAGTAACATCACCATTTAACTAAAAAGATTAAGTCTTCTGCCACTGGAATGTGACAATATCTGATGCAACACTTTGAGGATGAAGCAAATTTATAAATGAGCTTCAGAACTTCTGAAGCTCTCTGGAACAAAAAGCAGAACTGAAACACATAAGCTGAGAACCAAGACACACAAGCTAAAGGTGCAAGCAAATAAGGTTTGGTACAGGATCTTCATGGAGTTACAGTCTGGTTAACAGAGGTTCAGGAAAGGAAAATCCCTTCAGGAAAGGAAAATCCCCCTTTTAATATGAATTTAAACAAAACAGTTCTGATAAGGAATCTATGTGATCTTAAAAGTGAGCTAAAAGTGCTACAAAATATGTTAGAGGCCACATAAGAAGAAAAAAGAATACAATTAGCTGAAAAGATGAGAAAATAAAAGCAAAGCAGAGAATGTGGAACCTGATTTGAGAGGTGAGAGCCACACAGTTTTGGAAGTGAAGCCAAAGCTCTCTTGTCATCTGATCAAATGATGAACTGGAACCTATGTGTGAAGTTTAATACAGCCAAACACATGAGTGAGGATGCTCACTACAATGATCTCAGTTCACACAGTTTCAGAAGGGTACAAAGAATGTCAAGAGAGTCAATTAAGAACATTTATGAGCACCTGAAGGGCACTGCCACAGATCTCTCCAACAACCTGAATTCCCCAATGTTTTTTGCATCCTGCATCCAATGGCTGGGCAATACAGTAGCTGAAATAACACTGGATTAAATAACACACAAGGGCACCTTAACATAAAAACAAAGGCCCAAATCAAAATTCACATGTGAAAGAAGCTGATGTTACTCCCCTTGAGCTGGATTTGGGGGATGCTTGCTCTGCTGTGGGGAGCAATGGAATTCAGACAGCCGAGCTACTGCACTCACAGTTTCTGTCATTAATATACACTAGAGTAAAATTCTTAAATAAGAAACCTTAAATGCATTTTCTGCCTTTTCTCTAAGAGTTAGGTGAGTCAAATAGAGATGCAGCAAGTAAATTACAATAAAATCATTCCCCCAGCTTATTAAAGTAATTGTTTCTGATGACTATCTCACTGTCCACATTTAATTTAAAAAAAATTAAATGAAGACTCATGAAAAATAGAAGACTCAGCACAGTGTAGTTGTTTGATGTAATACTTGCAGGCAACTATAAACAGATCCACATCAGAGTACTCCTTTTCATCATCTAATTTCAGACTGGCTGGAGTCACACACCTGAATGGGAAGTGTGAAGGAACTGGGCTGATGAGCTGCTGGAGCTGCATGGGCTCCACAGATCCAGGGAAGCTCCAGAGGGGACACTGAGCTCAGCTGGGGGGATGTGTGGAGGTGGCAGGTGCACATTTACATCCCACCCCTGGCTGAGAGCAAAATCCTTTCAAACAGCAGGGAAGCAGTTTTGTTTCACTGTGAGCCACAATCCTGATTTGTCTCCGAGTGAAACATCCGCCTTCCTGAAGAAACAGTCACAGAGTAAAGGACTGGTTCTGCCTTTCTTGGATTCTCCCACAATGTGTGAGTCTGCCTCTCCCACTGCCCCCAGCATGAAAAATCTTCATCAGGAACACCACACTTCTCCCACTGTAACATCTTTGGGACAAAAAAGTACCAATTACTCAAGAAAAAAGGGAAAGAATGAAAATAGCTGTGATGCTCTGTGTTATCTCCCAGGTAAGATCCCCCAAGGCAGGTATGTTGAAGAATCTCTACACTGTGGTTCATGATAACAATTTTGCTTTCAAACACACATGGCCAGTCTTCAAAGAAATCATGCAACTGGTGTGGTTAACCACTCCTGCAACACATCACTCCTGCTCCCATCATTCAACAGCTTTGTCCAATCTTCCCTTTATCACTTCTGCTAATAATAAATCCTCTGCATATTTCACACGCAGTTTGGCCACAAAAGTATTCACTTAAATAATCAGCAGTGAGATCACTCCACTGGTACACATGTATTATTCATTACTACGTAATCTCAACAGCTTGCTCAACATGCCTGGGGCTTCTTTAACTTCCCACAAAAAGGCTGACAGAGAACTTTTTCCCCATTTTTAAGTACTCACAAATTCAGTTTAGTCTATATGCTAAAGCTTTCCTGCTTCCTCTTCCCCCAGCCCTTAAGCATAACAAATCACAGGAAAATCCATCAGGAAGAAGTTTGACTAAATGATTTCTAAATTCATCACCAGACTATAGTTTCAGTCTGTTTTTAGGTATGAATAAACCTGACTGTGTCTGCACTCTTCCCCTTCTATGTGAATGAAGTACAAAGCAACTAAAATAAAATTCTGACCTGTTTTCTGCACAGGAATTAAAAATCTCCCAAGTATGATAGCAAAACCTCTTTTGCTTCAAGAAGCAGAAATTCAAAATGGGCAAAATCCTTATATAAGTACTTAGAAAGTGAATACTACCACAGGAGAAGGGCAAGGACAGAGAAACATGAGAAACTTCACCCTGTTTAGGACAGTCACTTTGGCAGAGGCATCTTTTTCGAGGAAACATCTCTGAGTGAAAACAAATCACTATGACTCACTAGATCTCACTCACCTTGTAGTCACCAGATGCCTTTTCACTGCCTAACTTTGGAGCTCTCAAGCTTCAAAGCATGGTAGCTTCAAGCAGGATAATGAAGCCTGGCCAGGTTGCCAGGCTCAGAACACCTTATTTCTACTTGCCACTCATTCCTGCAATTGTTTCTTCCTGAGGTGAACTCATCATACGAGCTACACTAAAACAACTCACCAGAATACCTTCTCCAAAGCTCTGCAGTAACTGATTCCTGCTATTGCAAAGGAAACCAGGCTGAAAAGCAAGGCACTTTTTGAGAACAAAAGCCATTTTTTTCCTCCTTTCCTTACTTTCACTGTCTTTGTCTTCCCCGCTAGGACCATGTGAGTGCTGACCTTCAGCTCAGTGACCTTGCCATTCCTGTGTGCCATGTTATTTCCCCAGGGATAACATGCTTTCTTCTAAGCCCTATGGGATGAAGGATCCTAGGCTGCCCACTCCAAAAGAATTCTATTCTTTCCCATCCCTTTTCACCATTGTCCAGTAGCTCAGATAGAACCCAAAACAGTACTTCCAAATAACTTTGCACATGCTGCCAATCTGTTGTGTCCCAGTGTGGCTGAGCAAGTGGGTGAGGATTGACTCTGCACCTCAAAACTGCTTTTAATGTTCTCATACACCAGTGAATGAGCAATTCACTCACAAGCATGTACTAAAATGATGTTGATAAAAGCCACATGAATTTGATTCAAAAGCAATTGAACAGGTGAACATCCAGGTGCCAGGTGCCAGCTGTGTACAGGCCATGAGAAGAAACATGAAGCATCTACTCAAAAGCCTAAGTCTGGATTCTACTGGCAAATGGATTTACAGGGTTTTTTGCCTTATGAATTTATTTCTAAATTTAAAATAGCTATTTGTGATTAGCCATCAATATTATGGAATGCCTCTGAAATAACAGTTATTCTTTCCATTCCACTATGAAAAGTGCCAAGAATATTTCCTTCCATTTTTTATGATAACTGAGTAATGGAAAAATTCTACTAAACCAAAGCAAATTGCACTGAATCTCAAAAACTCACTGATTCCAGCAAAGAAGCCTTTCAATGACAGCTCAAAGTCATATGGCCAATCAGGCAATAAAAACAAAGTACTTCTAAAAATCAGAGCCTCTGTTTATGGTCTGTCAATTAACAGATGACCAAGTTTTTAAACAGGTATTAAGTAAATACTCTGGCTTGCTTTTCAAACTACAAAGACCTCTTGTTGATTATATTAATGTCCTCCAGTATTTGACATACAGGCTTGGACATTTGTTTCACCACACATGACAGTTCAGGTCAGGTCCCAAGGAAGCAGGTTGTGAAATTCACATCAGTGACAAAAATAACTGGGTCTGTAACACACCTTGAGAACTGCCAGAAATGCATGATTCTTATGAAGAAGCGTGATCTTTTTAAGCATGACTTTTGATGTCGTACAGCACTGCCCCATATGTCCAACCAAATGCCATTTTTAAACCCTGAGGATATATTTAGCACGACATACATCATCCTACTGTCGTCATTCCACTGAACAAAGCAAAAGACAGGATCATGCTAAATGATGCATCCTCAGCTTGTGTCAAGAGCACAGCAGTGAAAGGACTGCAATACCAATGACAGCTAAAATGCAGCCAAGTAAGCTGAAGAAATAAGATGGCATGATAGATATCAATGGATTTGAATTATGAAGTCAAGAATAAAGAATGGAAACATAAAACACGCTGACATACGAACTATATCCGTTCCTGACTAATCTCTGCTGCCCTGCCATTCGCATAAGGCACCATCTGATCTTTCAAGTTCCTGCATGCATGATGAGCTCTTGGCTACAGCCCGGGCTAGTACAGCCAAATCTTTGCAATTCCACCTGGGCAGGACAGAATGCAAGTTATCACTTCCGACTGGCTCCATTTCCTATGCCCAGAGTGACCCTGCATGACAACTCTATGCCTCATTACACCAGCCAAGAAATTAACGTACATCACCAACCCTGTACAGCTTACTGTCAGCTCAGCAGAAGCTTGAATTATTTACCAAAATTCAGAACAACTGGTGTGGTTTTTTTATTTTTAAGAGCAACATTTACTAAAGAATAAAACGTAACTGTTCTGGTAAAAAAACACAGATATTTTTGTTATTCTGTACTCGATGTCCATCACAACAAATCATTTGTTCATCTCACCTTCCTGTTAATAAACTGCCTGATGTTTTTGGAGCCTTGTCAATCACTTTGTACTGGTTTGTAAAGGATGAGAGCCCCTTTCCCCAACAAACTCGAGTGCACTGCTCAAACAAGAATCAAAAAGCAAAGCAAACTAATTCAGCCCGCACTGAAGGACAGGAGCAAGCAAAACAGCTCTTGGCATGTACCCAGGTTTTAAAGCAGGCTTCAGAATGTGAGTTTTGTCCAATTTTTAGGGCGGTATAGAAGGTACTTAGACACACTTCAGAGAAATACTTCACCATCAGATACTGCTGATCAATCCTAAAGTAATCATTTTGTTCAGCATTTGCCCACAACAATAACCAGTCTTTGCGTTGAGCAGTATAAACAAAAATATCATCTCGTAAAGAACCAGCAGAGTGAACTGGTTTTAAAAACAGTAGTTTGAGAATAAAGTAAAGCACAGCCAGAGTCTGGTGCAGGAGTCCTTGATGTACTTCAGGTGTCCACACCAGACAGCTGGTATTTCCTATGCCTTTTGTTCAGAGCTTGCCTTAAGACACAAAATTACTTGTCCAAGCTGCTAAAAATCACCAGAGCAAACAGGAGAAACACCAAAGGATGTGTGTGCTCTGCCTCTCCATCCTCTCCATCACAAAGTCACCTTTACTAAGCAAAAGCAGTTAAGCATTGGGGTTCATTTGGACCTACTAATAGTTGCTGCCAAACACAAAATCATTAGATTGGAAAAGACCTCTAAGATCATTGAGTCCAAACATCAGCCTAACAATTCCAGGTTCACCACTAAATTATGCCTCTAAACACCACATCCACACAAATCAGACAAATTCTCCAGATTCTTCCCAAGTTCAACAGCATTTGGGGTCCTTGTCTTCAATTTTTTTCTAGAAGTGATAGATCTTTAAATGACATTTGAGTCCTCCTCCACTATTTTTAAATTTGGGGTTGGTTACCTGATAGGTTAAAACATACTGAGAGTGAACAGAGATAAGCAAAAGCCTAATTCCACAGGGATCAGTCAAAAACCACTAATAAATGCAGGGAATAACAACTGAATTCACAGTACAGATGTGCAAGAATGGGATTCTGCTCTCAGCTGAGATGACTGCCTAAAGACTTGACATTAAATGAAATTCTTTCTCCCATAAATCACTTCAGTCAGAAAACAGTGCACCTTTCAAATATCTGGAGAGAAAGCAGTTAATTTTGTTTTGTTCCTTGAATGTCCCCAATTAAGACATGTCTACTAAATAAGCAAGGCATTTTCAGTATTGATTTGGGGGATTATTGTCAGCATTATCTTGTTGCACAGTTCATCCAGTTCTTCAAATCCAACATTATCAAGGTTAGATTAAAAACAAAATCCATAGGTAGATGTTCTTGATTTTTTACTGTATCAAGGAAGGGAAAATGCTTCTCTCTTTTCTCCCCATGACAGGCATTTTATTTCCCTTGTGCATTTTCAGAATACATATGCTGTAGACTGTTTTCTTCTAAAGCCAATGAAAGTTTTAGCTTTCAAAAAAAAAAACAAACCCAAAAAACCCCAAAAACCAACCAAACAAAAAAACCCACAACTATTTTCATAGAATTGTCTAAAAGAGCAAGCTCATTTTTGGAGCCCAGCTCAGCCCAAAGGACAAGCCAAGCCAAGCCACTCAACTGCTTCTCTGGAGAAATCTGTTCTCATCACCAAGAATTTGCTGGTCCGTAACAGATGATTGTGCTATGTCAATCTGGGAGATCATGGATCACAGACCTCAGAATGGTTTGGGTTGGAAAGGACCTTCAGGATCATCTCATTCCAGCCCCCTGCCACAGGCAACAACACCTTCCACTGTCTCAGGACTGCTCTAAGCCCTGTCCAACCTGGCCTTGGACATTTCCAAGGATAGGGAAGCCACAGCTTCTCTGGGCAACCTGGTCCAGTGCTAAATCACAGCACATCAGATAATTCAGGGAACTTTATGATTTCACAGAACTTGTGTCTGCAGTGAAATATCCCCCCTGCTGGTTTTCTAGCCTGATAGTTTCTCCTTGGAAATGATAGGCCTGCATTTTATTTTTATGAAGACTTAGCGCTCTACTCTCCCACAGTTAGCTCAGGGTTCATGAATGTTGAAACTTTTGACATGCATGGGAGACCACCCCTGAAGGACAGGTTACCCACTACACCCTGTGCTCCCTGCTGCTATAATTAAACAAAACATCAGTTTCTTCGTAGCAGGAGTTGCCCAGAGTTCGCTGAGCTCCCACACCTGCTCATTCTCTGCCTACACCTCTGACACACCTCAGGGGACTTTGAACTCTGCTCTTCTTTAAAGTGAGAGAAAACTGCAGTTACCAAAACAACTTCATATGAATACAGACCAAAAAAAAAAAAGCCATAGTATGAAGATAGATTAATCCAGGCTCTCAACCACAGAGAGAGATGACTGAGAACTGCCACTAGTGCCCAGGTCCCAGCACACCTGAGGTTCATGTGAAAGTCTCCTATGTCCACTCACACTTCTCATCATGGCAATCAATCACTTCTCAATCTCTTTGCGATCTCTTCAAGGCTTCAGGGGTGAAACATCCAAAATTCAATTGGAAGAAGATCTACAGAGCAAACAGGGGATGAAAGCAGGGCAAAGCAAGGAAAATATCTAATAGAAGACAAGTGGGAATGAGAGGTTAGTCAATTTAGAGATAGGCAACACTGTGTACCAGGTACATTGTCAGAAAAACCACCAGTGAGAGCAGCAATTCCCAAATATTATAATAATTTCTGCCACCAGACAGCACAAATAACAAATGACTGAAAACTGAAGTACAGAATCTAAGCACAGGAATCATTTTCTGGTCGTGATTGCCAGCTCCTTCAGATAACAAGGGCTGAAAATTTCAGGAGACGAGAATAATTTCTAGGGAGTCAGACTGGTATCTGGGGTTTCAGATACAGAATATATTCACAGCAGGAAGGGTGGAAGGGCAGAGCACAGCTGACAGTCTACAGCACACATTTTTTTTTTCCTGTAGTGCAAATATTTAGATCTGCTACCCAGAATGCCCAGATCCAGAAAAACATACGTTATTAAGTGTGGCTTGATTTACTCGGAATCCAAATACATTTTCTCTTGTTACACTATAAAACTGAATACTAAGAATACAACAGCACTGCAAGAAAAAAGCACAAGCACTGAATGTACCATTTACCTTGTGTATATGCATTGCCTGCATGTGTCAAGATGACATCTACTTTTTCATCTCACTCTGGGAAGTATGAAATATTTAAAGCATGGTCAACCCTCCCATCCTAACTACAGCAAAGTGAAATGTCCCAGGAAACAGACTTTGTCCTCCTCCTATCAGTTCTTTTGTTATACCTTTGCTGAAGAAGCTTCTGAACCCTTAACAACATCCTTTCTGAAGCACCCACTCCAGTTTGGAGAAGTTCCAGGATTCAGGGTAGCATTTTACAAACACGGGACATTGCTGCTTTGAAAGTAACATGCTGAGATGAAACACTTCATCTGTGTTTGGACAATATTCCTATTTCACCACAGTAATTCAGAGTTGCCTGTGCCACAGCAGTATGAAAGATATCACACTGCTGATCCCCATTTTTAACTAGGACAATATGTTTAGCAAGAAAATCTGTGAGGGGATGTTTAGGCTGGCTATTAGGAAGAAATTTTTCACCCAGAGGATGTTTGAGCATTGAACAGGCTTCCCAGGGAGTGGTCACAGCAAAAAGACACACAGAGCTCAAGAAGCATTTGGACACCTTGGGCACATGGTGTGACACTTGGGGTGTCCTGTGCATGGCCAGGAGTTGGAATCAATGGTTCTTGTGGGTCCCTGCCAACTCAGGATATTCTGTGATCCTACACATACCAGTCTTCTTGCTTCATTCTGCATTTATATGCTGGTCAAACTTTGCTGGCTTCCAAGTCTTGTTCCATGCCTTTAGAAGGTTTGTTTTTTATTTTTTCCCAATAGAGCACAATATATTTGTCCTCATGCCCCTGCAGATGTACATGCCATCAGATAAGGACTCTTCTTTACCATCTTCTCAGACCATTGACAAAGAAATTAATGCCAAAATTCATACATTTTATATGAACTTTTACTGGAAACATGTTCTGATACACTTTAAACACTTCAAACTGATTGCGTAAACTATAAAACAAGTTCTGCCCTTCCCTTCATATGTAAAAAGTTCTGCTTCTATAACAAAAGTCAGGGCATAAACCATGGTATTATGATGAATTTCAAAGATTGGATACGACATGTAGAGCATAGTTAGATGTCTATGCAGAAAAGACACCCTCATTTTCTCTTGGGAGTTCTCCTGTGTTCCTAGGGGAGTTAGAACATAGCCTGCTTACTTTATTCAGTCATTGCTGAATTGTGGAATACGTGAAGAGGTCCCTGGATAAATTTTGAGGAGAAAGTCCCACTCCTCTGGATATTTAAGGACCTTTCAACTGTCTCATTTCGGGTTTCTGACTTTAATATGTTAAAAAAAAAATCACCATTTAAAAAATAAAATTAAAATGAAAACGCTTTGGTTTCATTTTTAAGCATTAGATAAATTGCCTGATATTCTGAAGTGCTGAATATCCAGCACATCTCAAAATATTGTTTGGCACTGGACTGACCCTAATTTCTGCATTAATTCAGGAACAGAACTGCATGGGATTGGGTTTTGGGTGAGTTTTGTTCAAATCCCTGGGCAACTTCACAGTACAAAAGATTTTACCATTCATAATTCAGCACTACAATATTGGTAAAATTGATTTACATTAATCTATTTGTAAACCTAAAAAATCCAATCCTACCAGTGGAGTCCTTATGATTAACACAGTAGTATCATATATATGGAATTTGCTGCTTTAAATACTTGAAAATCATTCAGGCAAAGCCAAATGACACAGTAAGATCAATATTTCAATTAAAGAAAAACCCAACCCAACCCAAAACAAACACCAAACCAGAAACAGAATGTACATGATAACCAAAAAAACACAGTAAACAGCCCATAGAAATGGAGGCTCTAGGGGATGTTGCCATCTACGAATTGCCTTATTTAGGATTAGCTGATACACAAAAATGACTGAAAACTTGCCTGTAGAAAGGATATTTTAAATGGTTTTAACTATCCATGTGAATACCATGTTTTGAAAAGCACCAGCTTGTGTAGGAGTATACATGAGCAATATGGCAATTTTACGGTTGGACTCAATGATCTCAAGGGTCTTTTCCAACCTAAATGATCCCATGATTGGTGGTGTGCAGCTATGGTGCTTCTCCTCAGCTGGCAAAGACACAGGACCAAAAGAGGCCTCAGCTTATGGGAATGACACCAAAGCACAGCAAAGACAGAGACACAACTCTTAATTAGCTCTGTCTTACTGTCCTATTTACAAAGGTGATAAACCCCAACAGGGCAGAGAAAGAAACTGTTCCATACAGGTAGATATGAAACCCCTTTGGCTCCTTCCCTGGCCCCTTGGGTCTCTAGGCTTGTCACACATTTAAAACACTAATTTCACAGTTCTGTAGAGAGCACTGAGGATCGTTTTTAAGAAGTACCAGCAAGCTGTACTCAGTCCTTAATTTTTGGCAGTGATGTGAAGGCTCCATTTGGTGATGCATCTGCAGTGCTGGGGAGGTGTTTGAAAGGTGGGAGAGAGGGTGATTTCCCTCCTCCAGCATATGCTGAGACTATTTGGTGATTTCAATACACATTCCAAACACCAGCTGTGGTCAACAGGACCTTCTGTTTCTGCGGTGTGTTGTGTTTCTGTGTGTATTGCTGCAGCTCAGGAAAAATCAAAGAATGGCTTGGGTTTGGAAAGGCTCTTAGAGATCATTGAGTTCCATCCCCCAGTCATGGGCAGGGACATCTTCCACTATCCCAAGCTGATCCAAGACCCGTCCACTCTGGCCTTGGACTCTTCCAGGGATGGGGCAGCCACAGCTTCTCTGGGCAACCTGTGCCAGAGCCTCACCACCCTCTCAGTAAAGAATTTCTCCTTAATATCTGATCTCAATCTCTCCTCTTTTAGTCTCAATCCATTCCTCTTGTCCTGTCACTCCAGGACCTTATCCAAAGTCCCTCTCAGCTCTCCTGGAGCCCCTTTGGGCACTGGAAGGGGCTGTAATGTCTCCCTGGAGCCTTTTCTTCTGGAGCTAAACAGCCCCAGCTCTCTCAGCCTGAATCCGCAGTGGAGGTTCTCTACAGCCCCCTGATCGTTTCTGTAGCCTGTTCCACAAAATGCAGCTGATTTCTGTGTTGGATGGGTGGAATTCACGCTCAGATACACAGATTTTTGCAAAGCATGTATTTTTCATCATCCACTGCACCTTATGGAACTGTTGGTTGTAAAACATACCTAAAAATACTTCTTTCTAATATTAAATATTCTATTGGTCTGACCAGGCTAATTACCACTGAACAGAATAGCAGCTATATCCTAGGAAAAATAGGTAAACTTTTTAAAGTCTTTAGGCCCAATCTGCTTTACATGCTTTTGCTTCACTTTGTTTCTAAATAGGCAAAAATAAAACTTGTCTTTTTCTTTTTTTTCCCCTGGAAATTCTGGCAGAAACTTTATTCTGTTTCCTTTTGTACTAAATACTGTAGATAAATAGCCTGAGAACAAATAAAAAGAAAAGAAATAATTCATCCTGTGATCCTAGATTCTGCTGACACCAAACATTTTCTAAGAATATGCATTTCCTATTCACAGTACTGTTAATTCCTACAGCACTCTCATGTTTTGTTCATTAACTCCCTTTTAGCACTACTGTAGAGTTGGGGAAAAAATATGCAAATGGAGAAGAAAACAGTGCAGGGACTACAGAAGTTTGCTAGTTTAACATGAAGCTCCAGGAGCAATAACATTTTCAAACAAATGCAACACAAAATCCTCCCACACTGCAGTGTAACAATCAATTTGTTTGCCCAGAGAACTTCTAAAGCTCTCATAAGGGAAGAAAAACATAAGACAGACACCTCAACAATATCAGGAGATGGAAATCCATAGCAAAAATTCCCTACAGCAAACTGTAGGCAAAGAAAAAAAAGCTCACAATGAATAGATACAAATTCATTTAAAAGAAATAATTAGCAGTCCTATCCTTATTTCAGTAACACTGACCCCTTTCGCATGAATTTTCATGCAGGGAATGCTCAAAATAAAGTACCAAAGTTGAGATTTTTTTGCAAAGGGAAAAAATACTCAAAAGGGGAGATTTCTGGGAAAAACTAGAAAGCTGTAGGAACATGGAATGCTCCAATAGTACCCTATTTCAGAAGCAATCTACACAATCTCATCCCCAATGCATGAACTGCACAGTAAAACTGTGAATAAGGCCACACTTCTATGCACGTGCCTACAAATTCAGCCATTTTCACAGAATAAATGAGAATATGGACACATTTGAGAGGAGGGAGAGGAGTTCATAGAGATACAGAAATAAAGTACAAATAAAGCCATGAAGGTTGAAAACACCGTCTTTGATACTGGAACCTGTGCCCTGTTTCCCTTAAATAAAACACCCTGCAAAGATGTATTTCATTATAAATTCTAGAAGTTTAAAATAAATAGCTTCCCTGAAAGCAAAATCTTTAATAAAGACAGATGCTCTGCAGATGCATCAGTGCCCATTCATTTTTCTTCCTTCTAATTAAAAGACCATTCTAACTCCTGGTTGATTTTTTTTCCCATCCCAGTGCAGTGTATTTCAGAGGGCTGCAATAACACAACTTCACACACACATCCAAACAGGATTTCGTATCTGCCCAAGAGTAACTTTGCCTCAGATTCCAATTTACTCCATAATGGACTACATGGCAGAGATTCATTCAGTTGATTTCCATACTGACAACAGTAGCTGAAAAGAAGAACTTGCCTACTAAATGGAAATGTGACATCAGTATTAAGGTAAACATTCAAGTCTGTTGGATACTTTATTGGCAGCCACACTATTTTACCTTCAAAATAAATTTTCCCCAATAGCAGCTTTTATTTAATTTCAAATCCATCAGCTCTTCTGGCTGCTAATTCCCAGAGCTGCTCCTTCAAGTTTTTAATCTTATCTTCCTAGTGTGAAAGTGCTGCAGACCAGCACTTTTAGACACAACAATGCAACAGTTTTTGAAAGCTATATAAATTGTGTGAAAGACTATCCCATTAATTCCCTTTCTTATTACAAATTTTTCTCTTTTATTTACAGGGCTTGGGGACTTGAAAATTCAGTTATTTTGAGGGAAGGAAGAACAATTTCACTGGGATCCCCCGCCCTCTGGCTCCTGACATTTTCAGAAACCTGTTGGGCAATACCATTTGGGTCAGCCCAGACATGGAAATTCTGCTAAGCCTAAAGCAGATAAATTTTAGTTTGTAGCTCTCAGATAATGACTTTGTGCTCAAGGCATTTTACAGAGACACCAGCAAAACAAGATATCTACCTTCAGAGTATCAGACTGGTAGTACTAAGAAAACCCTGGCTGGAAAACAGGTTGGTAAACTGATTAAAGAGCACCAGAGGGTAGAGAGGCAACTGGTTGTTTTAGTCTGCTCACAAGGACTAGTATCTTTGTGCCAGGTAGGAAAGAAATTATCCTGTGAGAGACAACTTTCCTGATTTAGATGCAAACATCTGCAAGTAACAGACACAGAGGAACTGAAAACAAATATTTATTAGATAATTACCAGAGTGAAAGCCTAATGTTTTATGGGACTTTTGTTTTTTAAACATTAATTCTCCAAGGGGAGAAAGGATTAAGATGATGCCACATGTCACTAATAAGCCACTGCTGAAATGTTTTATTTATCTTCCCCGAGTTAGAAGGATTGATCTAAGTATGTGGAAGTTAGGAATATTAAAGATAAGTTAAAAAACTTGTCTCTAAGGCAGCTGATAATGTAACCTTTTGCACCACTCTAATCTGGGCCATAAAATTGCACCAGCCATCTGGATCAGGATCTTCCTAGACCAGCCTCCTTTTCCCTCTAGTGGTGCAGTGCCAGCTGGAAGCACTCTAAGAAAAGAAGATTTGCATCCTTCCAAGCCCCCTAAAGGAGATGCCACATATGAAAACTCTGTGCTTGTCCACTCCAGATTAAAAACTGATTTTGCTGCAATAGATGATCTTACAAACATCAACATCTGCATGGTCAACTCACACCACCAAATGACCTCCACCAAATCACCCAACCTCTTGAATACCCATTGGAGACAGTGTACCCATCCCATCCATCTCCCCCAGCTTAGACATCGATGGCACTCGGTGCAACCTAGACACTTCTGGAATTTCACAGGCCCAAAAGTTTCTTGCCTGCATCCCATCCAAAAATAAACCTTCAAAGATATGAGTACCCTTGAGCTGTGCTCAATTCCTCCTTGTCACACATTTGGTTTGCTCAGAGAATTAATTGGCTTTGTGGAGCATGAAGAAACAGAAACGGCAGTATGTACCTCAATTAGACTCTATTTTTAAAATAATTTTTAAACTTCATAAATTATGAGACTTTAAGGACTTTAACAAGTTTACTTGATTCACTTTGATCAAACAAAGTTAGGGACTCATTATACTGTACATGCAGCTGTTTAACAATATTAAAATACACCATCAAGTCAATCTTTCTCTAAGTGACTTCGCATCACACAGCAAGCAGATCTAAAAATCCCTGTCATTTGCAACTGGCAATCATCATTCTGGTAGCACTGTAAGAGGTTTTCTTAATTCCACTGGTGTTTAAATTCATGAGCCAAAACTCGTCGTAAATTGTCTTTTATGGCTGTCAAGAACAATGATCTATATTCTCTTATTTAGCCTTTTGTGACTTATTGGGAGCCTCTGAGTGCCTGAGAAGTGTTTGCTTCACTGAACAGTAGATTGAGACTCTCCTATTTTTATATTGGAAAGACACAGCACGTAAAGTAACAACCTTAGAGCATGCAGTCAGAACCCACTGGCTCGTTATAAGCAGACTTATATCAGCTCTTAATTATTTTTACAGAAATTCTAATTATTAGAAATTTTTAACATGGCTAAAATAGAAGGTGAATGCTCCAACTCTGAAAGAAAATGCCGCCTTCTACCAGAAAATTGAGGCTGCTTTGCCATGCTCTGCCAGTGCCAAAGGGGAATATAAATGGACTGAGGAGGAAACACATGATGTGTCACTGATAAAATAACCTGGCATTACAAAAAGACCGGGAGCTACGGCTCCACCAAGAGATCAATAAATGTGCAAATAGCAGCCTCTTTAGAAATCATTGCTTTCCCTCCAATATGTGGTGACAAACTCTCTGACAGCATTTACTTCATGCTATCAGCTTCATTAAATAAAGCAGCCTGCCCCCATCCACCCACAAGGCCAACTCCAGAAGTCTATGGAAAATATTGATTTTTCTTGACTATGTTCAGGTCAACGATGCCATGCAATAAACCAGCTTAAGACAAGTATTCCCTTTCCAGCTTGTAATTAGAGCCTTGAAACCCTGTTTCTAGGTCTTGGTCTGAGATCTGTTGTCAATTCACTTTGACCTTAGGCAAGCAAATTTCATCACTGGGCAACTTGCTACTTGCTGTAAAATGAGCAGAGTTAACTTTTCTCAGAAGGCTGGTTTGCTGGCTTTGAGATTTTTGCTCCTTTCAGTTTTAATGATGGCATAAAATGCATTTCAGTTTGAGTTTTCTAAATAAAATACGTCCTCAAATGAAATCATTACATGTGAATGATTATGCATCAGAGGATCTGTGCCAGGAACTGAGCCTCCCTGTATGTCAAGGAAGTGGAACAGGCTCTCCTGAGCACAATTTACAGAGACACCCTGCACCATCAATGGAAGGAGTTTTTCCTGCATTGCCACTCCTGGGAGGACCCACATATTTTCCTCAAAAGGATAAGTTTTGAACTTATCCTTTATCCTATGAAGCAAAGAGACATCATTGAGAGAGTTAAATCCAGAAAACAAGAAAAATCAATTTCAATTTCTAGGTTCAGGTGAGACACAGAACTATTTCCCTGTTATTGCAAGGACCAAAATCAGCCTTTTCCTGCTATCTGCTATATACATCTCCTATGTATACCGAGCAAAGGATGGAACCAGCAGACACAGCAAAGCTTATTTTGCCAGATCTTCCATATAGAAGCATCCTTAAGGAATGGACATAGAACTTCATAATTTTTTTTCTTGTTAGATTATCTGATCCTTCTTTGATTATCTCATACAGTGAGTATGCACAAACAACACTTTTTCTTCACTCCATACAGCAGCTGTATCGAGGTAGATGCATTCCCCACAAAGGCTTCAAGAAGAACCTTTGAGTCACACTCTACACACACAAAAGGAAAAAAATCTTCAGGTTCTGAAACATATTAATTTGGAAATGTGCAATGTTTTAAGAGAAGAAGTAGGAAAAAAATGCTGGTGTCTTCAGCAGTGTTAATTAGTCTTTTGTTGCTCTGCAAATTTAGACAGTGACCTATGGTGGGATTCCTGTGTGATTCCAAAATTTGGAGGAGAATCCTCTTCATCCTGAAGTGCTCAGACCAGCCTCAACAACAGAATCAAGGGTTCCTGTCTTTCAAGACTAGGACCAAGAAACATTTATAATCCACATTATAAATTCAGCCTGTTTCACTCTCCTTCCTCAGGCTGTCCACTTCAATTTTTGGAACAAGAATCTGAGTTTTGTGGCATTTCATGAGGTTATAACCTCTTTCTAGGTTAGGAGCTGAATATTGAAGGCTGTTACAAACATCAAACATCCTCAACTACCTTGCACATAAAAGATACAAACAATCATACAAAGTCCTTGAGACATTTGGAGTTTGAGGCTCAGCTTTGAACCAAGGAGAGCTATCATCCTGTTCCCCATTTCTGAGAGTACAGCCCGTGACTGCAGTGTGCTGACTGTTCTTGCTTAACTCTGTGATTTCAAGGTGATTTACTTTTTGGGGGGCACTGCACATCCACCTGCTGAGAGTTAAACAAAATTTCCATCTTTCTTTACCATTGGGTAATCACATAGCTCTCAAAGAACTATGGTTTATATGTACCAAAAATATCCATCCAATCACTTGAAAGTAAATCTTTCAATTACTTGAAAGTAATCTTTCAATTACTTGAAAGTAAATCTCTCTTCTTTATAGAAAACAGAGCAACGAAGGGACAGTTTTTGAGTCCTAATGTTGGGGCAAACTTTATGTACTTTTTCAGTTTTGGCTTAATATTTTCCCAGCAGCTGCATCCCAAAAATTGTGCACATGAGCTACACAGAGTCTCAAAATATTTTTGAAGACAAAAATGCTATTTAGTAGTGAAGTAGTCAAAAATACTGAAATTTAAATCCTTAGATCTGATTTTTGCTAGATGGTATAGAAGATACACATTCAGGTTGTTAAACTGCCTCTTCAGGATATATTTATAGGATTTGTATGAGCAATGAGTTCCACAGAGGCAGGGAGCTTGATTCTCATGGAAAAACACCTGCTCCTCCAGCCAGCAGAGCAAAGCACTCACTTGGGCTCTTACAAAACCTCCTGGTCAACACTGGGCTGCTACTGACTCATTTCATACTTTAGTCAATGCCACCATTCAAAAAGTGACAGGAATCCAATAAATAGACAAAAACACCCCAGAGTGGTTTGTATTGGAAGTGACCTTCAAGCTCATCTCATTCTACCCCCTACCATGGGCAGGGACACCTTCCACTATCCCAGGTTGCTCTAACCCCCAACCGACCTGGTCTTGAACACTTTCAGGGATGGGGCAGCCACAGCTTCTCTGGGCAGCCTGTGCCAGGGCCTCCCCACCCTCACAGGGAAGAATTTCTTCCCAATATCCAACCTAAACCTTCAGAGGGAAGGTTTAGGTTGGATATTTGAAGTCATTTGAAGTCATTTGAAGTCATTCCCCCTTGCCCTGTCACTTCACACACTTGTTCCAAGTCCTTCTCCAGCTCTCTTGGAGCCCCTTTATGCACTGGAAGGGGCTCTAAGGTCTCCCTAGAGCCTTCTCATCTCCAGGCTGGACATTCCCAACTCTCTCAGCCTGTCTGAGCTCCAAAGGCAGCTTTAACCTTGTTACCAGTACTCAGGCTGGCCACAGTGGTGTCCTACCACTGGCTGATTCACCTCGCTCTCCTAGAATGATTCAATCACTGCATCAGCAAGAGCACAGAGACAAGAACTCCATTTCCATCTCCAAACCACAAGTGCTGTCTGAGTGTGGCCTCTTGTACCATTGAAAGAGCTCTGAGTGATCCACCTGAACCGTTTTTTCTCCAGCAGTGAGAAGACACAGTCTGGTAACACATCCCATTGTAAAGGAAAGGTTTTTTCGTTGTTCACCCAACAGGCAAGTGACAGCCCCATGCTGTGCAAAATCTTTATGTCCTGATGCAAACAAGACCATTTCAAAGGACATGAGACTTAAAATATAGGACTGAGAATTTATTTTTTTAATGTTACAAGAGGCAGCTCTCAAAACTGTTCAGAACAGCAAACGGCCAGCAGCAAAAAGAAAGCAGAGACAGAGAAATAAAACTGCATCACCAAATGAAAGAGCAGCTCCTAAGTCTCTCTTTTTTTGGGTGCTTTCACTATAACTTGTTGCCATGAGCGCACTAAGCCCAGAACATTATTTTCATATTGATACGGAAAAAAACTGCATAAAGCACCACTCGTAATGACAATGCACCCAGCTTATTAAACCTGTCCTTTTATTTAGCTTTATGAAATTGCTGGAAAATCAAGAGGTCTTGAATACAAACACAGCTCTAAGGTACTACACTGCAAGCAGGAGAAGCATAGAAGCAAAAACATGAACATACTGAAACATGAACAAGCTGAACTTTTTTTTTTAAGCAATCAGGATTTGAAACTGATCAAAGAAAAAAGTTAGCATCTGATGAAATTTGAAAATAGAAGTAGAAGCTACTTTAGAAAAGGCTGGTATATAGAATATCTTTATTATTTGCCTGCAAAGAGCAATAGGGTTTTTTGAAAGTCCCCTAGCTCAGAGTGCTGGAGGGATTTTTATCACCATCCTTTTCCTTCTGGTTCATTTAGTGTTATCAAACCCAGTGATGTTAAATGGCTGTATAAAAGCCATGAAGTCTGGTATACGGGGTGCAAAAGGAGACATGAAAAATGAGGAAAATAAGAAAGTGATGGTTCAGCTCAGGTCCTTCCTATCAAGACAAAGTATCAGCTAAATATATTAACAACAGCACCCTTAATTACAACAGTCATCTTCAAATTCTACACAGCTTGACAAAGCCAACTAAGGGACAATCAGGGGGGTCAGCATCAGAGCTGGAAGCAAAAAAAATCTCACTGACTTTTAGGAAATAAAAAAAAAAGTAAGAGTTAACATGAAAACACAACTAAGACTATTAAATTCTTCAAGATTTTCTGTATTGTCATTTGTCATTCAAATGCAAGCTGTCAGAGATGTGGCTCTGCTTGCTCTCAGCAATCTTAAGCCATTATTTGAAGGAATTTTTAAAACAGTTTCTGGAACATCTCTCAGGCTGTTAAACTCCAACCTGATGAGGCTTTGGAGTTCTTTGTTTTCCCATTTATCCTTAGATTCTTCCCTGTACCTCAGCATGTGGTTTCTGAAGAAAGGGTAAAAATGAAAACTTTCTGTTGCTCCATTTTCTATACTCTGCAGAACCTTAACCATACTTCACCATTTTAAAGTTAGATGTTAAATTTGTAAAGCTTACTACACATTCCTGCTTCCACTGCTAATTAACAGCTTAAAATAAAGACATTCATGTTCTGCAACTCTGCTGGAATGCAATTATAGAACAAAATGCTGTAGAAAAGTTGAAGTTACTGAGACAGGCTGCTTCTAAAAAGCAAAACCAAGCAGGAGAGCAACCAGCAATGTCAGCTTGTCTATGAAGAAAATACTGGGCTAACTGAAGCTTGGAAGATATTTTGGAGATCAAAACCAGGATATCTATTGGAAAGAGAGTAAAAAATAATTGGAAGTTGTTAGCAATATGAGTCAAAGCAAAGGAACAGCTCTTAACAGCATTAAATTCTTGTACTTTAGTTTAGTCCTACTGTAGATAACAGCTACAAAAGGCAGACTGAATATTTATAAGTGAACTGGCAAAGCAGCAGTTTTGCTGCGTCTTTTTCATTTCAAATCATCACAGTTCAAGAAGTGGCTCAAGGATGGAAGAAGTCTCATGAAAAGACCTAAAATCTTGAAAAAGAGGAATCAATCTGATCATCCTAATGGACAATGTCAAACCCAGCAACTTTCAGGCTGATAGTTCTGTCAAATATTATTTATGTGCATAAAAGTAAAAGCTGTGTCCTTTTCCGTATGCAGCAATCTCAGAAACAAGTTAGCACTCACTGACTTTGGGCCAAGGTGTTACACTCAAGGATTTAAGGATGAAGCAGTTCAGATCAAAGACAGCATCTGGCAGCCCAGGACACAGCTGAAGTGAGAGGGTGCCCCAGACAAGGGGAGAAGCTACTGATAATTAGCTGCATCCATCCAGTGAGGGCTCAAATTCCAATTTTTCAGCTAATAGGACAATAATAAAAGGGACAGATGCTACCATCAAAGGGAATCTAAAATTTAGCAGCATGCTTTAGTATCACTATTTAAGAAGCAAATCTATTTCTGAAGGGTAATATGCAACACATGGTGAAGCTGTGAAAACAACTCTTAAATCCCCATGTTCTTCCTCTTTCCTAAGTGACCTTCTTTTCCTTCCCCTGTTAAAAAAATCCTCTGTGAGGCCCTGTCATTTCCCTCATCTTTTCCCTAATCACTTGACAGACACTTTTCCTGGTGAAATCTGTTATTTCTAGGAAAGCATGAGGGCAGAAGAGAGGGATACAGTGAGAAGGTCTAACACAGGGAAGCACAGCCCCCACTCTGTGGCTGAGGCAGCTGCTGAAGAAGAGAGAAGGAGCAGAACTTGAGTGCTGCTCACTGTGGTGGAAGGTTTTGCTTTGTGCTTTATTTCCTCCTTTCAAGAAATGCAAGCCAAGTTCTCTTAACAACAATGATGTGGGGCTTCATTTATCCAGCAGTGCTGTGTGCTTCTTCTGGAGCTTCTTGGTTTTAAAGAAGCTGATGAAAACAGGGGGACTCAGAGTTAGGGTTGACACGACCTTAAAGGACCAATTTCGTTCTGGGTTCTGCAGCTCCCACCTGACTGTGGGAAAGGAGAATTAAACAGAAACAGATTTCTCTATTTCTTGAGGCTCAAGTCAGAACCAAGTGTAATTCAGGAATCTTTTTTAATCTAACACAGTATTATACCTCCTATAGAAGTGACCTGGGACAAATCTACTCCAACTTCCATTTACATATAAGAACTGCTGTACAACTGCTTGGAATGTTTGACCCACAAGCCTGCCAAAGAGAGAGCTCCAGTATTTTTCATAGAATGATAAAATGGTTAGGGTTGGAAGGGACCTCCCATGGGCAGGGACCTCTTCCACTATCCCAGGTTACTCCAAGCCCTGTTAAGCTTGGCCTTGGACACTTCCAGGGATGGGGAGCAGCCCACAGCTGCTCTGGGCACTTTTTGGTTTACTCCACAGGTTTGAAAGTCAATCACCTCCTCTGCCATACGACTGAATCATGAGGAATAGGAAATCTCTAAGCACAGTGAAAAGGCAACACAAGTGTTTACTTTGCTAATTGATGCTCCACACAAGAGTTGGGCAAAAGAAACCCTCTAAGACCAAGCTCAGTGAGACTTTTTTTTCATTTTAGTTTTACCTGATTTGAATGCTTAAGTGCAGCAGGGCAAAGGTGATGCTGTTGGATTGCCTGTACAGGCAACTCTCTCATTTCTGGAGAGCTGTAAGATAACACTGGGCTACTTTAATACAAATTCAAAGACAGACTTTTGTTATTTTTTTCTGAAAGTACTGCAGCATGTACCCAGATATAAAAATATCTGTTATTTGGCTTCTTACGTAAATTGAATAATAACAGCCAAACTATTTCTAAATATTCCATGAAAACTTTCCATTGTCTTTCAAGACAGTTTTTTTAAATGTCTGACCATTATTAAATGTCTCAGCACCTGCTCCTTTCTTTGGATTTTAAGATTTAAAAGCAAGCTTCTGGTAATGTTTTATTCACATGTCAAACAGTTCTATGTGTTGTTCTGTAATTAAGCAAAATTTAATATTGGGTAATTAAAGTATTAGGTTGCTAAGCATTGAACTTCTCCAATACCTTATTTTCAAATAAATTGAAATTCTAAATAAATTCTTAATTGAAGAACAAGCAGCAAAGAAAGCCAATTTTCACTTGGCACTTACTTTTCGAAAGTTTTACTAAAACAATGCCAATCTATCCCTAAGGCTGATATAATTCCAGTATGAACACTGCATCCTCTCTTACAGTTTAGATGCTAAAAATTACATATAATGATTAAAAAAGCAGACCACTGAAGCTGAGTGCAACACAGGCCCTTGATAGATCAGTAGTTTCTGGTATTCTGCCTCCACACTATTTGTCAATTGCAACCACTCAATCACACATAAAAACGCCAAATCCTGCCAAAAGAGAAATTCGTATTTTCCATTTTACCTATTTTCACAAACCTTTGTTTCTAGGAAGAAGAAAGGTAAACATGGGGGGAAAAACAAATCAGTCAGTATTCAGCATGTTTGTGCACATGAGAAGCCATTGTTTTAGATGGTTTTTTTGAAGTGCTGTTTCTCAACTCTGCTGATGGAATCAATAGCAACATCTCAAAATTGTGACAGATTTTTAAACAAGTCAGCAATTACGAGGTTTTTATGGTTTTTCTTCTACATTTAGAAGATAAGACTAAGGAACACTAAAATTCAAAACAAATACACTATTATGAAAGTAACCTTAAATTTGAAAGTGAGCTACTAAACATACAGGAAGTCAAGGAAGAAGTTCTGGTTATTAAAAATATAGAATATTAAAAGGAATAACCACATTAGCTTCTGTACCACCCTCAAATAATACTCTATTAGCAGTAAATAAAAAGGAAACTGAGAAATTTTCAGCCTACTGCTTGCACAGCTTTAGTTAGACACAGAAGTCAAGGTGTGGGCTGAATTTCACTGAATCAGTGAATTTGTACCAACACAGAACTGTAATGAGACAGAGCTGAATGGGAACTACATTCCTGCAGGCTCAGCTACTTCACCTTCTCTAATAATACCTGTAGACCACTAAGCTGTTGACGTATTTTTTCTCACTAGTAAGAAATGCTGATGGTAAATGTAAATGTGTGTATATACATAGAGATGATAAAAATCTTAATTACTTCCACCTATGTCATGTCCTTACATTTTCTCTTACATTATGACACCCCCTGCAGTTTTAATTTTTTTGGTTTTAGGCTCATTTTTAATTCAGACTGCACCTCTTCTCAAAGCTGCTTGTTTGGAGGTTTTTTTACAAAGGGAAATCTGCAGTATGAATATTGTTAGGGCCTGGGCCCATTGAGTTATCTAACTTTTTATATTCATAGGATACACACAGGACTAAGAGATGATCCGTTCTTGGCAGCACACTCTCTGTATCACACACTAACATAGCATCAGAATATGGAATAACAACAACCTCAACCACAGTGTTTCGTTGTTATTCACTACATGTGCAGGAAATCCATTTGTTTCAGATTCTTTATGAATTCAACTCAATATGTTGCAAAACAATCCTGAAAAAGCCTCAAGTCAAATTGCCTAAAGTAAATAAAGAAAAGCAAATTACTTTAAATTCTTCACCTCTACACTTCCAGCAAAAACACAAGGTTGTGCATATTGCCAAACATCTTTTCACAAAAATCAGTTTCAGAGAAATTTGAGATAAAAAAAGATTAGCAGACTCTTTCATTCACTCCCCTGAAATATTAACAATTTCTGCTTTTTTCCAGTGTTTTCAAGCAGAGGAGAGAGTCTCACAAATTTGGACACGGAGACCACTGCTAAAGGTGACTTTTCATGGACCAGCTGGTGCTTTCCTACCAAAGTGCTTAATCAAAATCCTGCCTGGGGGTAGGATCCAGCTCAAGAGCAAGACATCTAAATTTAGTCAGCAGCAGGGAGGTTTGTCCATGTACAGTTGGTTTTTCCAGCCCCATGGCATGGAGATGGAGCTGCCAAAGCTGATGATGTGCAGGGGGAAGAGGAGCACCAAGACAAAAACTCCTGGGAACTGCTCTCCCACCTCCAACCTTTCACTGTCTCATAATCAGCAGGTACCGAATCCTGCAGAAAAATCCATTTAAACCGTATCATAACATACATATCATGCACACTGCAAATTTTAGCACACATATTATAACAGCATAATCTATCACATGCATTTGATATTTCTCTGGTAAGTTTTACGACACTTTCCTGTGCTTCAGAAGAATTTTATTTCTGGCAACTTCTCCCACTTCAACTCTGTAGATTGATCAACATCAGACAATAAATTTGGACAGCCCCCACCAAACATATGAAAAAGCCCAACCTGTTTGGATTCTCACCTGGTTATTAAATGTAATGCTCATGAACATAGCCCCTACATCTCACATTCCATGTCTGATAAAACCATTTCCTTTACCACTTTTCCACTTGAATAAGAAGGCACAATTTAATACTCTCAAAGAATAGCTGACACCTTGTGGAAAACTTAAATAAAATGTTCCATTCTGAAGGAGTTTTCATCATGTAAGGTATGGTTTTTTGTTGGCTTGTTCATGATGTGTAAGATCAAACTACTTGTTCAGGCAGCACTCTTTTAAAGGTCCTGTTCTCAAAAAGAACAGTGGTTTCTACAGCAACCAGATGTGAAATCTTAAGTCCAAGATTAGTACATAAATAAAGCAAAGTGTGAAAGAAAAGGTTCCTTTCTAATATAAAGAACCAGAGAAAAACAGCCTCAATGAGGTCTAGTGAAAGAACTATACATAAATATAAAGTTTCAGGAACTTTATCAGCCACATCAATTTACCAAAAATTTCTTCAGTGGTTATACTGAATCGTAAACATCCTCATCCTGTGTGCAACAAAAATTCTCGAAGTCTGCTCTTATATCACTTTTATTTCATGAATCTTCATAACTCAATATCTTCATGTCTTTTTTCTTCCCTTTTTGGCATAACCAAGCAGAGTCAAATCTCTCTGGAGGCTCTAGTGTATAAGCAGTGTGCAACATGGGAAAAAATCATATTTGGAGGGAGACCAAATATAAGGAGCATCACTGGGCCTATAGAGATGGCTTTAGCAGAGGGATACACATAAACTAAAAAGGTCCATGTGCCTGGCCAATAATTGGAGCATCCAGATGTGGATGAGATGATAGCACTGAATGAAGAGAGCAGGGAAGGGTGCTAGAACATTTGCAAAGCAGTCATGGGGTTATACTCTTAAGCAGAGATTAAGCAGCTAATTAATTGATTAATCAAAACAATTAGCTAGATGTCAAATCACCACAGCGGCAAATTTAAAGTCAATTAATTCATATATTCAAAAGAACAGCAAATAATTAATAAGGAATTAAAGAGTTTGTTAATTATGTGGCAGTAGATTAGTTATGCAGAAAACTAAGTGAGAAGCAATTAATTAATTAACCAGAGAATCAAATGAACTACAAACTATTTATGCAAAGAATCCCCAGAAATGGGCAGTTTAAAAGCAGATGGTGGGAAAATGCTGGGGTATGTTTAAAAAAAATGTTTAATAAGTATCAACTGCTGGCAACTGTAGTTTGCTGAGCTGTTAAGAAAACCATTTGAAACAAGAATGGAAGTCAGGTCAGGAATCAATTGACTGAGGAGAATTAGGTTATCAAACAGATTCTGTGGCAAACGAGACACTGGTTATTGACATCTCCAAGGGACAGGTCTGGTTTAGAAACACAGGACTGTGAAACTCAAATGGATACTGGAAGAAGACCTTTGTCACAGTATTTTATTATCATAATGTCACCATATGCTTTGCCTCTCCCGTTTGCTCACTGCCCCAGTGCTGTACCCTGCACTGTGTTCAGTTTGGACTGGAAGATAATTAGGATTCATGTCTTACATTCATGTGTAAATTGTCGTGCATACAACTGTAGTTTCAGACAAAAATAACACTCTGCAGGAACATTATCTCCAAAATTTAACTCCCCCAACATGCCTTGGTTAAAATTGTAAATGAGCTGCATAAGGGAGCTGAGAAAAAGGCTCTGTTTACATCAGTAAAAGGGAGGGAGATTCACGTTTCGGTGTCAGTGTAGCTGGAATGGAGCTTACACAGATGTGATGCTACAAATTTCTCAGAGCAGCGCCTTCACCTTCAACCACACATAATATCAGGCCTCACTAAGATGAAATGTGGGGTCTACTGAGAAGAGATATTTCATTTCAAATGCCTGATTTATTACTCAGAAGACTGAGATGAATTTTTAAAGCTGACCTTTGGGGAAAAAAACCCCACTCACATGAAAATGATCACGGGGCTGGAGCACCTTCCTTATGGAGCCAGGCTGGGAGAGCTTTGAGAAGCTCCAGGGAGACCTGAGAGCCCTTCCAGTGCCTAAAGGGGCTCCAAGAGAGCTGGAGAGGAACCTGGGACAAGGGCCTGGAGTGACAGGACAAGGCGAATGGCTTCAAACTGCCAGAGGGCAGGGCTGGATTAGGTGTTAAGAAGAAATTCTTCACTGTGAGGATGGTGAGGCCTTGGCACCACTGGCCCAGAGAAGCTGTGGCTGCCCCATCCTCCCCAGACTGCAAGATAGGAGCTTTTCAAATGGAAAAAGAACTGCTAGCATTTTTCCATACTAGCTGGAAAATTTTTGTCCCGAATTTTAAACTAAAGCAATCTTCTCAGGAAAAACTCCATTCACTCCATCCCCATCACACCCACAGAGGTTTAGAGAAAACACCATTAAAGCCTGACCTGAGGTCTGAAGCTCCAACATGAAACGCTTCAACAGTTGTGAGAAATTTGGGATGGAAGCACTAATTATTAAAGAAACATTTCACCTGTTCAGGAACACGATCAGAGACAATGCAGAGTTTTGCAAATCTGTACAGAGCAAAAGTGGAATGAATAAATAGTGACAATAAACCACCATATTAACCTCTTTTTGATTTAAAACTGGCCCCCACTATCACTTCAAGACAAGTCTCAACAGAAAGAGACCATCACCATAGCTGAAAAGGCCATTGAGCTCCCTTAATAGCTGCAATAAAAATCACATTTAGGAACCACAGCTTTATCACCTGGATGTTTTCTGGAAGTGTATTTGTCGTTTAGGGTGACCACCTGACAGGTTATATGCACTGCAGTGAAAAGCGAAATAATTTTTATTTTTCTGACACACACCAATTACTGAATGATGTCACAGGAATATAATAAGTAAACTCATCTTGGTATATAAAGGCAGTTAGCAGAATTGGAAGGTATATTCTGATAAGTGCCCTCTCTCTCAGACTTCTCTCCAGGCACTGTGGTAGCCCCTTGTTCTGTGAGATTCTCAGTCATAAACTTTCCTTCATAAGAAAGAAAATAAAACCTGTAAATGATACTTAAAATAGTATTAGAGATAGAGTGCAATGAAATGCTTGCCAAGTGGGGGAAAAAAAAATCAATATTATTTAACACATTTCTAGATTGCCAACCACCACAGCACATAGGAGCTTACAACAATAAAAATACCATTTCAATACAGTACCAACAGCAAGCAGCAACAGAATCGATCAAAAGCTAAGTGAAATGCATGAGGCTTTGGTTCCAGCTGAGAAAGCTCTTCTGTCCTCCCAGAGCAGCCTGCATAAAGGAGAGAGGGCTCTGGCTAGAAATTCTTATGCTTACACCAAAACTGAGGAAAGCCAGGCTACAGCCAAGGTTTAGTATCAAGAAAAAATGTTTTTAAGTGGAAGGTAAAATAACTGAATGCACAGTATTTCAAAGTGACTCAAAGGTAACAAGAGATGGAAATGCACCCCAGTATTATTTTTTCCAAAAATAATTCTGAATTCATTTCAGGACTCCACATTTAGAGCTAGAAATACATATACGAGCCAGGGACAGTCACAAGAGATTTTTTTCCAGGAAGACAAACCCAAAGTATTCAATGAAAAAGCCTATTGACATCAAAGATCTTAGTGTACCACTTTACTCTGCATAAGGACTCACTTAGAGCAATGAGCATTTCCTAGATTTACAACTGAATTTTAAGTGAAAAACTGCTTTCTTCCAAGTGTTCATTCATTAGTAAATGAGAAATAAGAAAAAAAAAATCATTGAATGCCTTCTCATACAGTGCTTTATCTGATTGGGAAATTACTTTTGTTTTCAGGGCAAATATAGCATTTGACACATACAGTGAGTATCCCCCACAAAAAAAGACATGTCCACATTGCTGTAACTCCTAGCAGCTCTGAGCACATGAGGAAAAGGAGGAGGCAGCCTCAACCTTCTGATTTAGATAAGGGCTGATGAGGTTTTCCCTCATATCCAGATATTTCCAGATTCCTCTGCTAGAAAATGATGTTCAGACAAATTCTGAGGTGTTTTTCCAGATAGCTGAGAGGCAAGTCTGAGCTACTGAGCCAATTTGGGTGTCCAGAAATTCAACCCCCAGTGCACGTGCACATTGACAGGCAGCAATTCCACATAACCCAGCAAACAACATCCAAAAGTGTGTGCTGAGATTGCCACGAGCCAGAGACCTGTGAGGGAACATGAAAATGCTGTGTAACGCACAATGACATTGCTCTCAAAAAAAAAAATCCTGTAGAGGAACATGCAGACATGTGCCATGCATCTGATACAAACATTGCAGCTGTTCCCCATCTCCTGTGCTGCCAGAGGCTCTGCTGCTCTCCTCTCTGGCTCTTGATGGCTGCAGGACAAACAGATCTCCTAATGAGCAGAGCCACATGGTGCAGAATAATGCAGGAGTGCCCCAGCATCACCATGGAACAGCCAAGGGAAAGCACTGCACAAGACTGGTGCCACCAGGGAGAGCAAGGAGAGAGGCAGGGGAGGAAGACTTTTAGCCTGGGGAATCTGCAGGTTCACAAACCAGAAAACTGAAACCCAGGCAAAATCTGCCTCAATCCCACTTTACCTGGTCCCAGCAGGGTTTTAATCCAAGTTAATCTCCTCATCTCAGTGTCTGGTTCACTGGACGAAATGAGGGGCTTTCAGCCCTCAAGTTAAAGAAAAAATGATGAATTTTAGTATTAGGCCTGGGAGTGTGACACCACTCAGGGCAGTGATATCTCCTCAGAACCCAAAACTTGGCTTTGCAATATGCAGAGGCAGAACATCTCACATTCCAGACCTCCAACTGGCCTCATGCCTTTCCCAGTTATGTAGTCTTTATTAATATTATTAATACAAAGAAACATATGAGCCAAATGCTCTTATTGCTTTCCTAACCACCTTTATTGATATTACATGGAACCTGACTATTTTCTCAGTCCATCTGTTCCTGCTACTCATTTATAATGTGAACTCTTAATTCTGCCTTGTTAGAACTGGCTCATATGAAGGTAATTATGTCAGCAAAAACAAAGGATCGTGATTTCTAGAGGAGAATGGGAAGCAGAAGCTACTAGGCTTGCTATTAATGGCATTTCTAATAATCCTTAAATAGAACTGCTTGTACATACAGACCTTTTCAGGATGTATTGACTGTATTAAAAAGTCAAATAAATGTTATGTTAAACTAAAAAGTCAATCCTTTTTAAAAAGAGTAAAAATATTATCTCCTTTAAACTTTCTTGAATGCAACCAGAGCAATAAGCAATAAGATCTATGGTGTTTAGAAGACACCAAGCTGGTTTCACTACCTATGAAATGTGTAATTACACTAGCCAAAAAAGAGTAATTTTTGACAGGATAAATTATATCTCCTCTATACCATGGGAGCAGCCCACTAAGATGTCTGTAATCTAAGACTATTGATCATGTGTTTCGTTGTGCCACAGTGAATCTGAGATTCAAGCCTGCTTCACACATCCTAATCCATATGCCCAATTTTATTTTTGAAATAAATATATATGAGAAGGACCTGAAAATTCCCTGAGCTCACATAAGGCCTATTCAAGAATCTATTGAATTAATTGTAGTTCATTTTTCACTGGGAAAATAAAATGGTATGTGTAAGACATTCACTACTTCATTAGCAACTTTCACATATTTCTAGTCTGAAAGTCATTTCAATTTGCCAAGATAAATGCTTTGGTTTTTCCTCTCTGCTTAGTAACAGCATGCAGGGTAATAGAAGCTGGGAAAGGCAGCATTTTTCTTTGAGCAAATTCTACTCACCAGGATCCAAAACCTTAACTGGAGAAAATCACCATATTTTGTTGAACATTAAATGCTCAAGAAACACTCAGCCTCACTTTTCTGAGAAGCTCTGAAAAAAACCCAAAACTGTACTTTTTTTTTATTAGTGTGTTAGCCTGCAGAAGTTAAATTTGATTAGGGCAGTCAATAATGCTTGGGAATGGTGATACATAACCCCAAAGAGCCCTTTCCTAGAAAACTGAGGATGTAACGAATGAACCCGGCACAGCCGCAATGCAGAACCTCTCCCAACAGCCAGGCCTGAGAACTTCCCCACCAATCCTCTAAAAAGCAGCTGTGATTTCTTTTTCTAATTACAATTCACTCCCGTCTCCCCCCTAGCCCAAACTAATTTTAACATGGCTTCTTGTTAATTAACTACATTAATTGCTAATGCTTCCTGGCAAATTTAGCAGGTTTCTGCAAGCACTGGCTCTAATATCTGTCCAAATGCACAGTCATCCTGATAAAATCCATAAAAATCCCTCCCTCCAGTCTTTACATACTTCTAATTCAAAAATCTATCTTCTCTTTACCTGAAGTCTGGCTGTGAAGTCCTAGAAAATTCTGAGAAAATCACTGCTGAATACACTATAAGCCAGAAATTAAATGAGTACACCCCATGCTATGAACCTCTGTTCCTCGGGATATTTTCTCCTGAGGGTCTCTGGATACGCTGTAGTTACTAATTTCTGAATTTATTAGGGGAAGGAAAATAACATGCAAATGCAAACTAATTTCATCCAGCCCTGCAAATACATTATTAAGTGCTGAGTCTTCTCTGAGATTTGGAATTTAATAAATTAAGGAGCCCAAGTCACCTGTAATGGCATGGAGCTGAATTTAGCCACAACCATTATTGAGTCAATGGAAGCCACTGGGATTTAGCTTCATTGAAAGCTGTTTATTTATTTAGGCTTTCCATTGTTTATTTACCCAGGCACCGAGCTAACTGTAGATTTCAAAATGCTGGGTTTTATGATTTTAAATTAGTTTTTAAACACTTACCCATACATTACACCAATGCAATCAAAGGATGTCATTGCAGTGATGTTTTAGCAAGATTTTAGAGAAGAGAGTCTTGCATAATCTCCCCTTTGATTAGCCAGGATCCCTCACCCTAAGGACCCAAGACCTTGCACTGAGAAAGTACTGTGGATACCCTTTATAAAAAAATGCATATTGAAAATAGTGGTAGAATGCTACTGCAGAACTCAATATTCAGTTTTCTTGCACGGAAGGAAGATACAGAAAATAAAATTAGTAGACAGTAGCATCCCCCCCACTCCTGCTTTGCCCTCCTTCCTCGTTCATTCTGCACACAATCTGGAGCAGGACAAAGGGCTTTTAGGATATTATTTTCTAGAGAAGCACATGCTTTCCTGCCATACTGTTCACTGCAGGGATGATCCTGCAGTACCTAGAAACAAGTGACCTCCCCCAGAAGTGTGGAAATCACTCCAAGCTGTGATTCCAATTTGTGCTAATAGGTATATCCAGGGGAAGCCATTCTCCCTTGCCTCCTTGCTGCTGTTCTCAGTATAGGACCACTTCCAGCATGTTCTGCAATGAGGTTTGTTAACCACAGCTCTGCAACAAGACTGGTGAGAAAAAAAAAAAGACTTGAAAGTATTTGAAAGTAATTTTAGAATGAATTCTGCAGCCACATAACTGCACTGGGCCCTGGGAAACAGGAGCTGCCAACTCAACTAACAGGTAACAGAGTAAACAAGAGAGTGAAACTGCTGGAAAATAACTGCTAATAGGACTGGGAAGAAAAGTGCCAACTTCACCTGTACCAGGACTCACATCCACAGCAACACAGCTGCCTGACCTGCAGCAGAACAAGTAGTTCACAAGTCTTAGTCCACAGGGTAACAGAAAGCTCTAAAAGCTGTAACATTTTCAATCACTCATTACAAAGTGACAAACATTACAGTGTCAGAAAGGTGTCATCACTAATTTGTCTCTCCACCTCTTTAGTAATACATGTTGTGATTTTAATGTATGTCTAAAAGATACACTTTGTTTGCCCTCTCTAGTCAATCTTTAAAACCGGTTTTCATGATTCTCTGTACTGTTCAAGTTTTTCCTAGTGGAGTTCAGAAATGCTACTGAAGCTTTTCCCCCTCAAGTCCACCATAAAACTTTTTTTCAAAAGCCCTTCAGAGCTGAGAGACCACAGCTTCCACAAGAGAAAGGACTGAACTAGCATTAATTCAAGGGGAAGAAGCAATTGGGGAATAAAACCCACCCTAATTCAAAACTGTCTTCTGAAGAATCTTCTTCACAGCTCATCAGTCCAGAACGCTGCCAAGTTTTTCATTCTCTTAGATCCTAATTTCCAGCATCAGGAAGAATAGTCAAATACATCAGCAAACCAAAATTCAGTGTGAGTTAAAGTAGCAAGCACACAGGAGCAGCTCCCAGAATGCATCCACAGTGCAAACATCAACAGCAGCAGTTGGCATTTCCCAGAAGTGTCACAGGGTGCGACTCCTGCCAGACTCCCTGAACAATTTTAATGTACAGCCATAGGAAACTCCATGCCATTTCACACTATAGGTGAGCTCTCAAGCTTTAGGTACAATGTTATATTAACTTAATAAACTTCCATATTTGTATTTCCACAGTAGAGTTTCCTCTGTACCAAAGCTCTTGTAAATGTACCAGTCTTAAAAAACCCAGGTGGATTTTGGTGTGACAACCATTTATACTGAACTTTTTTTTTCTTTTGCATAAAACATTTCACACACTCATTTTTATTATTTTTCCTTTTAGCTACTTCCAAGAAGATATAAATTCAACCCCTAATACTAATAAGCAGAGTCTCCAAGGGTTACACTTACTCCCGCACAAAAAATACCAAATTAAAGTCATTGCATCCAGCTAAACTTCACATCTTGTGTGAGATTCCTTGAATTTAATTACACATGGTAAAGTATCTGCCATATAATAAAATATCTTCGCTTACAAATAATGTGCTGATTTACTGCTAGCTTCCCCACATCTAGTTGCAGGAATCCGTTAATTTATAACAGAATCACAGAATGGTTTGGGTTGGCAGGGATCTTCAAGATCATCTGATTCCAACACCTGTCATCATTTCTGTAGGAACTTTCCTCAGATGGACAGAATTTGGCTTTCTCTAAAAAAAAAAAAAAAAGGCAGAAAGAACAACAAAAACAACAAAACCCTGCAATCTAAATATGTCAATGCATCTGGTAAACAGCTCACATGATGGCCATTAAAATCTATCGCTGGAATACTACTGACAACTATTTCAATATAAACTTTTGATACACTATGCTGTCTATAGTTTTATTCCACCATACATTATCATACAATTTAAGAAAATACAGCAAAGGATATTAAATACAACAGCATTGATCAGACAGTTCTGCCTTTGAAAAAAAGGACCATAAAAGTGAAATATGTAAACTTTACTTCATTGTGATGGCCAGATTAGGGCCATAAAGCAAACCAACAAAGGGAAATTGTACTTATGTGCATCTAAACATTGGGACTATCAGATGATCAATAGTTATTTGCCTGCTATTCTTCTGTCTAAAGAATCATAACACAGTAATGGCTGTGGCAAAAAATCATTGCACAGCTTCACAAATTTCCCTAAAAAAAAAAAAAAAAGGCACTCTTCATTTATGAGTAATGCCTCGAGGCTGATGGTGATTCATCCTTAAATGTCCATCTAATCCCAAAAAGAGGGGCTGAGCCTCTCACAGCCAAGGCAGTCATGAGCCTCCCTCCAAACCAAACAAGGCACAGAGCAGGTGAAGGCAGGTCCCCTTCAACACCTGCTCAAGCCCCTGCTCACTTGTAACTTGATGGTGCTGAGAGCCATGTGCAGAAGACCAAAGACCAGCAAATTCTTTACATGCACTTCACTAGAAAGCTTCAAAAAGAGACATGTTTGGATATTGCAGGGAAAAAAAAAACTATAGTTCTCTAAAATTATAGCTCACATATCTGTTCTCCACAGCAGGGAAACACACACGGGACCTGTGGATTTGAAAAGATTAACACATGATCTGGAAAGTGATTGACTAGCGTAGGGATGAATTTTGCTGGCAACAGAAAATCATTTGGAATAATCAAAATCAAAAGTTTACTGCAGCCTTGCACAAGGCACCCAAGTGATGGAGAGATAAAATGGGAGCCTGAAGTGCACTGCTGGAGGGGAGGAGATAAAGGATGTAAGAGTGAACTTAAGCCCAAGAAGAAGGGAGAGGTGGGGGAAGGTGTTTTAAGATTTAGTTTTTATTTCTCATTATCCTACTCTGATACCAAAAAAAAGTTCCAAAAGATATGACCAAAAAAAAATCAAATAAACACCCCCCCCCAAAAAAAAAAACCCACAGCACTTTCAACATGAGACAGAAACAAGCATTTTGATTCTATAGCTGGTAAAACAGGATCTGATACAGATGTATAAAATCAGGATTTATAAAATAAAGATGACAAGGGACTAATTCTTCCACAGTTCCACATGACACAACTGGGACACGAATAAAGTTATCAAGTGACAAATGTAAACCAAACCCTCGAAAACACATTTCAGACAGCACAGATGAGCTGTGGGACTTTACCACCACCAAATGCTACAGGGGCCATGAGTCCAGAAGCCCACAGAGACATTAATCTCACTTCTGTAGCATCACACCATTAGCAGCTGTTAATTCACTGTAGCTGCAGATGACAAAGTCCTGAATGTGTTGTTCCCAGAAGCTGAGAATGTAAATCCTGGCCACGTATTTATGGGAAAGGATCATGTGGCATTGTCCCTGCTCCTTACATTCCCTTCTGAGACACCAGCTGGGATTAAAGACAACTTGTGCCATCAGAAGAAATAAATCTGTGTCCTCCTCCTGCAGGGCTGCTCCTGTGGACAGGTGAACAAACACCTGCTGAAAGGTCCAGCCTCCCAGAAGGGGAACTGGAGTGTCCCAAGGGGAACACAACTTAACTGAGAAGTTGAAAGGACACATTACACAACCCCATCCTTCTCCTCCCTGCTCCCATCTGCAAAGAGTCTGATTTTGATGTACTGAGTAGTTACCTCATTGTTCCTCCCAGTTTAAGTACTCCAGTGCTGTGTGATCCTTTCACTTTCCTGTTCAATTTACTGAGCCTCTGATATCACAGATACATCTTCCTGCTCCTGGGGAACTTCAGGCAGTCACCTCTTTGCCGAGAGAATATTTAAGGGCAGAAATGTGGCTTATGATACCAAATTGTCTAATGTTTACAATCTGTTTCTGTGTAAAGGTGATCATTTTTCCAAGCAATATTAAAGGAGAAATACAACAGTTAGCAAGGGCTGGATAAATAGTCTCCTCTCCCAATTTAAAATCTACAGTATTTTACACAAAAGTAATTTTAACTGAAAGGAAAATCTAAGTGGTCATTCATCACCAAGAAGAAATGCTGTTATGAGTCTCCAAGTCTAAGAGCTGAAGTTGTGAGAGGCTGAGATCACTGTTCCCAACAAGTAAAAAATGCTTTTTTTTAAGTACTGATGTAAAATTCTGCTGCTTGGTACTTCCATTATGACAACTTCCAAGAAAATTTTAATACATATTTAATAGCATGGATACCTTACACATCATTAACTTCTGCTGACACTTTCTTTCCTCCTCTTTTCCTTCAATACTATTTATATGACAGAGGATGATTTTAAAGCATCATTTCCCAGATCTTGGAGTACTACTGCTAATGTCTAATAGGTTTGCCAGCACTATTCTAAGAAGATTCTGGGGATGATTCCTACTGTTGCAGTTGAGTTTAGACATTTGAACAATCTGTAGGTAATTTGTACGCAACTACTTCAGAAAGATGACAATTAAAAGACAGTTACTTGGAGAACACTCAAATTCCCATTATTTTCTCCTTTTTTTTCTCTTGTAATCAATATGCAAATGTAGGCATTTAAAACCAGATGAGAATTAGAGAAAAATGGTACATTTATAAATAAAACAGGCACTATGATTATGCTCCTCTTTTAGCAAATGCCTTTAAAATAATAAAATGCCTATAAAATGCATGGTTATAGTTTGTCTACAGTTTTGTCAGCATCATAATGGAAATAAATCTCTGAGGGGATCTGAATTTTACAAGGAGAGTGGGCATGAGTCTGGTTAGAGATGAAATAAAGACAAGGGCAGATGGTTAGGCAAGGAAAAAAGGCAAGAAGCCTGATGTAACAAAAGTGATGGACACTGCCTAAAAATCTAGAAACAAAGGGACTGTGAAAAAATCAAAGTATATGTAGAATAGTCTGTTCCAAACAAGATGAGAAAAGAATTTGAAAGTCAAGAGAATATAATTTATATGGCAGTAAAATGAAAATGAGGAACATCAGAGGCAGACCTAAAGCCTCCATGTGATGATTCAAGCTGATATTGTGTCCAAGACCACTATAGAAGAATTCTAATAAGTGTTTAAGAGATTAATTAGAAATATCTCCATCTAGTAATACAGAAAACTTATTTCTAATCACATAAATCACTCTATTGTTCAACACATCCAGTACCAGTTTATTTTTATAATAAGGTTGACTACCTTAAAATACGGATAAGAAAAAAGACATTTTGAAACATATATTATCCTATTACTATCCTATATATATTACTACAACAATTCTGAGTACAGCTTCCAACTTGAACGGTTACTTGTTTCAACACTCTTTATCATACAATTTCAGAATTCATTTTATCAGCAGTCTTCAATATGAGAATGCATCAAGATGTAATTTTCACTGGAATCCCTAAGAATTATGAACTAAGGGACTTGAAGAAGAGGCACTCCAGTGCACCAGACAAGAAAAAGGCAATGTCCCTCAGAAGACTTAAAAAGCACCTAAAGGTCTATCATAAAATTGATGACTTCAAGAGTTTTTATACTGCCAAAAGATTTTAAACCACATGTCTTAAAGTTTTATGCAGACATTGGGTGGCAGGAGGTTAAATGCCACTGCAAACTCTCATGGGTTTATAGTCTCACAAATGCAAAACAACCAGCCAAGAAGACACTGCTTGGAAGGATTGATACCAAACATCCACATCCTAATAAAAAGGGGAAAGTCTCTTATATTTGATTATTAAAAGTAATGAGCTAAAACAAAAATAAAATTTAAAAATAGGCTGTCAAATCACCTCCAGGTGCAGTTTTCTCTAACTGCATATTCTGATCATAATGACCAAGTCACTTCTCAGAACAAGGGTGAAGAAAAGCCCTGATGTAGAAGAAAAGACTGACTGATTGATTGATTGATTGATTGGAGTTCATATTATTCAAAAAGGGACATTTTTAAGTAATGTCCCTGCTGTTTGGAAAATGCTAGAAAGTGCAAATTCTCCATCTCAAAACAGCTGTAAAGAGGCCCATTTAAAAAGTCAAATCTTCTCTCAAGAGAGAGTGTGCACAGAGATATTTTAAACATTTACAGAGAGAGCAGAGCTTTCCACAGCAACCAAACTGTGACTGTTAATGAAGAAATCCTCAAAATCCCAAACATTATTTGAAAAGGAGTGTAGTTTTCAGAGTAATCAAGTTATATCAAGCAGTTGCTTTGGAGTTAATGTCATTCCAGAATTTCATAAGCCATAATTTCACAGAAAACAGTGCAAGAGTGTAATAATATTACCTTTTAATTAAGAAAAAATACTAGATACTTTTTTCTCTAAATCCAGGAAACTTTCATTAGATGACCTCGTGGCCAGGCCATCTTAGCATGACATTAAAGGTGAAATCCTTGTTGTCACTCACCCAAAAATCAAATTCTTAAGCACTGAAGTAAAACCAGGATTTATCTCTGAGACCTTAAAACCACACCCATGGAATGGATGACATGTTCTAATACAGGGAGACATTCAGCGCCCGAAGAAGCACCTAGAAATACACTGTCCAACATTCAAATGGAAATCAAAATTGCTTCAGGAAAATAATTCTTGGGTTTTATTCATATGGAGAAGGGTGGATTGAAAGCTCAGCAGCATCAGTTGCTTCATTTTGCAAAGATAAAAAGGAGCAGCAGAGTAAAGTTCCCCTTCACCACAGCTACAGTTGAGTGTCTCCCAGGAGTACAAATATTCAGTAATTAAGAGGGTCTAATCAACTCCCAGGACCCACCTCACCATTTCATTTTCTTCAGATTGCCAATAAAGATGGCAATTACAGCTAAATATAACAGAACAAGATATGCTCTTGTGAAGTACAAAGAAAGATCACATCTCATTTCAAATTGGCCATCAAATAGCTAATAAATTCTAATGGGCTTTCATTGCTTTGATTTTGAATACAAGAGAGTAAACTGACAGAAAAAAGCTTTCAGAGCAGTTGTATGACAACTCTGCCAGGTCAGGGAATGTGATAAATGCATTATTTTTCCATAGAATCAGAGAATCATGAAGGTTGAAAAAGACTCTAAGATCAACTATTAACACAACACTGCCAGGTTCACCACTAAACCATGTCCAAAACACCATAATGCGATTTATATTTTAAAAGATACATACGTTGAATTTCCTAACTCTCCCCAATATACCAATAGTAAGGTTGCTAACCCACACCATCCTAAATGAAACTGTGAAATTTGAAGTAAAATGATAACCACAGCATTTTGTCTTTTCTCCTTCAACGATCATGGTCAGTTCTTGAAAAAAAATTTAAAAAACAACTAATCACCCCCACATTTTACCTGCTCTACTTATTGCCGAAAGTAATCCATCTTTACACACTGGGCAATTAAATATTGAATATAAAAGGTACTGACACTATTAGAACTCCCCCCGGCTGAGTAGTAATGTGCAGAGCCTGCAATTTTATTTTTACAGAAGGAAGTCATATACCCCTTAAGGCTGCCACAGCACAGATGCTAATTTTGAATATTTCTCTTACATCTGGATCAGTAAATTCCAAATGGGGATGAATAAACAAGGTAGGTGGTGGATTTTTAAAAGGCAAGTGAAACAAAAATAGAAGGATCTTTTTATAGCAAGAAAAGCCTGGGGGAGATCTCACCACCTCTTCTCTCTGCTGAAAAATGCTATTTGCTTTTTAATTAAAGCTTCTTCAGTCTCCTTTTGCAGCCCAATTTTCTCTGAGCGCCAGCACGTCTGAGGAGATGAAAAATGCACTGAGTAATGAATTTTAGATTTGGAAGAACTCAGCTCTAGAAATAAAAAAAGGCCTCCACACATAGCCAAGATTTGAAGGTGAAGTGATTTAATGGCTGACTCTACTCATTATAATTATCATTATTCATGTTGTGGTGCCACCCAGAGGCTTTGTGTTAGGTACCATACCAATAACACAATTTCAACAATAAATTTGTTTGCAGAACTGGGCAGGGGTTTAAGAGACCAGGCAGACTTTAAGCAAGAGGAAGCGCAGAGGCATGGCAAGAGGTGAGAAATGAAGCTCCAGGAGACAGCTATCAACACTTTATCCAGTTTGGGTTTGCTTGGGGATACCAGCATCATAAAGTCACCCCAGGGCAGATTGTTAACAGGAAAGCAAACACCTTTAGGGAAAATCACCTGGCAAAGGTCACTGCCTCTGGGAGCAAGGAAAAGAGGATACTGAGAGTGACAAATACTGCAGCAAGACACCTGTGATAGAACAGGATCCACCCATCTCCTTCTCCTCTGCTGTGAACCTTAACATTCCCATAGGTATGGCAGGAAGAGCACAGGAAGAAGGAAATGCAGTGTTCACTGGCAAGCTGAGGGGAGTGGAAGGGCAAGGATGAGTAGTTAGAGCCAAGAGGGAATAAAAACAGAGATGGCTTCAGGAAAGGCTCTAGGAGCAAGGGAGGTTGCTGTGGAGCAAATGGGAAAGGTTGGTATTAAACTGCTGGTCAATGATGTGGATAATTTACAACAAAACAAAAGAAAGATGCATGATAATGTTGCTGTAATGGAATGGCAAAAGCCAATTTGATGCTTCAAGTGATAATCTTTAGGCTTTTAATTGCAGAGTATTCCTTGCCCAGTGACTATGCTAGGCTTTCTTCATACTGAATTTAGCAAACACTTCATGGGCAGCTGCCCACCACCTTTCTTACAAAAGAAAATCCACTCTTTATATAACTCTCCAAATTAATAATTAATAATAATTATGTAGAAATTCTGATTAGACATACCCAAACAAGATCAGAGTTGTAGGATCGGTAGCAGCTTGAAAACGCATGTACAGAGGAGGGGGAGAGTCAAGTTATTGTCAGTAAGAAGTGTTTTCTCTGATGTCTCAAATTACCCAGACCATATCCTTCACTCTGCCAATCACAGAGCTCATGTAAACTTCTCACCAAAATTTAAATGCAATAAAACTGACATGAAATTCAACTTTTCTAAATCGATAGAAATCTGACCTTTATTGCAACAATGGCAAAAAATGAGCCAATAACTTGTTATGATGCTGTGACTATGCCTTGAGAGCTCTGCAAGGTTTACTTATGTTTAATAGTAATCCTCAAACTCTCTTCAAAGGATATCCACATCTGTGACGAGAACAACTAGTAAGATGTTTTAACCTATGTGTTCATAAGATCTAACTAAAGGAAACAATAATATCACTAAAATAATTCCAATTATTACACCCAAAATCATGCTGTTTCACAAGTACCTTGGGACTCAGCTGTGGGACTGTAAAGCAAAATATTCTATATTTACCATGAGAACCTGAACTTAGCAGCAGTTATATTAACAACTGCTATATAATTATAATAAATAATTATAAATATATTAATAATAATTATAAATATATTAATGTATATTTATAAATATATTAATGTATATTAATGTATATTAATGTATATTTTCTGCTTCACTTCCACCGCTCATCATTCACAAGGTTTTTTCCATCCATACTTGTGCAATCAGAAGGTTATCAAGCACCAAAAATCTTTAACCACTTAACCAGCCCATCCTCTGTGTTTATTAAAGACAGGTGTCCATTTATTCTCACAGGCACAGCACTACTGGTTAAATAAAACATAACTGCAGCCACTAATTCCCAGCCAGCCTTGTAAGGACACAGGGTCAATTATTGCATCCTTGTAAATTAAAGCTTGGAAACAGCATACCAAAGAACTGAAAGCTTAACAACAAGCTGCTTTCAATCCACTTTATATCAATAACAGTTGTCAAAATGAAAAGAACTGAATTCAAGCTTCATTTGCTTCCCACAAGCCATTAGGAAATGTGTAATTTTCTGTTTTGATATGCAATAGAAGCCTTTATAGTCTCATAAATGTAAAAATAAAAGAGCTAATTTATGCACTCATCAACAATGGAGGATATAGCTTGACAAGTTTATATGCCTGAACACACACCCACCAATTAAAATGGTGAGGATGGGTGATCACATAGATTTCTGGTGTATCACACAGGGCAACCTCACGAGGCTGTCATGAAAATCAGATGATCTTGCTCCTGGAGAAGACATCTGCTCCATCTCCTTTTCCCACATGAGTGTCTTGCTACACCTCATCATTTCTGAGACATTTCTGTCTTGTTGGACCTCAGAGGCTTCCACAGTGAAGCCACCACAGCCTCCAAAGACAACCTCTTCCCATAACTTGGTGGTTGTTTGGTGTTTGGTCTTTTTTTCCAAATACACTGCATGAAAAAAACACTTTTCACAGAACTGCATTTCAAAGTTGTTTTTGTTTTGGTTTGGGTTTTTTTGGTTTTTTGGGGGTTTTTTTGTTTGTTTGTTTTTGGTTTTTTTGGTTTTGGTTTGGTTTGGTTTGGTTTTTTCTCTCATCATTGAAACAAGAAATCTTAGTTTTGTCCTCTATTACAACAGAGTTGTTGTGGTTAACCCCAGCCTGCAACTCAGCCACGCACAGTTGCTCACTCACCCCCTCACTAGGATGTGGGGACAACTGGAAGGGTAGAACTGAGAAAACTCATGGGTTGAGACAAAGAGAGTTTAATAAGGAAAGAAAAAGCTGTGAACACAAGCAAAGCAAACCAAGGGATTCATTCACCCCTCCCCATGGGCAGGCAGGTGTTCAGAAAAGCCAGACTCCATCCCACAGAACAGAGACCTGGGCAGACAAACATCAGCCCTTCCTCCTTCTTCCTCCAGACTTTACTGCAGTGCACAACATGACACCATTTATGGAACATCCCCTGGGTCAGCCAGGGTCACCTGTCCTGGCTGTGTCCCCTCCCCTCTCCTGGTGCATCCCCAGTCTCCACTGGCAGGGCAGAGGGAGGAGCAGGAAAGGCCTTGACACTGTGTAAGCAATACCTAAAACATCCTCCTGTTACCAACACTGCCTTCATCACAAATACAAACCACCTTACAAGCCAGTGTGAAGAAAATCAACTATCCCAGCCAAAATCAGTACAAGAAGTAACATATTTGAGGGCTGCCATGTACCTCCTGGTCTTCTGTCAAGTCAAAAAAAGATACTCTTGTTCTTCTCTCAGATCCCACTGTGCAGATATCTAATCAAAACAATGACTGTACTCTGAATTCTCTGTGTACCCTGCTGGAAAGACACACCAGAGAATCAATAAAGGGTTCTCTCCTAAACTCAGGAGCTTGTCCTCGTTCCTATAAAAATCCTTACATTTTTCAGTCCAGTACTTCAAGTAATTTCTCTCCCAGCTTTCCTGCAAATTTAATGTCTTCTAGTCCAACAGGATTGGTGATGAAAATACTCATCAGGAAGTCTTTGCTGAGCTCCCTTCCACACATCCTGCCAGTCTCAACAAACCACTCATAATTCCTCTACAGGTGGTTTTCCAAGGAATTCTGCATTCCTGTACAGAAGAGTAATCTAAACCATGTGTCTTCAACTTCAAATATTATGAGAAGGGATGTCATAAACCTTACTAAGCTCCCCAAAATACATAACCTGGTTCTTCTCTCTCATCAGAGATTGCCACTTCCTCTGCAAAACTTTTTTTTTACCACTTTCTGCTCGTTAACTTTATTCTCTTGTTTGAGGATATTAATGCCTCTGACTGATCCTTTTCAACTCCAAAGGGTAACAACAATTTTCATTTGTATAACACTTCCAAATGAGGTGGCATACCAATATACCAGAACCTGCCTTATTGTCAGTGTGATGAGCAGCACACATACAAAATTCACCAGAAGCACCAAAACCCAACTCCAAGTAGAAAATTCAGCTGTTTGAAAGAGCAGTAGCATGAAACATCTCATATTCTTTACAACCCAGCCATTGCAAATAGGTTATTGACCACTTTAAAGTGTGAGTGAAGTGCTCATTCTTGGTGGACGTTGGGTTATGCCTCCTTTTGCACAGTGCACTGCGGCTCTGCCATATGAGACTTTCAGAAAGACAGTAATAAATGGCTTTGTAGGAACATTGATATTTTTGTGACTCAAGGTTTCTTGTCTGCCAATGGCTGCAGATTAAACTGGCTGAGTGTGCACTTAGCAGGCCACTTTTTCAATTATGTGCCTTCACAAACCCTCAGGTTGATATAGGTGTCATAAAGAATGAACACAATACACCAAACCTAAACACAGCATGACTTTGAAAGATACAGATTTATGTTCCTGAATGAACACTAGCAAAAAACAGCTGCCTTATCTGAAAGCAAATGTGCACCAGGGCAGCTGCAAAGTTTTCCTGAAATATTATTTCTTTTTAATGCCATATTTTAATCAGATTTTTAGCAAAAAGTTCCAAGTGTCTTTTCACTGGTTGTTTTGAAACAGAAAATCAAAGGGAATAAGAAGCAGGAGTAGCACAAACAGGTAGAAACATTCTAATTCAAAAACTGGGATTTCCCAGGTGAGTGCAGCTCTCCATACAGTGTAGAGAAAAATTAGCATGAGAATATTAGGGAGAAATGAGGAATGTTATTGCAGAACTATTTAAAAACTTGGTAGAACACCCATCATCTCTGTCAGCAGAGCTTTGTAGAAGTGCAGGGATTTTAGAAAGCTGAGAGATTTTAGAAAATGCAGACTCCTTTCTGAGGGAAAAAATAATTCCTTTCTGCAGAAATTCAGATGAAAGTGAGAAGAAAAGCATTTTTGTCCTGCATTTGTAAATTAGAATTCACACTTTTAAGAACTGAGCAAACAGGAATTTTTATACTGTCACATCACAAGCACAGGTCTCCTTTAACACAGCTCACTCAGTGGAGTTCTCATGCCAAAAAGGAAAGGAAACTTTGGAGTTTTGTTTGTGAATGCTAAGTGAGATGCTAAGAAGTGAATCTTCAAGACAAGTGTTTTTGACAGAAAGCTGTTCAGAACATGATTCCCACTGCATGGGAAGGACAGAGGAAGTCTGGGAAAAGTGAATATTGGTCCCTAGTTATGATTTTTCTGTAATTATTCAGAGTGGTGAAGAGCCCAGTGGTAGCTCTTAAAAACTTCACCTTACAACGTTACAAATATTCAAGTAATCTGTCAAGAAGATCAATATATTTTCCTGTAAACACAACAAAATGCCAAATGCATTAGCCAGAATTTCAGAGGTTAAAATTTTATCAGGTGAACTTGACAGGTTTGATATAAAATCCTGAGATAACCATAGTGACCCATCTTTACACATCTTTCTGCTCCCAGTTCTTTCCTATACCCAAAGCAAAAATTGCGGCAAAATAGAAGTAGCAAAGTTTAACCCTGCAAGACACCAATCTTTCCTTGGATTAGTAAGAAAGAAATAGTTTTATCAATCAGTACTTGCTTACGATGCCCTGTGATAGGGATGATGATTAATCTCATCAGGATGGATGAGAAGAAAGACTTTATTAATAAACAATAACTTTTTTCATCAAAAGTTTTGTGGTGAAAAAAAGGAGGCCCAAAGAAATAACTTACATTCCATCTGGCTTAAAGCATATGGTTATAATGCTACTGTAACCAATCTTGCTCAGAACCAAAATATTGCACACTTCAATACTTCTCCCTGTGCCACAGAAATTAATTCCAGGGGAAAATCAACTGACAAAAAGTGATTTTATAGCAGCATGACATTTATAAAAGATTAATGTTCTGCTAATTGATTGGCTGGGGCAAAACATGGAGCAACTCAGCTGAGTTTGAGTTTGATGACAATGCTTGCAGAGTGGAAAAGGCAAAACTCTTTGGGCATCTGACTCAGATTTGCTCAAGTGTATCAGGTTTCATAATAAAACAAGATTAAGTCAATCACACCATTTCCAAATTAAGTTGCCCCTTTCCAGTAACATTTTTTAAAATACGTTTTATTACTTCAACCAAATTTGACAAGATGAGCAGAGTTCTTAAAGTACAATATTCTGAAGGGCTTCTCCAAAAATTAATGCTATAGAGGTGAGGAATTTCATCAGTTGTCAAATTAGGCTAAATGAAAGAAGAAAGCAAATGCCTTTTAGCTATTACATCCAACACTTTCATTTTCAAGTATTCTCCTTCATCTCTGTCTACAAAGGAAAAAAGATATCAACCTCCCTGCATCTCCAAAATGTCACCTTCCATCCTTGGTCAAATCTGGTCAAACCCTCTCGATGTCTGTCTGGTTGGCATCTTCCCTTGTTCATAGAAATCTTAAAAATATCCACTTCCCCCTTTTTTTCCCCTCTTTCTCTTCCTTTTTTCTTTTTCCTTTTTTTAAATTTCAGCTCATCAAACTCCACAGCAGAACCATGCTGACTTTCTTACCCCAGCTGTGGTGATTGTGAATGAATGACAAAACTGTAAAATGTGGGGTAGAGTTTACAGCAGACAGGCCAATGAAAACATTCAGAGATCTGCAGGGCTGCAGGAGGCCACAGGCAGGGAAAAAGCACCCCCAACTCTTTTCTGTCTTTCCTTCATGCCTGATTAGGGAGAAAGCACAAAGTATCTCTCAGATCCCTACCAGAACACTCAACCTGAATGAACTTGGGAGGGAAATGCTGGCCTAAGAAAGTTGCTTATGTTTGTGTCTGCAGAATTTCAATAAAATATATCCTGTATTTTTGGCACGTTAAATGCAACTTAATAAAAATATACGTTCATTTCCATACTTTATTTGAATTTAAAAAATTACTTTCAATTGCATACTTTGAATATAACTTTGAAATTGGCTCCAAATAGCTGTGTCTAATCAGAAGTTTTTCCTTCACAGTACCCAGGAGTCCTGGACCTCTGGCTGCCCAGACCAGCAGTGTATTAGATCTACAGCTTTACCCCAGTCCACATCTGCATTTCTTCCCAAAATTAGGCACACCACAGTTTTTCTCTCACAGGATGTTACAACATGGGCCTGGGGATACACCCCAACATCCTTTGTGCAGAGTACTCTGGCAAGGTAAAGCAAACATAATACTAATGCAAATAAAAGCTGTTACTTGCTTTTTGTTCTGTTTTCTAAAGTGGCTGAAACAAAATGGGAGATCTCAGAGTTGGTTCAGGTCTGAAACATTATCTAAGAGTCCACAGCAACTTTTGTGTTCAGTTTCATTTTTCCACTCAGGGCACAAATGCAAAAAAAAATCAGAAGAAATTTCATTGTAATTACAGGAAAAAATGTTCCCGTGTCATTTTGAAAAATCAGCATATCAACATCACCAAAAAAAAAAAAAAAAAAGGTCTCTGTTGTATCTTCCCTTTTATAACCAAGAGAAAAACTAAAGACAAGATGTGGGACTTAAAACTTTTCCTCTGCTGGTTTTCAGCCAGCTGTCTCCTCCTGTGCTGAAATTCGAACTAATATCTTCTATTAGTTATCAATTTTAAACCTTGTCCAGTCATTTGGGGAGTCATTTTTGAAGTATTTATTATCAAAGCATTTTACTGCAACTCTCTCTTTCATTTTTTTTAAAGATCTAATTTACATTTTCTTTGTCATTTTGTCACGACAAAATCCCATTTATTTAGACCCCTAGTGCCATGAAACATGACAAATACTTCAAAATAAATTTACTCAGCTAAGTTATTTTAACTAATGAACGGAATTTGGACAGTTTTTAAGCAATCCTAAAGAAAATACTTCAACTGCTCATTACAGCAGCAGCCTACAATAAGTAGGCACGTTTTCCTAAAGCAGAGCTCCATTGTGAGGTCATATTTGCCAATATTCTACCTGAATATAGGAAAGAAACCTTGCAGAACTTTCTATTGATAATTTCCCTTCCAAGGTGATTGATGCTGACCTTTCTGCCAAGGTATGAGGTGCCATTTTCAGATCAGAGACTCCTTCCCTCAACATCCAGCAATAAGTTATTAATATTTTCCTGAGAACTAAACACAGCATCCTGTAATATTTCACATTTCCAGCTCCAACTCCTTTTTCACCTTATGACATAGTCTCAAGTCAACACTTGGTGTTTTTTCTTTTCTTTTATCCCCAAGAGGAATTAATGATGCTAATGAACACTTGGAAAATAAACCCCACATATTAAGTGTTCTCTCATCCCACCAATAAAATGACAGCTCAGAGTCACTGGTTCAGCATCCTGGAAATCACTGAGGGATTATTCCACTTGGCACTGAGTAGGTGTATTACACATTAGACTTCAAGCAATACACACAATAGATTTCAACATAACAGAACATAATTTTTATCTTTGCTTCATCTACACAAGCCAGTTCATCCAGGACAACTGTTGACTTCCAAACCTGCAGAGCAGACAAGGGCAGTCTTATTTCAGGAGCTGAGATTACCAAATGAATTGAAAATTTTGCAGAACTATGTGTTTCCCCCGCCCCAAAAAAAAAAACTGTATCACCAGCAAAAGCATCCACCAGCATAGTTGCAAGATCTCTTGAAATTTGTCATAACTAAAAATAATGTTAAAAATTCATACTTCAGAAAACAAGCTGAAATTATACTTTCTTGTTATAGTTCATAAGAAAATGGATTTTCAAGGAAGTAAATACTGTTTTCTCTAAGACCATGTCACTCTTCATACAAAACTACACAATTTGCAACAGGTCTGCAAGGCTGTAGCACTGCAATAAAACTCCCCCCAGCCTTCCCTAAATATCTGGGGTTTATTAGAAGTGTTAAGAACTGGACTGCTGCCTCAAGAAACAGGATTTCTTTATCTTGTCCCTTTCTGACAATTTAGGATGCAAAGAACACAGTGGCCTCTGCAATAATCCCTTTTTCAGTGCTATGCAAACCTGCCAAGGCAAATGCAGTCTCACTGCTTTCCCTCTGACACCCCAAACTGATAAATGCATAGCATTTTTTTCTGCACTTTCTGAAAAACTGGTTTCATTTGACATTTACTTCATAACCAGGGGCACTCACAGCCACCCTCTTCCCCCTTAGCTCATGACAGAGCCCCAAAGAGAAGGAGCTGACAGTGGAGCTGAGGAAAGACTGAATTAATGCATACAAGAACCACCTGCTTTGAGTCTCCATATCTCTCAGCTTAATCAGAGCCCAGGGCAACACTGTTTAATGTCAAAATTATCCACTCCCTTTGCTACCAGAATCCTCTGTTAAATACATCAGTGGTCCAAAACCAATGAATAAAACCTATTTCTATTATTAATGTATATCTCATCCATTTCTATTGCCATCAACATTTGAAAACTTTTTAGTTTTTACTTTTTTCTCCTTGCCCGAGCACACATTTCCTAGGAGTGCAAATACTGACAAATTTAAGGTAAAAATAATGAAAAATAGATGAACACGTAATATAATGGAACATCCACTGGGATGAATAGAAAAAGAGTTATAATTTATTTATATTTTATGAGCAAGAAGATTTTGCTATTTGCTTTGGGAATCAGAAGCACTTACAATGCCTCCTAAAACTAGCACAAATGAAACACCAAGAGCCTGAAGCAACTCCCATATTCCTTCTCCACCCCTTGACTTTACAGTACATTGTTTTTACCTCTTCTGATGCTTACTCCAGGTAACATCACTTTAAGCACCTAAAATAAAATACCACACACATGTTAACAAACTACGCATCTTCCAGTGTGATTATGAAGGATTTCTCACACTCTCATTACAAAGTGAAAACCTTATTACTATGGCTTCATAAAAATGAATGTTAAAAAAAGAAAAAATATGATAAAATATATGTTAAAATACATGTTATTGTAATTTTAATATACTTTTTTCTAGTTTCCCTCTTGATTGGCAGTGCTGCAGCCACACAGTTTGATGTGTTCAGGAAGAACCATCCCAACTCTCTGCAGCTGTCACTTGCAGGCCTGAGGCTTATGCAGGAACATGGGTAAATCCATCCTGCTGAACTGAAAGAAATGATAGGACTCAGAGGACCAGTCACTGAGGTCAAAGCTTTGGTACATAAATTCAGGACTAGGGAAGCCAGCCAGTGCAGTACCCTAATCTAAAACTGATTTCATCAATATTTCGGCAATTTCAGATTTTTTAAAAAGCTTCAACTACTTTGCAGACATTAACAGAGAACTTTGTACATGGGTTGTATTATCATGTCCCTAGCACTCAAATGAATCTGGGAGTGATGCTGTGCCTTCTGACAGTGGTGAAACTTTAAACCTGAAAACAAGAAAAACACTTTTTTAGTGTTTGTAGAACACCCTATTTTCTACACTGCCTACTGAAGAAAGGCCAGACTTGGTGCCCAGCCTTCCGAGCAGGGCATACCAATAAAATGCAGATGTACAGGGATAATCCCACTCAGGAGATCAATCTCAGAACGCTCTCATGGGAAACAATTGGTTGAATGTGAATCCATCAAAGAAATCCATCCCTGAGAAGACCAACTTTCACAGCTTCAGTGTACATGGGGGCTGTTAACCCCCAGTTCTGAAGGGAAACTGCCATGATAATCACTCCTTTTTTCTACACTGTCAAGCAGACACAGACTACACACACAAGGTTTAAAATATGGACAGTTTTATAAAAGTTTTCAGTGTTTAAAAAAAAAAAAAGAAATCCTAGGCTAGGATAGTTACTTCACATCAAAACAAAATGATCTCTGACTTACTTCCTATGTTGCACTGCACATCAACAACGACTACAAAAATTCAATATTGTGCACCTAACATTCTGACCAAAACACAGTAACTTCAGCCACTATCTGAGATATTTTTGAAAGAAGTTAACAAGCATCTCAAAAACAATTGATGGATGTGAACTTCCATGATACTTAAACAAGGATAGATCTCGCTGGAATTCTCTAAAGTGAGGGTTGCTTTGTGCAAAGGAATGGACTGGTCACTGACCATAATAGAGAGGAGAATCCTTTATTTTTTTTTTATTTTCCTGAAAGCTTCCTGTTAAATTCCTTGTCTTGGATGAAATATTACTGTAGCAAATTGTGAAATTGCAAGAACATGCTGCAGTAATAAAAGCCCAGTTTGCTGCGGGAGCTAGCAGGGAAAGCAAGAACAAATACAATTACAGAGGCTGAAGTGAGACAGGACAGAACCCTCAGAATTTCTGGTGGAATAACCACCAATCTTCCTACAATATGACCTAGAAATTTTCTTTAAATTGAATTAGATTTAATTTTTTTCCAAACCGTTCCATGATTGCATGGCATTGCAGGGTCACTCTCACACCAGGATCTGTACATTCAACTTTGCTGCAGATGCAGGTGACCAAAGGAGGTTACCACTCATTAGGATTCTGAAATAAATTAAGACATCTCCAAACAATTTTAAATGAGGGCAGGGAGCTTGTTGGTTTAACACCAGCATGTTGCGAAACAGCTGCCCTTTCCTTAACTTTAAAAATACAGGAGAAATGGAATGTTAAATTGAGCATTTTATGTAATAAATATGATTTGGCTGACCCCAGCTTCCTGAAGTTAGGCAGGTGCCTCGAATTTATGCCCTGGAAAGAACAACTGCATTGAACTTCACTTGATAAATGTATTAAACTTGGTAAGTTTGATGGGAAAAGATTAAAAAAAATGGCAAATGAGGCAAGGATAAGCTAAAAGCTGAAGTTTGGGTATCATCACCTGCTGTTTGACTCCACAGGCAATGCAAAGCATGGTACAGCAGGACCTCTTTGTGCCCTTTTCACCCTTATATCCCCTACACAGTCACTCATGTGTGGTTTGTAAAATATTTTATTACGAACTGATTCTTGATACTACGCATATTTCCACTTTCAACTTCCATTCTGTCAATTCAGTTCCTAAAAGAGGAAGAATAAGCAAAAAAACCAAAAAAAGTAGTCATGGAAATTATTTTTAGTCTGGACTCAGAAAGTAGTACTGCAGAGAAGATAAGCTCTCCTGGTATGTCATGAAAGAATTTGGTGCAGAGAGAAAACATAAAATACACAGCCTAAAGAAATACCTTTTGTGATAGCTTTGCTGCAGTTACAGCCTGCCTAGAGCCCACAAAAAAGCCCAAGACAACACAAGTCAGAGCAGCTCAGTGTGCACCAGGAGAAGATGCCTGAATGAGCATCCCTAAGAAAGAAGAGTTCACTCAAGTGTGAGACTGCTTCTGCTTTTAATTTTGATTTTTTTATAGGTCCCCTTTAGGATCTGTCTCTACAGATCTGTGTCCCATTTATGCACAGGGTAAAAGGAACTACACTGTCAAACAGGGATTTATAAATTAGGGAAGTAGTGGGAGATTTTCTAAAAATCATTTTTCCTGCAAGAAATACAAAGGCAAAAGCAATTTTTCCAATGAAATGGGAGAAGGGCTGGTCTTGCAGGATAAGGGGCAGAATGAGGAGCTGGCAGATAAGGGCTCTATTGCTCTGCTCCTGATTTCTTGGAGCAGAATTTTTGACACAGTGTCAGAATTTTCCCTTAGAAATATCGGCAGAACCCCAGAAGGACTCAAGGTCTGGATATTTTTAGTTTATCAAGGAGGTTGATGGAGACATTGTGAGACCTAAAGGCTCTCTGATAATACTGGATTATTGTTGTATTTAATAATTGCTGTACAATTATTAAATGAAAACTGCTGCATCACTAACACCTCTCCCAGCATAAAGCATTTTTTAATTAAACACATATGATTTTAATACACTTTCCATGGTATGGCTTGCTAATATCTGCCAGGTGTGCTTGCCAGCCAGAGTGGGTAAACAAATGAAATCCAGTAAGGTAAACCTAAACTGAGTCTATCCTGTGGTATTTTTTATACAGAAAATGGCTTTATTTCACTTGCTTTCTAAGGCAGAACAGGAACTATGTAAAATTAGAGGGATGTAACTATTAAGAAAAAAACCACAAGGAAACTTGGACCAGTGTCTGTATCACCTTACACTTTGTTTTTAATGATCGTTTTGTAAAAAATGTTCTCACTGAAAATTACTTTTCTGAATATAGTTTTACATTTCTTACTTTCCTGCAACCACAAAAGGAACTTCAACAAATACTGGTGCCCACTCACTCAGCCAGAATTAGTGCAAATTAAAATATAAAGTACATAGTGAGCCAGGCAAAATGCAGCCAATCTCCTCTTCTGAAACAAGGCTCAATGGCTCTAAATTGGAATGTGTAAGCAAACGTAGTGGAAAATAAAATTATTTAGAAAATAATCAAAATAAGTCATAGCTCTAAATGCATCATATTTGGTTTTTTTAAAAAAAGCAATTGAAAAATGTTTTGTTGTTGTTCTATATGAACATAAACACGTATAATATTTCATTTAAAGACAGCAGTTTTTAAAATATTTATAGTGATTACTGGAGGGGAAAAAATGTCTTCAGAAAAAAAAAAAGTCTCCCTGTGATTGAATACTTGTTAATCAATTTGATCTGTATTTTCAAAAGCACTTGTGTTAGCCATCATGTACAGATGCTTTGCCAAATTGGAATAAGAAGTTGGTTAAATCCAAATGGATTTTTGCAATTAAGAGCAAAGAAAATTAATCAGTCCAATAGATACAGTCCTCAATATTGTTCCAAAATACTGAGATACAGCTAATAAAATTCCACATTCTTCTCTTTCAAACATTTTTTTAACTCATGGAATTGCAATCCACAACTGAAAGTGGCCCACAAGGGAAACTGTGTCAATACAAGAAAACTAATTTTCCATAATCTCATCAGCAGGCAAATGCCACAGCATCTGACACCAAGAATAACCTGACCTTCCTGAACTAAAATCAGACCACTGATTGTTTTCCACCATCATCATCACCACTAAGCTCCTGAGCAAGTGAGATGAGCTGCACAGGGTATTCTTCAGGCATCACACCAAGTTAAAATCAACTTGGAAGGTTACAGTCAAGAAAGTATCCCTCTTCCTAAGCACAAACTTCTTCTCAGGCTTCTCTGCATCACAGGAAAACTTTAAAGCTAAAGTCTCACTCTGAAAATCTTAAAATAAAATTTATAATTTGCCACTGGTAATTGTTCTTATGGCAGTATTTTGTTAAGGCTTGTAAGTACAGTTAAAAATCCTCCTTGCAAGCCTGAATGGTCTTGGATGTTCCCCTGTTTAGAGTCCAAAGGACTGGGCCAACATTATCAGCTGCTCCAGAATTTTACATTTCTGTTGAAATAAGCAAATGTTGTGCTCCTCCAGAGCAGAAAAAAATCTCTTAGAAATCTGTATCATAACTTCTCCTGGATCTGCTGCTGGTCACACTTTGGCTCAAAAGGAGTACTGTGCATTAAATTATATCTAAGTAAAATCTGGGGCTTCCAAACTTAATGTGGAAGGGATGTTAAAGATCATCTCATTCCAACCCTCTGCCATGGGAGGGGCACCTTCCACTGTCCAGCCTGGCCTTGGACACTTCCAGGGTGTCACCAAAACAAAAACCAGAAGCAGCTGCTCCAAGTGCTGCACCGAGGAGTGCACGAGGAGAGCTGTGATTGGCTTTGACCAGAGAAAATAAATTACTTTTTAAAATTTCTTTCCTTTTTTTTGTCCTTTGGAGCAGCTTTCCAGCCACAAGCATAACAGCATGTGGGAATCCAAAGCTCACCAAGGCATTTCTATCACACCTGATTTTATCAAATTTCCATTATAATAAAAAAAATTGAATGAAGCTACTGAATGACCTAACTTCAAAGATTTTCAGAAACATCTAGAATAGAATTTTTTATTTGTATCAAGTTCATATCTTTCACTCTTAACTTTTTAAATTTAATCTGAAATGAAAGCAGAATAATTTTTACTTTATTTACCACTTTCTCAGGGATGTTAAACCTGTGTAAAACAACTTCTTCTATTCTAATTATTTACCCTCTCCTTAAGATAGAATTAAAAACCATTACATATGATTTCAGATTTCACAACAACTGGAAAGGTTCCACTCATTTTTCTTTCCCTCCAATTGTAACATCATGCATTGTTGTCTGTGCAACTTTCCTGTTTTCCTACTCAGTATTTTTTCTCGTTAAACCTTGTGGAGCTGATTTTTGAGATTAAGCCTATCCTGAGATAAGCTGGGTTTTATAACAGCCTTGGTCACTGAAGAGAACCGCAAAAATTTTCACCTCAGAGTAATCTGGAACAATGGAATTAAAGAGCTACTAAAATTTCAAGGAACACAGGTCAGCACAAATGCCAGTATTATGAATGGCCAAGAAAATAGACAGGGGAGAGGGAGATGAGAAAAGAACAGACAGACCCTTAATTCTGGATTGCTATGAAACATTAAAATTCTTTCTGTGGTGCAGAGTGATCCCTGCTTGTTCACTGGGGCTGATGAATGCCACCAATTTTGGTTCAGCTTCACTTTGCTGAAGTAAAAAAACTTTGCTTTGAGAAAATTTCAGTAAGAAAAACCAGAGCAATAATGTCATTAAGGCTCTTTTCTCTTTCTGAGCTGGAAAATCACAAGGGTGTATAATAAAATTCAGCAAAGAGGGAAGAAGGGTACTTCAGGTGACCTGCGGATGACAATTCAAGAAACAGATTATTGAAAAGCATTGTACTACCAGCCTTTGCTGATAACTCACTTTCTTTACCTCTAAAAGTTATGCAATTCCTGTGTGCCACACAAGAATTTACAAACTGATTTGCTGACTTTATTTGTCAGTGTTTGCACTGAAAAGTCCACGTCAGTTTGTTCACCCACAGACTCAGAGTTTGGGAAGAAAAATTTTCAAGAAAAGACAGTAAATTATCCTAATTATTCTAGTTTTAAAATACTAAAACAAACCAACTAGAAATCCCTTCAGCAGCCTGTTGCCACTTTAGAACTCAAGGTCCAAGTTTCTGCCCTCTTCAGCATTGTTTTCCTATTTATCCCTTGTCACATATTTCTGGCATGCTTAAGAATATGGAAATATCACAAATAAAAGACAATTTCAACCAAAAACATTAAATCCCAACACTGCCCTAGGTCCCAGTAATACAAAGAGCTGTTTCTTTACAGTGTTTCTAACTTCCTATTTAGTTTTGAAATTTTTTATTAATTCTCAACAGCCATACATCAGACTTTGACAAAGATGGTGTAGGTAACTTATAGGATTTATGAATTACTCTTTATGAAATGTTTGTAGAATTCAATGCAAAGCTTAATTGAGCAATACAGAAGTTTTAATCAAACACACTATGAATTTTATACATTTGCAAAGCCGTTAGTTAGAGCGTATTTTCATCCCCTAAGGATTTGCTTATTGCAGAGTAACCAAAATACTCATGATACCAAATCACTTTCTTAAAAAAAAAAAAAAAAAGGCAGAAAAAAAGTCCTTCCTTTGAAATATTAATTAGTTTCAATATTTCTTTAGGGCTTTTTTACCTCTTTCTGATACTCTAGATTGCTCCATTTAGTGAAAAGCCAAAATGCAACAGCAACAAGTAAGTATATATCCTATTTTCAACTTGGGAAAGAACAGAGGTGGGAGATGGGTCACAGGAATGAGGGAAACCAGTTGTAGGCTGTAGCCCACCTAAAGCATATCAGAACATTCTCTCTGTATTCCATCTGTACTCACACCTACTTTATGTTCAGTTATTTACACTAAAACACACAAGATATGAACTGAAAGAGCTGCTCCCTCCTCAAACATGACTCAGAATCCTTGGTGTCCTCACAAGGTCCTGAGGCTGGAGATGGCTGGAGACGCTTCACAAAACCAGCAAGTTAAAACTACAGTGAATCCTCTTTTATTTTCTTTCTTATATTTTTCTTTTTCTTTTCCTTTTTTTTTTTTAATATATGGCTTTAATATAACCATATTCAAACTTTAATTTGGAATGCCTGGGATGGTAAATAGCAGTGCACCAGACTCAACTGTTATTATGAAGAATGAGTTGCCCATAATCTGTGTAATACAACCACTCTCTTGCTAATCCATCAAGCACTTTGCCAAGGACACTGCAGGGACACCACAGTCCCACTGTCACAGGATTTCTGCACTTGCCAGGGTAAGGGGAGAATAGAATTTGCTGTGACTCACAGATTTCATCTTTTGAAAACAAAAGTCACTCCACAACAAAGTTCTTTCCTGTTGATTGATTTTTTTTACCACTGTTAACATAAGAAAACTGTGAGGTTTGCAGCTACCCAGAGCTAGCCCCAGCATAAGTTTACCCCCGAACTTCAGTTCTTGACAGGTAAATCAAGAATGGATGATTTGACTGGAATGCAACACTGCACACAGGTGTGAGTGGAAGCCAAAGAACTGTACAGTCCACTGAAGCCACACTTTGTCAATCAGCTTCTCAGATTGTTCTGAAAATATTTTGATTAGCCAGCACTAAATTCTTTCAAAAATTCATTAAGAATTCATTGAGAATTCATATTTTTCCTCTTTGAACTCTGCAGGAATTATCTTCAAGCAATAAAATCATATTGCCTGCCAGAAAGGAAAAAAACCAAAACCACAAAAAAACCCACTCCATGCCCCCCCCCTCAAAAACATCCCACACAACAAAAAAAAACCCAACCTGGCACTTCTGTACTGCTCATAGCACTGCAACATTTATGAACCAGTGAGCTTTAGTGAAAGCTGCAGTATTCAGCTTTTCCATGAAGCATGATGAGCTTTCCATAAATTGCAGCCACGTTTCTCCTAGAGGGATATGAATAAAGTCTCTTTATGGAATATTTAGCAAGAGGTTGCAGGGTGAAAATATCACTTGTTTCTTCAAAAAACTAAATTATCAAGTTTCTGTATCCTGGATTCCACAATCTTTTCTTCTCCTCCAAATCTGAACTTCTTTTGCAGAAATACACACTAAGCATGTAAACTAAACTGACCCACATTAAGCCTCAGTGCAATTTTGTACACGTAAACATGCAATAGGAACACTATCAATACAAACACATAAAACTGTGTCTAGAAATAGAAACAGCAGCAAAGATGTTTTATGGGAAAAGGTGAAAGCAGAGACAAAAAATATGGACATCCTTGAATGAATACCAGGATGATCAGGGTAAAGGAACAAAGACCAATAAATCTTGAAAATTCCCAATTTACCTTGGACAATTTGATTTAGGTGGCAGAAATATCTGCCACAGTGTGACAACCACAGGTAATAATTGTTCACCCAGAATTCATTATGTGGTAAAATCATATTTCCAAGAAAGTCAAATATCCATTAGTCTCATGTTTTGCTTTAACTCGATATATACAAAAGTTGTATGTTCCTGGACAAGGAGGGTGTAATTCCAAAATTATTTTTTCACAAAATATACAAAAGAATGTTCATAATTAGGAGCCAAAAGCCCTTTCCTCTAACATCAGGCACTTGAGTCTAGCTAAAAGCTAAGAATAATAGTCAGCAGTGCATTTAAGTCAGGAATCCTAATATTGCTAATGCTGAAACAAATGAATGACTGTCGCCAACAGACAATCAAAAATTTAAAATCACCTGTTTTGAAAAGGCCTGAGGCTGTTAAAATTCCATGTGCATTTTCTGTCTTTGAATGATAAATGCAGACATCAGCTGATAGGATGTTCTACTGTAGGTTCTATTATTAAGCTGTGTGAAGAAGCATTGGCAATTATTACTAATTTTATTTTAGGCATCAGCACAGAAAAATAGCTGGAGAAGTTCTTTTCAAGCAGTTCTCTCAGCCTGTCCAGACAGATAAAATGCGTCATCTTCCCAAAGAAAATGTGTGGGTTTTCGGTATCTTGAAAGGTCAACCATTCTAAAAAATTAAGTTCTTAGAAGTTCTGGTGTTACTTCGTGGAAGGAAAACCTAAATAATAATAGCATAATGAAGTTAGCTTGGCAACAAGCTTCCAGGAAAGAACCAACTCTCTACAGAAAACACTAGAGAAAAACTATTAAAATCTCTGAAATGGAGATTTTGACAGGAAGCATTCTCAGGGTGCCCAGGAAAAATGGGAGTTAAAATACATAAAAAGCTATTACATGTACTTCACGACTTATTTACATGTATTAATACACTCTGTAACAGTACACACCCTAAATTTCAGGGACAAAGAAAAATACAAATGTGCAACTGTAAATACCACAAATTTGCCCAATGAGCTCAAGTAAATCTGAATTATTTTCAATATATGTGCCATTTATTGAAATATAGTAGGATAAGCAGTGAATGCAAATACATTCTGGTTTGGATTAAGGCTTATTTTATGGGTTTTTTTTAAATAAAGATCATGTTGTCACACTTCCAAGATGATGCCATCTACTTTAGCAGATAAAATTACACAAGGAGAAAACAGTTATCGATCAACAAAGCTTCCTGTGTTAACCTTACACCTTTTTAACATCTTAAACTAAAGCAACAGATTTCGAGCTCCCATTCTAGAAAAGCTTTTCAACTCTCACAACTTGTTTTCCCTTTCCTCACCGTAACCCCAAATCCTACCTCTCACCTTAAATTCTAAATATAAATAATGTAACTACTGAAGAAAAGCTTCAGTGCATCTAAGAGGCCTCTGCAGAGATCTGTGAGGAAATTAACTGGGAGCGTTGGGGTGGAAACACAGAATCAAACCTAGCTCTAGCACATGTGTTGGCGTTGGGAAATTACAAAACAATGATGGTACCACTCCCTTCCAAAGCCTGACTCGGCATTTCTTTTTAATAGTAGGACTGGCCCTGCTCTGAGTGGGGTCTGGAATGGATGATGGCAGAGCTCCAGTCCACCTACTTGGTGTTAGTGCTTTTCAACTTCTTTAAAACTTCAATAACTCTCTCACAACACCCCTTCAACAAACGTAAACCAAGCCAACATCTCCAAAGCATCACAATAGATTTACTATAAAGATGGAAGACAAAACCAGATATTCTGAGACTTGAAACATCAAGATTTGTCAGACATTTATTCCTTCCTTTTCACTCCTTTTTACTTTAGGGCCTCCACTTTTAATCTAAATAAATGCTATATTGTGAAACTCTGGGTTTATGGTATTTAGGTGTGTTTGCAAAGCACTTCAAAAGTGGAATGTAACTACTAGGAGTGATTTTTTAATTAGAAACTATCAGTGTAATACATGGCATTTTTAATTTCTCTTTATTCCTGTTCCAAAATATGCAGTGAGAGTGTTAAATGAAAGATGTTACAGTGCAGTCTCTACACAACACAGCGAAGAAGGTTTAGATTAAATTTTAGGAAGAAATTCTTTACTGTGAGGGTGGTGAGGCACTGGCACTGGTTGCTCAGAGAAGTTGTGGCTGCCCCATCCCTGGAAATGTTCAAGGCCAGGTCAGATGGGGCTTGGAGCAACCTGGTCCAGTGGAAGAGGTCCCTGCCCATGGCAGGGGGGTGGAATGAGATGAGTATCGAAGTCCTATCCAACTCAAACCATTCTATGATTCTATGATTCTACAACTCCAGGAAACTAGAGACAGTACAGAAAATAAATAAAGTGTTTCCATCTGTGATTCAAAGCAAACTTCATACACAAACAACAACTATACAAACCTCCATAACCTCCCACATCATTATGTGGGTATCAAATTTAACTCCAATTCTGTATTTCCAACCCACTGGGACAAAGCAGAAACATCTGTCTTTATTTCAGCTGCCAGTCTAACAGTATGTTTTAAGATAAATCACCCTCTATGAATAATTAATACTGCTTTCTCAGATTTGTGATTATTAAGTCATTATTTGTTTGTTTTCAGTGATGATTCATCTGTTTTCCCTTCTCATGCTTAGTCATACTACTCTGGAGGAAAACAAAACCCTCAGATAACTTGCAAATTCTGGTTAGAATTGAACAGTCAGCTCTTAAGAGCTTTGTATTTCAAAATATCCAGTTAAAAAAGTACACAGACCAAAGAATATTCTGCAGTGGGGTTTCCTGTGCACAGAAAGAACCCTGGGTTATAAATTACTCCAGCACTGGAAGGTGTTGAGTTTGGCACACTGAAGCCCAGGGACACAGGCACTGATCATAAAACACAATTTTAATGAGGATCACATAACAAAGGTTTGGGACAGGAATGAAGGAAATTCCATGTCCTTAGCAATCTATTTTCTGCCTCTTTTTGGGAATGGAGGATCTGAGTCTGCAATTCTCAAAGCAATCAAGGCAATCATTCCAACCAGCCTTTCCAATCACTGATGCCATAGAAAATTACCGGCATTTCTCACAGGGTTTGTCTTTTGTTGGACTGGTCTGGTAAATCAGTACAGAGAATCTGCCACAAATCAGGTAGTAAAAATACACAAAGTAATTGAGGAAACAATCTGGAGGAAGAATTGGCAATGATGGGTGAAAACTGTTTCCAGAGATATCGACTCCTTTATTTGACTTAACCGGCAGCGAATCAAACACCAGAGCCAAAACCCAGTACACGTCTGGGAACTGGGGGATGCACAAAGATTGCAGCAGCCTGTAGCAATGGGGAACCCCATATTCTACAGCAGCCCTCATCTTAGGTCAATAAAAAAATCCTCCTCAAACTACACTTGAGGAAAGAGAAGGAAAGCAGCAGGTTGCAGGGCCAGGAAGACACAGGGAATTTGAAATCCCATCTGAAGTTCCTCTGAGCCTCAATAATGGCTTGGAATAGACTGAACACAGAATTGTGGATCCTCTATCTGCAATTAAAAATAATACCTCTTCCTAGAGGTGGCTTCTTGCAATTCCAAGATCAGAAAAGTCTCTGGAAATAAATACTGCTGTGATGCTGTGGGAGATATTTAGAAGTCCTGTCAGTCAGAAGGACAGAAGCCTAACGCCCCCTTATTGCCAAGCCAGTGACAGGCAAATGGAACAACAAAATGAGATCTGCCAAAAAGCCAAACCACAACTGAAAGGACTGGTCTTATGCACTGAACTATAGATACTGACAGCAAGTCAGTGCAAAAAACATTTGCTTTGCTTATTAATCAGGGATGTTGCCAGAAGCAAAATACAGTCACACAGTTTTAGTTTAATCTCAAAATGGGTGTGAAAGTCCTGGGTTATTAAAAACCCTGAACAGGACACTCTGTTCTGACCACTCATTTCCTAAGCTTTATTCACCACCATTCATTCCTAGTGCTTTTTCAGCCAGTATAATGAGTCATTTACTGGTTAAACCAGGAGGCTGCAAGACTGAGCTTCCCACTATATTACTGTCTTATTTTGTAGCCTAAGGCAAAGTAATGATCTTTTCTCAGCCTGTCTATATGTAATATGCACATTATGCTTCTCACAGGGATGTGATTCGTTCACTGATGATAAAAAAATCTCAGTGTTCTCAGAAAAACAGCATCATAAATCCACAAGAGGTAAGCAACGGGGGTAAACAACTCTCTTTCCATACCAGTGCAGCTGGACAATTTAGAAGTTGCAACAAACTTTTTACCTAGAATTACACCATTCTCCAATATCAAGTTCTTCAATTTTTTATTTTTTTTTTAATCTTCCCAAGAGAGTTTCCAGTCTTATAAACATAATGTTGGCCAGAAGAATAAAGTCAGAAGTTCATCCTGCCCTCCGAGAAAAATACCCATTTGTCTATTCCAGGACTTCTAACCTGGAGCCAGAAGGGATGAGATCTTCCACATCATCCCACGAATCCTGAGAGAATGGGAACAGCAAGACTTGAGCTCTGTCAACTCAAGAGAATCACACAAGCCCCAAAATATGATGGAAATGCTGTAGAGAATCTCCAACAAACTGAATTGGAAAGCTGGAATGGGAGAAGGACTTCAGGAAAGCAACCAGATAAAATGAAGATAGAATTTGCTTCTGCTGTTAAACAGACTTGCTCATTTATTTTATCAAAATTCCACTGGAGCCTTGGTCAACAATGCGGTTGCAGAGACTGATAATGACAGATAGGCACAGTATGACAGAGGAGTTCCAGCAGCTCCACAGGAGAATTTTACAACTTTTTTTTTTTTTT